>CM068964.1:54279501-54303999 GCA_035128595.1 Eptatretus atami
CATTCAAAACTGTAGGACAAGTATTGAAAAAGGTGAACGCGGTTTTTCGGCCGCTGCATAGCAACGGGTAGTTGCTTAGGCCTGGGTCACATTAGCTCTACGGCGAGGATACGGCGGCCGTACGCCCTATGAATTGACAGAAACGTGCGGCGGCCGCCAGAGAAACTGAGGTGGCCTCAGGGAGGCCCTACGCCGTTGGCTATATTTTGCAGCCGTAGGGCGCCGTGAATTATAGTGCAGAGTTATAACTTTTTTCATTTCTACGTTCGCCGTAGCAATTCGACAAGCCAAGCTATGACGTAGATGTGTTCACGTCGACCGTACGTAAGGGCGTACGGTGGGCTTGCGTTATTCGTGCGGCTGCCGTAAGCTCTTCTCAATGAAAAATGAATTTCCCAACCCCCCAACAAAATTACGGCGGCGCACTATTTCCACGGTCGCCGTACGGTGCCTTGCGGTCTGTGTGACTACCTGCGGGCAACGCAGGTCGACGCACTTTCCCTACGCCCGCCGTGCACCTACGTACGGCCTCCGTGGCAGTCTGCGTCAACCGTGCGTCCACCGTGGCTACCGCTAGAGATCGGAGTATAGTGTTGCCTATACAGTGTGCCCAGAATCCGAATTTAATTCGTTCCAGGAGGCTGTTCGGATTGCAAAAAGTTCGGATTCCAAATATATTTTCCCAATAAGAATAATGGAGTGAATTAATCCGTTCGTGGACCAAAGAAAACCCACTTTCAAGACACTTTAAACTGAAATCCCCATGTTTAAGGTAAAATAGATGAGTAAATGACCTTCGGTGTGCTGGTGTATTGTATGTAACTGGTACAATCACCAATCAAAAGTCCAACAGGCTCGAGCTCCGGCCTGGGTTCCGATCGCTCGCATCTGCGAGCGCTGCCCCAGGGCAGCTTCATCAAACATGATGCCGCAGAACACAACAATCACTTTCATAAAACGCATGGCTGCCGTAATCATGGATATTCCCAATTACAACCGTTTTGCTGTGAAATTCAATCCTTGCCCGACAGCCGTCACACCACGTGATCAGATTGCTTTTTGTTATTAATTAAAACACAAGATGATTAAAAAAACAAAAAACAGCACAAATAAAGGTGAAAACACGAGGTAAGCCTAAAGTCACATTTGCTCAGCGGCCGAGGGTCTAACAAAATGTACGGGCACTAGCAATTATAAGCGGCTGCAGTATTTCCACGGTCACAACAATGTAGCAATCACAATATGTTTTATTTTCGGGAGCCGCACGGCGTATTATAAATTGTGAGAGCCGAAAACGTGGGGTGCCGTACTGTCTTTGATTTGATGTCGCACGGTGACCTTAGGCGTTCCTGCGGCGGCCATAGAATTTTCAAGGCAGACGTAAGGTGCCAGGCAAGGCGACCGCCAAAGGTGACCGCAAGGTGCCCGCAAGGCGACCGCAGGGGACCCTAAGCCGAATGTGCGGCCAGACGGACGTAACGAATGGTTAATTTTTTTTTTATTTATTTTTTTTACCAGTTTTTTGTTCGGCTGTCGAATTTCTACGGCGAACGTAGAAATGAAAAAAGTTATAACTCTGCGTATATTCCACGGCGACTTACGACCTGTAAATATAGCCAAACGGCGTAGGGCCCCCTGAGGCCACCTCAGTTTCTCTGCAGCCGCGCACGTTTCTGTCAATTCAGAGGGCGTACGGCCCCGTATCCTCGCCGTAGAGCAAAATGTGACTGAGGCCTAAAGTATCGATCGACACACGAGAGATGCTTCACGAGGACTTCCACCGACGAACTGAATGAACAAAGTGCAAAGATGCGGCTCAAACAGTGGGAGACACGTGAACAAACATGAACGCCACGTTGTGTACGGTTTGTAAAATGTATTAGGTTTTTAGGGCAAAATTTTCTCGAAAAATTGTTCGGATTCCAATTTGTTCAAACAATGGGGCGTTCGGATTCTGGGGGCACCACGGTATATTATAGTTATAGTATATTCAGTTATATATACTGGTATATTTTTATTTCAGTAAAAAAAAAAGAACTGGTATATAATACCCACTCGTTACCGTCCGTCTGGCCGCACGTTCGCCTTAGCGCCCCCTGCGGTCGCCTTGCGGGCACCTTGCGTCTGCCTTGAACATTCTATGACGCCGCAGCGACGCCCTAAGGTCACTGTGCGACATCAAATCAAAGACCGTACGGCACCCCACGTTTTCGGTCTCCACAATTTATAAATACGCCGTGCGGCTACCGAAAAATAAAAAAATGTGACTGCTACATTGTGTGACCGTGGAAATACTGCGGCTGCGTATAATTGCTAGTGCGTCAGATTTTGGAGACCCCACGGCCACCGTGGCAAATGTGACCTAGGCCTTAGAACGAAACTCAAACGCGCACATTCCCAGCCCATATGGCACCTGATCGCCAGTTCATCGAAATCGGTTTGCTGGTTTGTGCTGTGGAGCCTCGCGTTGCAGACACAGACACACACACACACACACCACACACACACACACACACACACACACACACACAGCGGAAAACCCGACAATAAGGGATATCTGCGAATCCAATATATATATATATATATATATATATTATATATATTATATAATGTTGTGTGTTTGTTGGGATTTGTACATTTTTCTTAAAAGCTTTGTTTCTCCTAACACACTTTACTCGCCTGCAGTTAATAACTATATTCCTGCTTGGGACATTGTGTGTGAGATAAGGAAGTTTTAACCTTGAGTGATTCAAGGGAGCATTGTGTATCAGAATCTGGGTGGAAAACCTCTGATCTTGCTTTTCTGTTTGATATATATTGCCAGTACATAAGCCAGCTGGTAATACAGCTGGCTCCTGGGATGAAAGAAGGAATTTTGCATTGTCATTTGCTGGAGATAAAATCGCGTATATATGAAGGAGTATTCAACCATTCGAGTAGAGCACTCTCTGGGTTCCTCAAAAGCAAGAATTGTGGTGCCTGGGTGTGTTTCCATGCGCACGTATTGATATTAATAACAGTTTCTCTCAAGTATATCGACGTCTTCATGCCTTCGTAAAGGGTGATCGACGCCCGACATGTATGTCTGGTGTTGGCTTCATGGTTAGGGTGACGGGCTTGGGGTCCTAGAGTCCTGAGTTCAAATCCCGCTCAGCTGTTGAAATAATACCAGGTGGGGTTAACTCGCCTGTCATATTCCGAGTTGGCAAAATGAGTGCAGCTTGCTGGTATCCTGTTCAGAGTGGCGACCGTCCAGAATTGTGCCTAAACCAAGGAGACTGCTTCGGCAGCACCAACGCTCTGCACAGAGTATGGTCTCAATGGTGTGTGTGTGTGTGTTGTGTGTGTGTGTGTGTGTGTGTGTGTGTGTGTGTGTGTGTGTGTGTGTGTGTGTGTGTGTGTGTGTCCCATAACTCCAAAACCATGAAACCTAACAGCCTGAAACTTTGCATTATACTCAAAAAACTCTCAGGAAGTGCATGACTGAAATAGTAATGTTTGGGTTAACAAAACACACCCCTTTTGAAGATAATTAACGGACGTATTTAATTATGTCCTTTATCTGGTGCATCTGCAATCACCACTCTCTGTGGGGTCTTCAGGCACATCCTGGGTTACCTTGCTGGGATCTGAAGCCACCATGTTTTTTTGCCTGCTCAACCAGGACTTGACTTCGAACAGGCCGCAACAATTTCTTAACGATAACATTTTTTTCCCACTTTCCTCACTGGTATTATCGAATGCTTGTTCATCATAGCTACGATTTGCTGCATACGTTGCTTTTGTAAGTGCTGAAGTTTTCAAATTAGTAGCTTGGAGCGATTTCATGCATTATATGATGCAATTTTCCACGATCTACTCTCACGGACTAATTAAAGTATATCATCGAAATATAATTTCGGCTTTGAGGATCGGATATCGTCCAGACGAAATAATTTCAAAATCTGGGGTGAAATCTGATAATTTAAAGAAATAACGAGTCTTATAACTAAGCCTATATACCGATTTACTTTAAGCAGGCAAGGCTATGTTCCCTCCTTCTCCATATATACACAAGAAAATGTGAAATTTCCATAGCATTGATCTTATCTTTTTCCACTGTTTGGAGAATTGTATTGAGTGAACAAAATATTTTGGAATGTGCCAAAATTAACGAGTTGCATTGAGCAATATGATTTAATGCATTCACTGCTTGATATCACACCCTGTCCCCAGAGGGACTGGTTATCCATAACATCTGCCAGATCTGTGTCTATATTTTCAGAGGTTTTGTGAGGTGCTCTACAGGAAGCAAAACAAATCTGGTGAAAAACGGATGTTTTATCATAAAGTTATAACGTTTGTGCAGACCACAAACTGATATACCATGTGACGCGTGCACAGACAAGCAGGCAATGTGGTGCATTATCTGCAATGTTTATTTGACTGGTGACTAAACTTTGCTATGTCTCCAGGGTTGTTCTACATTAAGCAGCAACTCTTTTGTGCATTGTCATTATTTGAACAAATTCATTTAATTTCTTTAACTGACCAGCTTCACAGTTACTTTCCATCTTCTTCTTCTTCTTCTTCTTCCTTCGGCTGCTCCCGTTTGGGGTCGCCACAGCGGATCATCCGTTATGATCCGCATAGTGATTTGGCACAGGTTTTACGCCGGATGCCCTTCCTGACGCAAACCTGGTCGCCTCTTACGACACGACAGGGATGGTAACACCTATTCTAACCGGGGCATACACCGGGCCCAGTACGCTGGTACTCACTTCGCCGACCTCGGAAGGATGACAGGCTGAGTCAACCTCCTGGTGTATTAATTCAGTGGTCAAACTGGGCTTGAACTCAGGACCTTTTGGATCCCAAGCCGCTGCCCTAACCACTGCGCCAACACCAGGCGAATCACAGTTACTTTCCATATATATATATATATATATATATATATATATATATATATATATATATTATATATATATAATATATATATGAGGCACCGCGAGAGGAGGTGATGTAAAGGCGAACATCGGCATTTTGGAGTTACGTAATGCCATATAGCACTATTTTAACCTTCCCCTATCATCCGAGCCTATCATCATCATATCATTAAAAAATGTCGCTTACATCACTCCTCTCGCCGGGCCTCATATATGTATATATATATATGTATATATAACTATAATATCACTATATTTCTCTATCCTCAGCCGAAAGTGCTCCAATCTTATATGTATATATATATATGTTATTATATGTATATATATATATATATAATATAATATATATATATAATATATATACAGTATGTATCTATACCCAATTTCAAAACACATCTGTGCCCCAAGTGTGCCTCTCTGACCGGGTCTTCAGTCAAAGTCCTCAACATCATCCTGTTTTGGCCCTTTAAACCTCGATATGGTTAGCTAAGATGGGCCAGCAGGGGCACATATGCCTCCAAATGCAGAAAGTACATCTGGATGTATATGTACCCTACCCCTAGTCAGCAAGAACACAAAACTACAGCAACAAAACAACAGCTTCCACTCCCAGAATCCACAGCACCGAATATATATATATTTAATATATTATATATATAATAATTATATATTATATATACACGTGTAATATATATACACGTATAATATACATATATACACTTTTTTTATATATACTTACATATATATATATACACATATATATACACATATATATATACATATATGTATATATATACCTACATATATACATATATAATACTGTATATATACATATATACAATATTATACATATATATATATTACATATATACCTATATATACATATATATTGGGTTGACTCAGCCTGTCATCCTTCCGAGGTCGGCGAAATGAGTACCAGTATACTGGGCGTGTATACCCCGGTTAAAATAGGTGTACCATATCCCTGTGTCGTAAGAGGCGACCAGGGTTGCGTCAGGAAAGGCACTCGGCGTAAAACATGTGTGCAAATCACTATGTGGATCATACGGATGATCCGCTGTGGCGACCCCTAACGGGAGCAGCCGAAAGAAGAAGAAGAAGAAGATATATATACTATATATATATATATATATATATATATATATATATATATATATATATATATATATAAGATTAGGGTGGTTGGGATAACACATTTTTAAAGAGAAGAAGATGTTCCAACAAAAAATTTTTTTTTAATTGATCGACTCCGCTAACTTGAGCAAAAAAGCTAGAGCAGACCTGGTATCAGGCAACCTCGAGCACCAGCATGAGCTGTCGTATCGAAATAATAAGCAGTCACGTGCCGAGGCTCAGGGTCTATTTTTCCTGATGAAGCTGGCTGCAAAGCTGACGAAACGTTGCTTGAGACCGGATTTGCTCTCACTTTTTTGCTCAAATCAGCGAGTCGTTCTAGTTTTGTTTTTAGTTTTGGTTGGAAGCGCCTTCTACCTCTTCTTCTTCTTTAAAACAATATATATATATATAAATGTATATATATAAAAATGTATACATATATAAATATATGTATATATACACACACACACACACACAACACACCACACACACCACACACACACACACACACACACACACTAATGCTATCTGTGTTTGTCTATCCACCCTGATACTTCGAAGTGCTCCTCTGGAGAAAAAATTGCATTAATAAAAAGTTACTTCAATTTAATCCAAACCTACGGGGAAATTGTAATTTTTTTTCAGTCAAACAAAAAAATTGAACCCAGGTGGTGTATAGCCTACAGACCGCTGCCTCGATCACTCCTGAAAAAAAAAATTCTTTCTGTTCAGAAATATATAACCTCCCATTTTTTAACTCTTTTAACCAGCACCAGAAATAGAACGCTTCCTTGTTTTTTATGTTGTGGGATTTTTAAGACCCTGTCACACCTTGACAGATTTAGCCAGCGTATGCCGACGTATGAAAAATTTGTCTAAAACGCTGGCACACGTCGAATACGTTATGGGTAGTTTTGTATACGTTAAGAGCACACTGAAGCACGCTGGCATACGTCGTAGTACGCCGAGCTCGTCGACAAATTTTAACCATGCTCAAAATGTTTAGACGTATACCGGCGTATGACTCACACGTTCCGCATACGCTGGCCATAAGTTGTAGGCACGTTATGCGATCGTTGACACACGTCGCACATGTTACTTGTAAGTTACTCATCAGTCGAAACATGTCGAGGTAATGTCTAGCGTACCCGGAACTTATTTCTAACCTATGAGTAACGTGCTTTAACCTTGAGTAATGTATCTCCAACGCATATTGACGTATGTAGACGTATTTGACGTCTTCCGGACGACCACAGAACTGCTGAAAGTGTTACTAACTTACAGCTACCTATAATGGCGTATTGGCGCGTTTAGGGAAATTGGTATAAAAAATGGGCTTCAGAGGAGGAAACCGTCAGTGTTCCAGATCCATTGTTTTTTTGTATTTTTTCTCTCAAGACTCCTAATGTTTTTCCTCTTCTACCCATGCGATGTTTTCCCCAGTATCATCCTAGCTCTCGCATTGTCTAGTATCCACATTCTATCTGTATTTACTAGTGACCCGCCTCCTTTTATCTATCACACAGTGCGTACCCCTATCAATAATCTATACCTACATGATGTTGCCGAACCATCTCAAACACCCGACGCATCGAGCCCTTCTCATAATACTACTGATCTCTCAATAAATCACCTATTAAAACCCTCAGTCCATCATACTAGAATTGGCCAACATTTGGTTTGTTCCATATCACCATTAGCCCGTGTGCTACTACCTCAACAGCACACAACACATCAACCAAAACCATGCTGCATATGTTCTAGGTAACCTTACTTGTACGAGCGATATCCCCTCCCTGTGCCGTTCATCCTTTTTTGATCACCATGTTTCGATGCCATACAACATCACGCTTCTAATCGCATGAGCTAACCATCAAAGTTTTTCTCACTTTAATCAGGAGTATTACCCGAAATTCCCCTAAAAGCCTGCTGCCCTAAATACGCCCAGTATGACACTGTGTCCCTGTAATTAAGGGTAACCACGTTGGAAGTATAAATTCTTCCTTCATGACGTCCTGCTATCAGTGTCTGGAGAGTCATAGATGCAGTCAATGCTGCCTATCCCACTCACGTCAAATCAGAGCCGTTCCGGAGATACGTTACTCATAGGTCCACAGAGTGCACACACATTCACCTCAATACTCATATGTTAAAAATAACAAAAGTTTTCTTCGGTACAACAGTGTCTCAGACAAGTACCATCTCCACAAAATAACTAACCTTCCAATGGTTCTACCCAATCTTTGATGAGGTAATTCTTACTAACATAAGGAAGTGCCGAGAAACAGCACATTTGAAGTTCACGGCTACCACCTGCAAGTCTACCCCCGATGGCCACGACACCTCTTGATGGTACGCCCAGCCAGTTGCAGGATCTACACAATAATTGAATTGCACCGCACCTTTCTACAGACAGCACAGGGCCACCTCCTCTTTTTTTCCACACTTCCTTCTTTTTTCCCCACGCACCACTTAATCAGGGAGTTTTTTTTTTTCTTCCTACGCGTACATGCATCTGTCCAGATCCATCATCGGCCTCCAGATACGTAACCCTAACGCTCGTGCCCTGCAACTTGGCCAGCGTTATGCGGGAACGTAGTGAGTCATACGGCTGCATACGTAAAATTTTTGAGCCAATGCATTAAAATTTGTCGACGAGCTCGCGTACTACGGACTTTGCCAGCGTGCTTCAGCATGCTCTTAACGTATGCAAAACTTACCCATAACGTATTCGACGTGTGCCAGCATTTTAGACAAATTTTTCATAAGTTGGCATACGCTGGCTAAATCGTCAAGGTGTGACAGGGCCTTTAAATCGTTGAGCGGCAGCCTATTAATAGGCTACGCCACGTGATCGTCTGCGATACGCTGCCGCGCTATGCATAAGTTAGACTATCGTTGGGCATAGGTTGTGAACGCCGACAACACGCTCGGCATTCGTTGGTATAAGTTATCTGTAATTTATCGAAACGTTCTGTGTACATTAGTAATACGTTATGCATACGTCCAACTCGTTATGAATACGCTCAAAACTGAAAAAAACATCAATAGTTCAGCGTACGCCAGCGTTTTACATACATTTTGATACGTTGCCATACGCTGGCTAAAACGTCAAGGTGTGACAGGGTCCTTACCACTGGCTTCTGCTAGTTTTCAATTAAAGACCACACACCCTTTGACCTTTGATCTATTGAGCCCAAAATTTAATCGGTTCATCGTTGTATTGCAGTCTCTTCTTGTGCTATGTTTGGTTGAAATCCTTTCAGAGGTTCATAATTTATCGTGGTAATAAAGATTTTCAATTATAGGGAACATGACCTTACATCTTTGACCTTTTGAATCCAAAATCGAATCAGTTCATCTTTGTATTGCAGTCTATACTTGTGCTCAGTTTGATTGAAATTCCTTCCATGGTTCACAAGTTATTGTGGTAATAAAAAAGAACGATAATGGCTGGACAGACATAACGCCTCCGGCCTTCGGCTGCTGAGGCATGAAAAGTAAAGGCAGAAAAATGTTCTTTTTCTAAGTCTATCAAATGGTGTGGCAATGTAGCAAGCTGTGGCATTGGAAAACACGGTATAGACAGAGTAAAACATTCTTCCCAATTACTTCTCAATGTTGAAATAAATGTGACAAAGGTTTAATAATTTGCTCAATTGACATCAATTATACAACCAACCTCTGTCCAGTCGATTTCCCAATGAATCACGCGTGCCGAGTATGACGGGGAAAATGACATAAGCTGAAACACCACTGTTGTTGCCCCAGTCCCAATCAAATTTGGCTTGAGATATTGGGGATTCGGTCGGCAATGCCAACAAAGCAAAACCAAAGGCCCGGGTACCTTAGAAAGCGAATTTGTTGTTTTTTTTGAAAGAAGATGTTTTGAAAGTAATATCTTCTTCTGGAATCATTGATGAGACCATATATTTATCCGGTGTGCATGCAGGTAAACAAAGAAAATTGAGTGAGGGAGGGTGATAGGAGAGAGAAAGACAGGGTGGGAAGTGTGATAGGAGTTTGAAAACAAGGGAAGAAAGGTTGCCGGGAAATATGAGAAGGGGGAGGAAGGCGATGCAGCAACAATTCCACGATGTTGGTGTAGGATAATAAATCGTTCGCCTCATTTTGCTTTTGTTGCTAGACTTATGTATGATTGGCATATGGAAACAGAGGAAAAGAGTTGGGGACTGGGAAAGGATGTAAGATTTGATGAAAGCTATTGGAGAACTGGGCTGGCAGGATGGCCTATAGGTAGCACCCTTACCTCTAATCTGTCACAAAAAGATCAGGACATGTGCCCTGTCTGACAGTTTACAGCTTGGTCGGGTATGAATCCCGACCAAGCTGTAAACTGTCATCCCGGTGTTTCACAAGCAGGGTGATTCGTCATTGTGTGTGCACCGTCCCTCGGATGGACATTTAACTGGACATCCTGTCTGCCGGCATTAGTCAGTGGACGTTAAAGATCCCACGGTGTCCTTCACGAAGAGTACAATAGATGAGCTACTGCCGACACCATGAACAAATTACAAATTCCTGCCCTAACTGAGAAGGCAATGCCAAACCACTCGATGTAATCCTTGCCAAAAGCTGCTTACATCAGAATGTGGGTACTAAAGGAAAAAGAGAATGAGACGAGAGAGATTATACATATATTACATATGCAGGTCATTTACATTATGAGATGTCAGGTTTCCTATTACTTGAATGAAAAGGACATGGCAATGAGCAGATGATCACCCTATATGGGATTTGAACCGACAGTATATGGTACTTTATCATGATCATACATGAGGATATCCTCAGATGTTAACGTGAGACAGTCACATCAGTCTCCAGGCAATAAGCAAGGAGTGTGAACATGTGCCTTAAAACTGCAGTGTTGAGTGTTATTGGAATGGCCAATCGAAGGTTGTAAAGTTGTGTTGTTGTAAGTGAGAGGCAAGTTGCCTCTGAGAATCGAGCCATGCCATGTTTCCATATGGCCAGAGCTGGACCGGCCCGAGTTGCCTTCCTCTTATTTGGAGGTTCGCGTAAATTCAGAAGATCCCACATATGAAGTATAATGGTATGCAAGTTGTGGGTAGATTAGCCCTTTGGGCATCAGAATTTTGGGCTTTTACATTAAAATCAGAGTTTTCAAGTGATGTTCATCTTGAATCGCATTTTGTACGTAACCTGGAAGTGGTTAGACGCCATTTTTTGCAGGAACCTCAAAGCAAGACAGCAAAAAGGAGCCACAACAGTGTGTATGCAAATCACAATCATGTATAATTTAATTTTTGTGAAACATATCGATTTACTATGTACATTAAATCAATAAAAACACCCAGCTACGTCCACTCTCGCCGTATCTTGAAAACATAAATGACATCGCTGACAAATTGCAATAATACCAATATAAAATATAGGTCTACATATACGGTGGTACAGATAATGTTAACCATCATGGAATAGTCCCACTGTTTATATCTGAGTAATGATTGAGAGAGACATTGAAAGACAGACAGATGTCAAGGTTACATTCCTGATACAAACTATGTCATTGACATGGAACGGGGATCAGATGATGGCAAAATCGAACATATTGAGATGACAGTGAAAGAGGCAAGAAAGTTTCCGTGAGACATGTC
This sequence comes from Eptatretus atami, assembly GCA_035128595.1. Classification (NCBI taxonomy): domain Eukaryota; kingdom Metazoa; phylum Chordata; class Myxini; order Myxiniformes; family Myxinidae; genus Eptatretus; species Eptatretus atami. Next base: position 54,291,203 of record CM068964.1, read on the forward strand.
GTGTACGCCTTATGATGTGTGACAAGGAAAATTAGACACGGGGAAAGGCAATTTAGCCCACAATGCTTACGTCACATTTGTAAATCATACTGCACAACGCATGAGGTCATGTTCCAAACACACAACTCTCAGCTGCTGAATCGTATAGGTCCTTACCACAAAGCAGTTCCTGGTAAACCAAGCTTTGAATCCTACAACAACACAGACAGACCTTTTAAGGAGTATATTGATGGACAAAACATCAACTGTTAAGTCTCCAGTAACAACTGTCAGCAGCAATTCCATTCAAACACAGAATGGGAAGCAGTCAAGTAATGGTCTTTGAAGGTCATGTGGCAAATGGGTTGTCTAAGTTTCCTCGGGAAACCCTTATAGAGGGAGAAAGTACGTAGAGGCGTGAAACCACGCTTTGGCACCATTTTCATCTAATATGTTGTCACCTATCCAGATGGGTAGTAGGGCGTATTGCTGTGGTAGTTGTAGTCCGGACAGACCTTCTGCACAAGGCGATAGTCGGTGCTGTAGAAGGCGATGTAGATGCAAATAACGTTGAAGGGCTTGGAGCAGACCCATGACACGTGGCTCTGGGTCTGTTCTTGATAGCAGTTCTTGGTCGGATCGAAGCTGCAAAGTGCGGTCTTCTTAGCCCTGTCAATCTTTTCGTACTCCACTCGGCAGTTAAAGGTTTTGGATTCTTTGGGGTTGATTACAGCCTGGTTTGGTGGCTCAAACTCCAAAACCTTGGTCGGGGGAACTAAACTAACTGAGACATTACCTTGGCCCGTTGAGTTGTGCCGGAAGTAAACGCTGAATGTCCCGTTGCCATGATCCACAATCTTTCCCGTGATTAGCAAATTTAGCTTCACTGTCTTTATATTTGAATTGAAATCACCCCAACCGAACATCTTCTTGAATTTCCCCGTTTTCACGATAGGTTTTCGTTTGGTCCTGATACGTGGCCCATGATTCTGCCCAGGCAGGGTCTCCAACCACTGCCAGAGCTCTCGACGGAGCTGCGGAGAAAACGCCTGAACCTCCCGAAAAGCCGAGGTGCTTTTGGGTGCGGCTGTAGCCATCGGGGCAACCCGCAGAGGCTTTGGAACATCATCGGTCAACCGCGAGGCTTGCACCTGCGAGAGAAGACGCGTGCATGTGGATCAGGGTAAATGCAAGTAGGCCTACACATAAACAGTACATACAGATACTTTCGCTGCTACACTTGCATACCAGGTTGCACCACAATTGGTTAGATGCTCCAGAGACACCACGTCCTTGTTTACATTACAATGTCTGTTAGTATACACTGTAGGCTATATAATGTGGCTCATTGCATTTTGCACACACCAGTTCCAAAGTACTGTCTGTGGGTCTAGCTAGCAAAGGATAAGCAGGTAGCTCCAGTCACATTGGGTCTTTTACTTTTCTAATCTTCGGTTGACCTCTTTCATGAAAAAAAGAAAATCAGATTGATATTGTTCCTTAATCCGGACGAAATTTGTATTAAGGTCGTCTTGCTGTGACGTCTGATAAAATTATCTTCTTGCTGTGACACTTCTCAATGAAACTCTAAATCCAAATGGTGCGCAACATGATAGATGTTGAAAGACATAACGAATTATGGATGAAATGTGTGGCCACGGTGTTGTTTAAATAGACCTGATTTAATTTCCGAAAGAAGTGCTGTCTGCGGGTCCAGCAAGCATGGTCGAACAAAGCTTAACCATCACATAAGCCATCAATGTTGTCACACATTATAGTGATGAGCATTGTAGTTAGGTGCAACACCAACAAAAGCATCAGCCTCTGCACAAGCAGGTGGCATACGTTTATCACAGAACACTACACAATCATATTTGTTCATACAGAATATAGAAAGGCCATTCGGTTGTCCGAGTTGCACACGATTGCACCGACCTGTGATACTGGACCCTGCTGGGTGACAGATGGTTGGACACAGAGTTGGGTGGACATGCCTGATGCCCCAAACACGTATCTGTGAATGTGATGTCATGTTAAATATGCCCTCACCATGAAGAATGTGTGGAACCGACAGGAGGGTGCAGTGGTAGTGCACTCACCTTTGAGCTGCCTCGTCTGGGTTTGATTCCTGACGCAACTATTGGTGTGTCACAGACTTGGCGTTGCATTGCAAAGTTGGACGTACAGCTGGGTGTCTGCTAATACTAGCTGGTGCGTTAAAGATCCCATGGTGTCTTTAATGAAGAGTATGTGAGTTATTGCCGGAACCCTGAACAAATTACCAATTTTTGCACCTTTAATCAATCATCGAGCCTAACCAGGCAGCTCATTAAAGACTTGGGTTTTTTAATGTTGTTGTTATTAACAATAGGAGTAATATCATCCCATGCGAGTTCCATCAAACATGGACCGCATAAAAATCGCTGTACATTCTGGAGGTGAGTCTCGCATCCAGTTCATTTCACTGCTGTTGTCTTTGAAATTAATCCGACGAGTTACCCATGAAGACAGACCACCATATCAGAGAAGACCAAACGACTTGCAGGCCCCAGTTTCAGACAGCAATTTGTCCAAGTCCAAGCTATAAAGTGTGAGATCTTGAGTGAATAGGTGTGATGTGCACAATGAACAGAATTTGATAACTATAAACAATAATTATATTTCATGTTCAAAATTTCTCTGCTATTACATTATGAATGATAGTAATTGGTATTATTTTTTTTATTATTATTATTGGTTCATTGTTGACTTGGTCATATACAATGATTACAGTCATTATTTTTTTATTTCCGTTACATACTGTCACGCCTGGATAGATAATTATTTGTGATTTAACATTATTGTAACAACCACGAGAAACTGTGCACAAAGAGCTTGACATCATGAACAAGCTCTTTACAAAACCAACACGGATCTAAAATTATATCACATAGTGCCGCACGCACGCACTGTGCTGTGCATTGTTATACAAATAAGGTTTTCTTCAACCAACTTCTGTGTCAAACCCAAAGATTGGTCCCATAAGGCAGTGCAGAACAAGATAGTATAGTTTTCAATACATAAAGTCTGTGTACATTTTATTTGGACTGCGTGCATGCGTACGTGCGTATGTGGGTGTGCAGATATATATCACAAGATCCAATCACATCTCTTACCCATGATTGGAGGGAATACCCAGTCAGCTCTCACCAAATACGAAATATATATTTTTTTGAAGAAGAAGAAGAAGAAAAAGAAAAACACTTCCAATCAAAAGTAAAACAACATTTACTCTGCTTATTTGAGCAATAGACAAGAGCTGAACTGGCCTCAGGTGATGTTTCACCCACTTCACAGCAGGCTTCCTCAGGCCAATAGACCCTTAATTTTTGGTTGGAAGCACCTTTCTTCTTTTAAAACATAAAATCCCAACCGTCCCATCTCATACTGTACTGTATACATGTGTGTGTATGTATATATATATATATATATATATACATACATACATATATGTATATATATATATATAATCATCAGACGCACCTCCAGACTGGACTGTTATGGTGAGCATCGCCTGGATTATGTTTCACACGGCCGAAAAACCGCATAATCCGCAAAGAACAACCATCCATCTGCCACCCAGCCAACTGTTCCCGCTAATGCAAACCATTCAACCAGAAGGCACTTGATGTGATCGGCGGGACATTTGACCCTTGTGGAGTTGTGACGAGCACTCCTCGATCTCCACTGGATATATTCCTACACTAAGCGTCATCTCCAACTCAGAGGCCTCGGTCCAGCGACTGTGTCAAGCAGACAAAGATTACATGGTCATATATATACATATATATATTATATATATAACATATATATAAATGAATATATAGGATGGCTTATAGGCATACACACTCCCCTCAAAGCTGTTTATCCTGGGTTCAAATCCTGACCCAGCTTCAAACAGGCATCCAGGTGTTTCACAAGTAGGGTCATTCGTCAATGTGTGGGCCCCATCCCTTGATGGACGTTAAACTGGTGTCCCATCTGTCGGCATTAGTTGGTCGACGTTACAGATCCCATGGTATCTATTGTGAAGAGGTACGTGAGCCATCACCGGCACCATGAACAAATTACAAATTCCTGCCCTAACTACTTCTGGGAGAGGATGGCAAACCACCCAGTATGGCCCTGTCTCAAAAACTGCGTCGGAGGAACCAACGCTCTATAACACAGGATCTATGCACATCAGATCATATATATATATATATATTATATATATATATATATATTATATATTTTGTGTGTGTGTGTTATATGTATAAATGTACATATTTATATGTATGATATATGCATGTATATATATATGCACATGCAGAGATGTATGTATGTATATATTTATAATATAAATATGTATATATAGTATATATATATATATATATATATATATATATATATATGTATATGTATGTATAGTTGTATATGTATATGTATAGATATATATACATATGTATATATATGTATATATATATGTATATATGTTTTATATGTAGATATATGTATATATATATATGTATATATATACATATATACACATATATAAATATACATATAATACATATAAAAACATATATACATATATATATACATATATATACATATGTATATATATATGTACATATGTAAAGATATATAGATGGATAGATAGATGTATAGATGTATGTATATGTATTTATTATATATAGATATAGATATAAAAAACATATATATATACATACATATACATACATATACTATGATAATTATATATATATATATATATACCCATAATTGGAGGGAATAACCAGAATAATCACCCACACTCACCTTATATAACATCTACATATATATATATATATATATATTATATATATATATATATTATATATATATATATATATATATATATATATATATACATCCATATATATGTATATCAATGTATATATGTATGTTTATATGTATATATGTATCTATATTTATGGTTATATATATACATAAGTATATGTATGTATATCATACATGCATGCACACGCACGCACGCGCGCTTACACACACACACACACACACACACACACACACACACACGTGCGCATCTTTCACAGCAGGATGAACTCCGTTAAAAATTAAACATTACATACGGTAGATGCGAGGCATTACTGTTCTTTATTAACGATAGATTATACAGGCCATCAAGGAACACTTTCTTGTTGAGATAATCCGTGATGGTCAAAATTGAGAGATGTGACATAGACCTGCAGTCGACCCAGACAATGATCAGAATGGTTGCCTGGGTCTTTTACTATACTGTAGGCGTTATCGCCCGCCCTTCCGCAGTAGAGCATTTACGATCTGAGCACACACTGACTGAGTTAGTTGCCTATGAAAGCCTTCTTTGGCTGAAACGTTGGACTTACTGAACTTCTGTCTTTCTTGATAAAACTTTTCGTTGGTTGTGCTGTGCATTACCTGTTCTGTGGTTCTTGCTATTTTGGTGTTGAACCATAAATGAGCATAGCGGAGTTTAGTAGTCAAATTTCCATGAAAGCTTAAGATACGTACAATATATGATAATGTAATATATACATATTTATATGTATATATAAATATATATATATAAAACACATATGTATATACATACATATACATATATATATATATATATATATATATATATATATATACAATATATATATATATACATGTATATATGTATGTATGTACATATGTGTTATTTTTATATGTTGATGACTTAGTCACAGTCCCCACCATTTTCCCAAGTACCGAGGACAGCGGGAGTAGACCTTACTTTGTGTCTGATTTGGGTCGTGCCCTACAATTCTGTATTTGAATTCAACATGCAGCACATTTCAATGAAAGGAAACAAATTAAAGCCTGCTCCTCCTCCATTCCCTCTTCATTTATCTGCCTCTGTTGCTTTAAGAAGATCTGCGTATAGACCAAGGTGAGCTAAATTCGGAGCCAGTGAAGATCTTCATATCGTATTATCTGAACCGACCGTATCCTCATGCTCGAGATTGTAAGGCCGCTCACTTTCCTGAACACTCAATGACCTTTAAGATATGAAGAGAACCATATTCGGCTAAAATTGATTTCCTTGCATTGTGCAAAAGATGTGACATTTTTCAACAATGAATGGAGGACGGAAGTCCTTTATGTAGGCTGTCTCATCTGAAACCTTGAGGACGAAAAAGGAAATCCACATATACTTCACTGGAGTGTAAGCCACAAAATAAATCCTGCCTTCAATTTCAGATAAATCTTGGTGACGTCTTGATGCATGATTGTGACGTTAAAACTGCCATTATTGATTCCGAATAAACCAACGCGCAGTGGCGAAAACCTCCTGTACTGCGCAGCCCCAAGTATGCTGCTTGTCCTACAGCGAGTCTCCAATGAACAAGTCAAAGTTGTGATTGTTGTTTGGAATTATTAATTAATACTGTATTTGTTGATAAATAAATCCTTGGATTACCGATGCACATTTTAAAAAATAAATCCAAAACTTTGCAATGAAATTCGTTCAAGCCAGCAATGTATAGTGTACACAATAATTTATATGTTGATTGGCTTGATTATACTTATGTAAGATTATTATTTGTACAATGATGATTAATATATGAAAAACAATGTAATTTTAAATGCACGTGCCACATCAATGACCTCGGTTCAGTTTTGCTGATTGTTCAGTTCATACGAGGGCTGTTCAAAGTTATTGGAACGAATGAATGACACAACAGTCCAAGATACAAGTACGTACATAATTTGTAAGGAAATATTTTGCTCTTGTTTATTTGATGTAATTGTACATTGAAAAATGAAAAAGTGTTTGTTAGATTATCGTGAGTATCTCGTTTTGGAAATTTCTTTAAACGCTCTACGTATGTTGAAATTATTTATAAATAAATACGTTAAAAAAAAAATTATGGTTCATTAACGGCATTCATTTGACTTTTGCATCGGAAAACGCACTCACCGATAATTATCTATCGTACCTCGTATCTACAGGTATCGGCAGATGCTTAATGGCTGGCTCGGTAAACCAAAACAAAATATGTGGTTTAGATCGGAAATAAACATGCAAATTGTTAGACAAATCAATGCTGCTGCATAGGTCTGTAAGATTCCGATCCGATGGACTATACTCTTGCAGAGCGTTGATTCTGCCGAAGGAGGTTCTTTAGCCAGGGTCGTACTGGGCAGTTTGCCATCCCTCTCCCAGTAGTAGATCGGGCCAGAATTTATAATTTGTTGAGGGTGCCACTGATAACTCACCTACTCTTTGTGAAGGACACCGTGGGATCTTTAATCTCCACCAACTCATACCGGCAGAAAGGAATCCCGTTTAATGTCCATCCGAGGTACAACACACACATTGATGAATCACCTGCCTGTGAAACACCGGGATGACAGTTTATTGTTGAGTCGGGATTCAAACCCAGGCAAGACAACTTAGATGCGATCATGCATACCTCTCGGCTATCTTGTCAGCCCCCTGTAATATTATTGATTTTAATGTAATAATCTTACAATGTGATGACTTCCACCCACACTCATCTCCCCCAAACCCGATTTCCACTCATCTCTCCACTTATATGCCTGGTGTTTGCTTAATGGTTAGGGTGGCGGGCTTTGGATCCGAGGGTCCTGAGTTCAAATCCCGCTCGGCAGTTGAATTAATACCAGGTGGGGTTAACTCTGCCAGTCATCCTTCCGAGGTTGGCAAAATGAGTGCCAGCATGCTGGTATACCGTGTCGGAGTGGCGACCCGTCCAGGATTGTGCCCAATAGCCCAGGAGACTGCTAAAGCAGCACCAACGCTCTGCACAGAGTATGGTCCCAATCTCCTCCTCCTCCTCTCTACTTATGTATTTAAATACTGAATGTGATCCCAACTTCCAGTGCTTTGAACCACCATGGACCAAAATAATTAAACTAATGAAGAAAAGCACAATAGAACACTCTTTACATTCATTTGAAACTATTGTTCCAAATGTCGGAGTTCCATTGTTTTTTGTGTAAAATGTACTATATCGTTCCTCGTGCAAAATACAAAATGTACACAGTATAGGTTGCCCTTCGTAGCTGAAGTTGACCATTCACCTATGACATGTGAACACCAGAGCTCGTGAATCTAAGCTCGTTAGGAGCTACAACCCCCAACTACAATGAGATTACAAGCATGTTAAATGGGTGTCGAGGGATATCCAAGAAGACCAGAACACATGTTAGCAGCATTACAGGGCAGCAATTTGCCCGGGTCTGAGCCTGCGGTCTACGATACCTCACCTACTCTTCGTCAAAAGACGCCGTGGGATATTTGACCTCCACCAACCTATGCGAGCAGACAGGACACCTCACTACACGTCCATCCCATGAACATCTACGTTATGATGCAACACCCTGCCTGTGATACAACAATCCGACAGTTTATAGTCAGGCCAGGAATCAAACTCGGTGTAGACATCTCATGTGTAAGTGCATTACCACCATACCATCCTGTCGAATTATTCAGTGTGTCTGTATGAGTTAAATGGTGGATTATGAGGTTGTGTAAAAGATTAAGAGGTTGTATAGGGAATTGATGAGAAGGTGACATGTACTTATATGTACAATTTGATGTGATATTTTGGAACAAACGTAATTGTCAGACTCGTCGACAGACTGAGACTGCGTCCCCCAGTTTTAGTTAATTGAATTGATTGAGACTTAATGAGGTCATGATGAAACATTCAAAATATGGAGCCACGAAGTGTGTGTCTATGTATGTATGTATGTATGTATGTATATATATGTTGCAATTTATTTATTATAATACACTGAGAGGAGCAGCTTCAGGATTCTGGGAGCAAAAGGCCTTGAGGAGCTCGGAAAGCACTGTGGCAATGGGAGAGAAGCATCCAATGTGAAATGTAAGAAGAGCAGACAAACTCGCTCAGATCAGACTCATCTGAACCGATCCCCAACCCACGTGTCATGAACTCGTCTCCTTCATGTCCAACGCCTGCCACAAACTTATCCCTTAATACAAATTCTGAACTCATCCGCAACCCCGGTGATAACTCTACCCCGTACTCACTGCCAAGAATCCGCGCTGCGCCAGGAGAGCGACGGTACAGAGTGTGAGGCGCAGCATCCCGGGGTCACCGAGCGGAGCTCAAGCCTAGAGGCGGGTCCGAGGAGCCGCAGAACATGGACCGACCCCAGGAGCTGCTGCACCCCCAGTGGAACCAGCCATGTCCTCAATAGCAGCTTCTCAAGGATCAGTCTGTGGAGATACTGCGAGGTCTTCTGCAGGTTGTCTCGAGGTCGGACATAGAACTTGATGCGTGATAACACCTCGAGAAGAATGTCTCAGGAAGCGTTTGATGATTTGTTTATCTGTTAGTCTGCCAGTCTATCTCAGTCTGTCGATTCACTCTCGCTATTTCTGCTTTGCCTCCTCACGTCCGTCCTTTCTGCCTCCTCCGCGTTCTCGACCCCCTCCAGCCTCCCCGTCCTGCAGTAGGCGCTGATTAATGACCCGAGCGTTTCAACCCCCACCGCCTCCCCAAACGCCTCCTACAACTTTCCCTTCTCCTACATCGCGCACTCTCTGTGTACTGACAGGTCCACTCGAAGTTTTGCTCCTTATCTTTTCCAGCAATGCACTCTTTCCTTGTTCTGCACTTTTATTCCCCAAATGGTCTCCAATTCTTCCCTTAGCATTTTCTCAAATAAACTTGTGTGTCATCACCTCTCTCTCGACGACTTTTGTCCTCAATTCTCCTTTGTTTGTCTTCTCGAGCCATCTCTGAAATTGTGCTGCCCCATGGTGCTGACATCCTAATGGCTACATAGCGCCCCCTCCTGATATGAGGTCAGTATTCAACTGGACCCAACTGTGGACAGGAATGTTTGAGACCGACACAGTACCCACAGTATCTGTTCATAGTGCTTTATTGTTTTATATTTTTCCTTTTCCATCGCACAGTCCAATGCACACTTAGGCAGAGCTCAACTGAACCTATAACACTCCATGAGAGACCGTTTCATTTTTGCAAGAAGAAGAATGGAGAAAAGAGCCGACACTCAGTCACTGATTATGTTTTTTTCCTCTTGGTTATGGTGTCCTTTCGTAGGATTCAAAGGTGGAATGGAGTCTTCTGAGGACCCAAAGTATCCACATCATTTTATTTGGGATCACATTTCGAGGAACAAGTTCGGATGTTTTGTTGTTTTACCACTGGATCGGATTCTGTTCTCATATCTTTGTTCCAAGTACCTAATTTGAGGATTGTCACTAAACCCCAGACAGCCTCTAATTGTATGTTGCTCGTTCGTTATATTTCCTCCGATAGTTTTCTAAATCTCACAATGGGATTCTGCTTCATCACTCCAGTTACTCCGACACCAGCACAGCGTCGGCATTCCTCAGCTTCCATAGTCCACTTCGTTCTTCAGGTCATGGTACGTGGTCAGTCATTTTTTTTCCCAATTTCCACCTTATTTAGGCCAACTTGGCCGAAATGAGTAACCAACATGGTCTTTGTACTTGGTACTTGGTCACTGGGTACTGGCACCTCAATTATCTATTTTGTCTCGTCTTCTTCAATATCTCTTGACAACACAATAACGAACCAGGTTTCTTCTCATGCAGAAACGTGTGTTTTTTTTTATTATCAAATAGTGTGTATTTTAGCTTGGACTAAGCAAAACAAGAAAAAGAGCAATCAGCGATTGCAGACCCTCGCCAGGACTTCTTTTGTGTGGTGTTTGTGTACTGGTGTGTTATGTAATTAATAAGACATAATTAGAACTGCCACTTTATAACTGCTGGCAGGATGACCGGGTACCAAGACGTCCCGCCTTGATAGACGGACACCTGACCCTGACCCATGACGTTATTTTATTATTATTCATTATTCAATTGAATTCAGAATGGGATTAAAATAAATTCAATCCAAATCAAATGGAAGACCAAATAGGTACAGTCCTGCATTGGAGTAATAGAAGGAACCCGAACAACAAAAAGCAAAGATGAAGTCATCAGGAGAAACCTGGATAGGATTCCCATTTCAGCTCCTCTCCCTCAAACCCATCCAGGCACAGCCAAGTGTCTCCCTCTGCCACAACAGTGAGTAGATAGCTAAGCAAAACCCTTGTTCCTTACCACACAGTGAGTAGATAGCTAAGCAAACTTGACCTGCCTCCCTCTGCAACAGCATTCATTTACTGACTTTTGCAAGTGACCCTGGCAAAATCAGTAAGTGAACCTGCAGTAGATCACACAGCTTCCCTCCACATGCCCAGCATTTGTGAAATAAACATGGATCTCCCTCCCTTTTCCTTACACACAGGTCACTGGCTAGCGAAACAAACTCAGACCTCCCTCGCTCGCTACATGTAGGGAAATTAACCCTGCCAAAGACAGTGAGTGAACCTCGAATCTCCCTTCCTCTGCCTCACATGGTATGTGGATAAGTGACAAGACAAAAGGAATATGGTTCTCCCTCCACATGCTGAAGCACTTGCAGAAGGCTAGGGTAAAAAATAAATAACTAATTTTAACACCAATTCGTGGGATAATTATACAAAAACAAAATACACACACATGCACCGAAGTCATTTTCCTTAACAAGAGCAGTTTATTGGTAATTCCAATCAAGTGGTACAGAATAAAAGGACAGGAAAGTTTTCACACCTGACAGGAAGTAAAACACTGGTGTCAAGGATAGCACACTTCACAATATAGCAACAAATGCCTTCAACTCCAAAAACACCACAAACGGTTCAAAGTTCACTAAACAAGCACCAAACACTGATGCCACCTTGGAAGCAAAAAGTTGGTTTTAACAGCAGCCATAAGCAAGCAAGCCGTTAGCCGTGACGACAACATAATGGTGAATACAAGGCATTGCCAAATGCCAACCGCTGCGAGGTGTGTCGACAGCAATTTCAATTTCCCTACCTGATCTTGCATATCTATCTGGAAGATGGACAGTGACATGATGATGGAGCAACCAATCCAGACAGAGTACTTCATCTGAAGAATGAAGATCTGGGATCTGCACAAACGTCAGCTTTCCAGGCTACACAGAAACAAATAACATATGTCAAACGTGCTTCCCCTTTACAGTATGCGTAAACCAATGAAAATCCAACTATCGGGGATGCCTCTTTGCGGTGGTTGTAGCCCGCAACACAAGTTGGGGGCCAAATCATCACCACTCTTCGCCGGTTGTGTCAGGTCAGGTCAGATTAGATCTGTGACTTGCAAGAGGTACCATGTAAACCTGAATTAACCTGTTCCATTGTCGGGTTGTTGGCGACTAAACCATCTCCGACACCAAGTTTCTTGGTGAGGAGGGTGTATGATATGGGCACCCAGCAGGATGAAGAACAAAACCAGTCAAAGGGCGGAGGAGCTCCTTGTGAGCCAACAGCCATCCATATCTCGTGCCCAACTGTGTCTGCGGACGTCCTCCTGCAGTTTGGTTATTTTTTATGAGGAGGTTGGTGGCAGGATTTGCACTCCGGTCACTGTAAAACCCTTCATGCCACAAAAATGACAAAAGCTTGAAAAAAATCTGAAGACCCACTCCGTGGGAATACCTCCTATGCAGATGCCCTTCGCAGGGCAGCTCACCAGATGATGGGATTGGGGAAAAGCCTTTAGGACCCCAATCTTTGATGACAGGAGGGAAACCACGGGGTAACCTTCCCGGGTTAGATTGCGGTATTGTGTGTCGGGGTGGAAGTGAGGTGTCGTCCACCAGACGGTGGTCTCCTTGGGTTAACCTGAG
>CM068964.1:54347383-54358928 GCA_035128595.1 Eptatretus atami
GGGAATGAAACAGATTTCATTTACGTACTTGTTATTCCATATTGCATTTAATGGCAATTAATATACACAGTCTCCGTGGGACTATACTGAATCTAGCGGTCACATGATCATGTACGACCTTTAACTAGGAGATGAGACCATCAGACCCATCACTGCTGTGTTGTTCTCCCAAGGTAATGTTTGCTACAGATGCAAAACGTCCATTTCTTGGCTGAGACGTTTTTTCTGGGTGTTTCTTCTCCTTGGCCATTCTTTCTCCAAGTGTCCCTCTTCCCTGCTGTTGGTGTGTTTCCCTTCTTTCCACTTTGTTCACGTATTAATTGCTTATTTATGACATCTTAGCTAACCACAATCATCTTGATGTTTTACTAAATTCTAAAAACCAAACTTCTTGTTACATACATCAACTGTATATGAGACCTAAACTATCTTTGAAACCCAAATGAGTAAAACTTGTACAATAGTCCAAAGTAAAGCAACAGCAGGGATTATAAAGCAAGGAGGCCAGCTTATATCCATTATGATCATTGTTTACACATCCATCCATGGATATGGGATTAACTGAAGCCTTTGCGACCTCCATTTCCACTTGAAAGTCTGAAGCTTGCTGAGTAAGTGGAGGTCCCAATTCCCAAACTCGAAGGGTCCAAGAAAGCCCGTGGACTAACCGAGCTTGTGCCACGGGCTCCTGGTTATTTTGTGCTCACGCGCCGCTGACAGGTGCGCATGGACCGGCCTGACAGATACGCGATAGGAATAGCCAGCGCGGGCACTAAACTTATCCCGACCGGGTCTTCATCCTTGCACTCCACGTCTGCCTCCTTTCGCTTTGGTCTATCAATCTGTCCCTCTCCCTCTCTTTCCTTTTTCTCCACATCATCTTCATCCTAATCGCCATCTGTGTTTCTGGGTCATTCCTGGCTACCCCGAGTCTCCTGTGCCATATCTCATAACATTTCGTGATGACCAAGGCGACAGTGGAGGGCGTGCATTCCTCTTACTCAGCTGGACATCAGGCCAGCCATAAAGACCGCATCGAGAAGGTCGGCATGAGAGAGCCGCTGGTCCCAGACGAGAGAGCATTCGAGGAAGATGAGGACAACGGTGATGTTGACGGACAAGGTTTTGACACCTTGAGGGCTGCAGAACGTATCCGGCCACGTCGGGTGATTTCGGTGGGAGCGCAAGGGGTCGTTGGGGTGTGCGCGGTGCGCCCACTCGGCACGTGCAGACGGCAGACAGCAAACGCGCGTGAGCGTGACCGCACGCACAGCGTGAACACTGCATTTGGTGCGCTGCGCACTCTCATCCCCACCGAGCCCACGGACCGCAAGCTGTCCAAGGTGGAGACCCTGCGTCTCGCCTCGAGCTACATCGCCCACCTTGGAAATGTTCTACGTGGGGCACGTGGCACGGGCTTCGCCAGGCCGTGCGTTTTGCGGCGTCCTGGCTCAACTGCACCGCGAGCCGTCTGCACCTTCTGCCTTAGGGGTCAACGCCATGGGGTGAGGGATCTGCACACCAATAGCCTCGAACGGTCATGTTCGTTTTCGTATCTATGTGCGAACAGAACTTTGGGTAGTTGGAATTTTGCTCGCTAATGGATTTCCTTATTCCTAATTGCCTTTGGAGAGTTTGGTCTAATTGACTGGCTTTCCATCAATCATCCTTTGAAACCTCCATTTAAGTAACACACCAATGCTAAATATGTTGAAACCGATGTAACCATGCCATGTAGATTGGATCTATAAAGACAGATGATTTTTTTTCAGGCCGTTAATTTAATATCATCAAATCTTTCATTTAAACACCAATAGGAAAACACATCAGTGTATTGATTAATTATGACGTCAAATCCTTTATCCAAATGTCTGCAGATGAAGGACATGCTTTTGAGCAACTTTGTGCTGGGGTCTCCTCCAGAGATCAATATAGAACCTACGGTTCCTTCATTCACCCTCCTCTTCCCCACCCTTACCTGGCCTTCCATCTTTTGCAGATGAGAGATAAAGATTGGAAGTGTGAGAGTGAGTAATTGCAGATTCATCAGCAGGTGAGACCGTTTGGGGTTTTCTTGATAATGCAACTCTGAACTATTGTGACGTCCTGTAGGGATGTACGTCATTGTATGAGTGGACTTGTGCTTTCTGAGTTTAACGAGTCTGGGGTGCTGTGCCTTGTAAGGGACTTCAATCTATGGCTATTTCCAGGAGACGTGGCGTGCTCCAGGCACCTGGTGCTTGGATATTTTGGGGGTGTCGACGTGTCGCTTCAGCAGCGGCTGTTCACAGCAATGTCACACACACACACACACACACACACACACACACACAAGTGCTTCATGGCTGACCAGCTGCTGAACTGATGGCACGGGCATCCTCAAGCTCGGCGGACCTCTACCAACATGCCTGCTGCAGGAAAGCTTTACCAATGAGCAGGAAGGAAGATGCTGCGAGTGAGAACTTGAATAAAGGATACTGAAACTAGCTGCAGGTAGTAAGGTAGAAAGCCCTGCAAGTATTTCCCAATTCCTCCATGTCCTTCAGACACATTTAATCCTTTTACTCACATCGTCACCACCAGAAACCAGACTTTGCTGATTTTTCAAGGGCAACGTGCAGGTGGAGGACACAAGGCGAGCTTTGTTTCTCTGATCGCACCACCGAATTAGATGTGACATGTACAGATAAATTATGAATCATTTATATGTTCGCAAATTATTTCTAAAGTTTTCGTTGTTGCCTTCTTCTCAGGTGACTTTAAGAAAGTCATGAGGGCTCCCCAATGTGTGCCATGTGGGGTGGCTGTAAATTTCTGGGAAGAAGTAATTACTGTTGTTGATGTGTCATTAAATACGTTAACATGCTTTTATCTCGAAGGTTTAGCCAATTCTTTTTTTTTTTTTCTAATAATGGCGTGTTAGCTCGTTTTTTTCATGAGCATGGTGCAAATATAAAGTCGTTAGTTCTTATACAAATGGGTTCCTGCATGTTATGCCCAACGGGGGCAGGAGGGACTGTCGGGGAAGGGGTGGTGGAATGAGCGCTGATTACCGACAGAGTGAGATTCAACTTCCAAATGTTGTTCAGCAAGATGACAGCAGGGAGTGATGCATTGCGGAGTGTGACAATCTTTGAAGGTGACATATATCTGCTCATGTCGTTTTGCAAGTGTGAACATTGCAAATCCAGTGCTGGATTGGGGCTGATCAGTAAGTCCGTGGCCTATCATAGAAGTGGGAAAATTTAAATGAAGGGAAATTGTTCAGTAAGTTGCATTTATAAAAGTATTGTGTAGGAAAATAATAGTTTGGGTTTCTGCAATATTTGGGGCCAAACACTTACTGATGACGCCGAGTTATAAATCAAGAACACTATATGTAAGTTAAATACTGTTATCGTGGCTTTATGTTGTCGATATGCTGTATTCTTAAACTGCGGAACCATGACATTATGGTTCATATTTTGGTTGTCCAATAATGCGCATGTATATATATATATATCGTTCTCTGAAGTATGGTCGTGTATAGTCACTGGTATGGTTATCAGACTTTACATCGTTCAAGTAAAACAGTGGTCTTTATAGGCTGGCATGATAGCCTACAGGTATGCACACTCACCTCTGAGCTGTCTAACCTGGGTACGAATCTTGGCCCAGCCTTCAACTCTCAGCCTGTTGTTTCACAGGCAGGGCACTTCCCTCGGATGGACGTTAAACTGGGTGTCCCATCTGCCAGCATTAGTCGGTGGATGTTAAAGATCACACGTTGCAAAGGGTAAGCAAGCTGTCACCAGCACCCTGAACAAATTCCAAATTCCTGCCCGAGCTTATTAGGGGCACTGCATCAGTGAAAACTGCGCCTCCAGCAAATTATGCTACCTGCAGCCGTGTGCTGAATAAGAAAGAAGTGATCTTGAAATGAAAACACAAGGTGCATTTTCAAAACTTTGAATTTTATACATCTGATAATTATCTCTCTGGTACTTACAGACTATAAGGAAAAAAAATAGGACCGCCTGTCCTGAAGCTCACCTGGATCAGGAGCAACAACCACTCAAACCCCCTGCACACCCCCTTTGACCCTGAATTTTTTTGTGCTGTGAACACACTTTGGTCCATCATTGGTGATGAATGTTGTGGTCAAGTTTCATCGAAATTGTATGTGCAGTTTCCGAGAAGAGAGCAAATCCCTATTTGGGTGGGGGGGATCAAAAAAACCCCCTGCAGACCCTCATAATGAGCGCAGATTTTGATGTGGTCAATACACCTTCGTTAGGCATCAGATATGAAGCTTGTGACCATTTTCATCAAAATCGTGTGTTTGGTTCAAGCGATAATGATTGAAGTGTTGACTCACTCACTCACACACACACTCACCTACGGACACTACTCGATTGCATAAGCTCACCTGACTAAAGTCCAGGTGAGCTAAAAATGCCTTAATTGCGACTTTATAGTGAATCACCCCATAATTTATGTGGTGTAGCCATGTCTTGTACACAATGGGCCATGAGCTGTGTGACGTCACTGATACCTTTATGATTCCAGGACTTCGTCCATACCTTGGCAATGCGGTTGCATCCAATGATTGAGGGTAATGTTATGACTTTATGCAAGGGACTACCTGTATATTCCATTTGTAATTAGAACAGCACTTGGTCGAGCGCGTACCTCTGCCAGGCTTAACAGTTCATGTTTGTATCCCAATGATAGGCCGGATCTGCATCCGGACCGTAACCAAAATCTAATCAGCTTGTTCTTGTCAACTAACCAACTCATCCACCTAGTTTTGTCATAACCTGTCCACAACAATTTGAACTAAGACTGCTACTACTACTATTTGAAATATGCTGTATATCTTTTAGGGCCCTATCTCTCAATGATGAAGAATCACTTTAAAACCTTTTTCTTAAATACCATATCCAGATCCAGATCCCTATCTTCACCAAGATCGAATAAATTCGTCCTCGTCACACACCCAACTTTTACACCAAGTTTCGTCCAAATCTGTCCTTAACTCTGAGATAACTTGCTCACAAACAGACAGACAAACAGGGGTGAATACATAACCTCCGTCCACCTTCAGTGGCGGGGGCAAAAATGTGAAAATTTTATATACTTCATCTGCCCCCTACCCTCTCCCCCACCCCCATTTGTTTGTACACCCCTCTCCCTTGCCCACTTCAACCGACATACCTTCAGCTTTCATTCCACTGCTTATTTTCCTTTTCTCAATATTTTTCCCCAGTCTACCCCACCCTTCCTTTCCTTTTCATACATAATATGTAGAAAAGGGCTTGGGTGTCATAATATTTCCCACAATTAAACTCTCCAAACAATCTCCTCCATCAAAGTCATGGTGGTGCCATGTCAACTCCTTCTCTGGTGCATGCTCCCCCACCACCCCCTCCCTCACTGCAAATGGCACATCTACAGATTCTGCCAGAGATTAGGTCGAAATTTTTTTAAAACTCTGTTTGCTGCCAAATCTCACGTACCCAATCCATCCCACTCTGTCCCCATCGTAACCCCTCATGCCCATCCTTGATCGTGCTATTACGATGGTCCCAGGTGGCATGGGTTCCCACGTTTCCAAATCCTGTTCCACTGCTCTTAATTTTCCTGTCCGTTGTATTCAACTGGTCCTTTTCCTTTGGCTGCCTCCCATCTGCCTGAAAGTCATCAAAATCACTCCCATCCACAAGAAGGGTGCAAAACCGATCCTCCCAACAAAACACCTGTGAGCCTATTTACAATTACAAAGTCACGCAATGCATCATTGCTGCCCATATCAAGTCTTTGCTGATTTCAAATAGCCTGATCTCTGATTATCAGTTTGTATTCTGTTCCGATCACTCAACACTGGATATGTTGTTGCTGCTCTCTCAGCAATGGTTGGAGGCCCCAAATCTCAAACAAGAGGTGAGGAATCTTTCCCTGGGCATATCTTGGGTATTCAACATAGTCTGGTATCTTACTTTGCTTGGAAATCTCTCTGCCTGTGGCATAAAAGGCCGCCTACATTCCTGGATTTCTGACTTCCTCCACTCATGCAGTCAATCCTGACAAATCTCAAAGGTTCATTCCATCTCTCCGTAAAGACCATCGGGTGAAACCTTCCATCTACTTTCTTAACAATCCTCCCGAGGAAGTTCAGTCACTCAAACTTTTGGGCTTCACAATTAGCCATGATCTTTCTTGGGCAAAAGTTGGCTTCCAAAACCAGCTGCTGACTGGGCATCCTCCATCATGCAAAGTATTTATTGGCACACCTCAACTTTTTATCTCTTTACATGACTTTCATCCGCAGCTTGATGGAGTACAGCTGCTCTTCCCTTTGAGCTGGCATGGCATACCTTGCTCAGGTCGATGACGTGGAAACTAAGGGCTTCAAAATCATTGGTATCTCCCACGATGAAGCTGACGTCGCAGACAGTTCTGTGGTCTCTTTGTCTTCTCAATCATACAAGGTGTGGCACAATTGCTGCCGGTGTTACACAATAGACAACATGCAAAATAATGAGCACGAAAATATTATCCTGAACTTTGGATTGATCAGAACTTTCCATCCATCCATCTATTGGGACCATACTCTGTGCAGAGTGTTAGTGCGGCCGAAGCAGTCTCCTTGGCTCTTGGGTACAATCCTGGATGTGTCGCCACTCCAACACAGGATACCAGGCAGCTGACACTCATTTTGCCGACCTCGGAAGGATGACAGGCAGAGTCAACCCCACCTGGTATTAATTCAACAGCCGAGTGGGATTTGAACTCAGGACCCTAGGATCCAAAGCCCACCACCCAAACCATTAAGCCAACACCAGGCACACAATCTTGGTGGATGAGATTGTTGAGTGGCAAGAACAAGCCGATGGGATTTTGGTTCAGGTTCAGATGGCGAATGTAGATCCGGCCTATCAGTGGGATACTGAATGTAAAGTGTTTAGCCTAGCGGAGGTATGCGCTCTACCGAGTGCCGTTCCAGTTCCTCGTATAATCCCCTTCCTGTGGGAATACAACAATGATTGGACAACTCATCAATGGAGCTATCATTGACCCATTTTGAGACCATACATCTGCAGTTAATCTGTGAAGAAGTAGCTTTTATTGTCTTTGTCTAACATTGCCGAAAATTCGTGGAGGAGCTGCCACATAAATCATGTTACATCACTTTCTCCAAGGAATTCTCTTCAAACAAACACAGCTGCTGACCTTGGAGAAAGTGATGTCACACTCATGAGGCACGTTGGGTGTTGGTGATGCCATCTCTGTGACATCACTTTTCTCACTGCAGTTAGCAGGAGCAATCCCCCCACCCAGTAGGATGCCAACCCATGGGGTTTGGTTGTGCTCCATCCTCTAAATGCTGAGAGTCAAGCAAGGAAGCATTACATTACATTACTTTTTTTTTGTCTTTAGTGTAACTCGGCCGGGGTTGGGTTTGAAACACCGACCTCACACACTTGGAGCGGATGCCAAAAGCATAATGCCACCAAGTCTAGTTTTGTTATTAAGTGCATTTATAGCTAGAAGGGCACTCAGTGGAGCGCATGCCTCAACCAAGCTGACTACTTTATGTTTTGTATCTCACTGAACTAAAATTACGCACCTGAACTAAAATTTAATTGGCTTGTTCTTGTCACCTAACTAACTCATCCACCAAGTTTCGTTCGAATCCGTCCATCATTTTTGAGATATCACACGATATACGAGGTGTGTTGAAAAAGTATCGCACCTTAATTTTTTGTGCGTAAACAAATGAAGCTAGAGAGGCATGGTTTGGTGCACGTATGTAGGCGATCCTAATCCGTATGCATGAATATTTTCCCGCCTGCAGAAGCTGTCAGTCGCCGACAGACCGCCGATGAGTGAGGAAGTGTAAGTGAGCGTCGTCAGATTTTCGTTTTTGACAAAATGACGGATCACTGTGGTCTCATCGCCAGTGATCACTGTGTTGAAGAAGTTGGATCGCTGTTCACAGTCTCCAGCATGTCCTGTGCGATCTCCAAACGGAGTTGCTTTTGCTCGATCGTTAGCAGCTTTGGCACGAACTTTGCTGAGATTCTCCTTGAGCCCAAATCCTCAGTCACAATGGAATGAACGGATCCAATGCTGACGCCTGCCTCGTCTGCAAGTTCTCTGATCGTGATTTGACGATCCTGCATCAGCAGGGTCCTCACTTGGTCAATGACGATTTCATTTCGGGATGTTGAGGGCCTTCCAGAACGTGCTTCACTTTCCACTGATGTGCGACCATCTTTGAAGCGGTTGTACCACTCTTTTATCTGTGTGGTGCCCATTGCTTCGTTCCCGAAGGCCTGTTGAATCTTGCGGATCGTTTCCACTTGGGAATCGCCAAGCTTTACACAAAATTTGATGCAGTAGCGTTGTTCAAGTTTTTCCGTCATTTTGTGAAAAACGAAAATCCGAAGGTGCTCACTTACACTTCCTCACTCATCGGCGGTCTGTCGGCGACTGACAGCTTCTGCAGGCGGGAAAATATTCACGCATACGGATTAGGATCGCCTACATACGTGCACCAAACCCGCGCTCCCTAGCTTCATTTGTTTACGCACGAAAAATTAAGGTTGGATACTTTTTGAACACACCTCGTATCATTTTAGCCCGATCACTCAATGGTGAAGAACCACTTTAAAAATTCTCCGATAGACATTCGGATCTCCACCAACATCTAATCATTTTGTCCTTGTCACATACCCAAGCTCTCCACCAAATTTCGTCCGAATCCGTCCACAACTTTTTGAGATATTGTGTTCACAAACAAACAGACAGACAGACAGGGGTGAAAACATAACCTAAGGTGGATGGAGGTAATAATACTGTAACTGACTTGGTCTCCCTAACGGACGATGCGAGATCACCGGAGATTAACTCCAAACAAAACAAGCGGAGGAGTTCTACACATGCGGTAACTCAGCAGTGCAGTTATGATTAATTAATTTAGCCACATTGTGGTTTGAGAATACGTGTACAGTTTTATGGGGAATTTGGTTACTCTCGAAGTTGATTCCGCAGCTCAAAATGCACAGTGAATACCCTTTTAAAAATAACAGGTTTAATAAATTATGAGGCGGAGACACAGCAAGGAAGGCAATGAATAAAGACAATATATGATAACCCGCTGGTGCGCTTAACGAGACAGAAACGGTTTCCACACCGAAACGTGAAACTGAATTTATCACAGGTAGACTCATTCAGTGACACAAGACAGACTAAATATAATAAGACAGGATGGATGAGGTGGAGGTTTTGGTGGTCTTCCCTTTTGTCGGACATCAGGAAGCGCAACATGAGCATGGCTTTGCACTCGTGTACGATGCTCCACCCACCATCTCTCCTTAAGTGCCAACTCGATCACTTTTCACATCTGTGTGTGCTGACCAACACTCCTCATTCCTCAATGTGGTTGTGTGCCCTGACTCACTCTGTTCAGATCCCTCCTGACTCTCGTCGTCTCGGCTGGTTTACATAGCCACCGCTGGCAGCTCACCCCTTCCCAGCAAGAGTGACGTACCTGCTCACGCGGAAGCAAAGCCACTCAGGTGTTGCCACCATGTCATTGGAACATGTGGGGCTCACACTCATGGAATGACCGTCTCAATGTGTGGAGCGTGTACGGCTAGCACATGTGGACACGCGGAACATGTGGTGGAGATGCTAATTACAGAGGGAAAATTGGGAAAAGATAAAGACACGGGGGCGAGGGCGAAAATAAACTTCCGATACATCCGATCCGAGTCGTTGCTAACTGTGGTTAGAAAACACTCACGCTAACATTCATCAACAGATAACCAATTAATAATGAACTGCTCATTAACCACAAAGTCGATTTCATAACAATATACAAGTTCATGGTTAAGATTCCACATTGTTCGAGAATTGGTTAAAAAAAGAAGTATTTCACCGAATTGGCAGTCAAATTGGATCATTGTGTTTTACCTTTTCTAAGAAAGGTACTGCGGGTTATTTTTCTTTTGGAATGCAGGACTTTTGAAATGGCATAATCCACCCCAGAATGCTCAGCATGCATGCACAGAACCCCTTAACAGCAATGTTGATTGAAGCATGTTTATGTTCACGCAGCCTCGGTCGTGTAATGGTTAGAGTGTCTGCTCTGAATCTGGGAAGTCAGTGGTTCGAATCCCACGTGCTGCTTCCTTGCTTGAGGCTCAGTATTTAAAAGGACAGAGCATGGACAAACAACTGGTAGTAATATCACATGCTTTGATGGGCCTAATAGGCTCCTCCTGCGGCGATAGCCCCTTGTAAGGGAACATTTTATTACACCATGTGTGCAAGATAAGGTTTGTTACCTAAAATGGCTCACACAGCTTCTAAAAGAAGCCAGAAATACTTGAAAAAGTACCTGAGAGAAATGGGTGTGTCTCTGCACAACGAAAGAGTTGGAGAACTTTCATAGTTCACCCAAAGGGCCGAGTTCTTGCAGCTTTCTGTACTGCAAAAAAAACTCTCAAAGATGTGGGCCAGTGCAAGGCCCGAAGGATCTTTGAAAGGTGCATTCTGCCCAACCCCCCAATCATCCCTGCAAGTGAGTGGACTTTGAACCTTGCAAGAGTGCCTTGTGTGAATATGGCAGCCTTGGTTATTTATTTAATGGACTTTGGCAATTGGAAAGACTGCCCGGAGGGAGACACTACATCTGGTTTGGGTGTTTGTACTGATCGTGGTCTGAAATGTAAAGGCAATTGGCGAGATGTGTTAAAAATTATCACACATCTACAACTGTATTCGTTATTTGCGGACACCACCAGAAGTCATGTTAAACTTACTGTGGTGAGCGAGATATCTCAAACGCATGCTACAGCGGCCAAGAAAAGTATTCACACACACACACACACACACACACACAACACTCTCAAGTTCACATTTTGATGCCACCTGAGCTTATTTCATGGTGCTTTCAAATCAAACTTAATATAAGGAGTCTTCATAAACTAATCCAAAGTGAAGAAGCTCAAAAAAATGCAGATAAAATGTGAACAAGTTCGATAAACAGAGAAAATCAGATGATTAACATTTGCTTAAGTATTCACACCCTTTGCCTAATTAACCCTAAATCACTTCAGGAGCAAATTACTTGTTTGACAGGTTACAAAATAAGTGTAATAGGTTTCAGTGTATGCAATTAGTGGTTTAACTTAAAATTAAACTCCTACACTAATCTCAGGAGTTTGAAGGTGCAACTCACTTGGTCAACCAACAAGGTAAACATGAAGACCAAGCGCTTTCCAAAGAAGTCAGACATGAAGTGGAGTAGAAGCACCGTTCAGGAGAGGATTATAAGAAGATTTCAAAGCTACTCATTATACCCTTGAGTATGGTGAAATCCATCATTAAGAAGTGGAAGACGTATCATACCATCCAGACTCTACCCCGATCGGGTCACCCATCCAAACTCAGCAGCCAGGCAAGCAGGAAACTGGTTCAGGATGTCAATGTAAATCCAACAATGACTGAAAGCTCTATGAAGGAGATGGGGGTCAGTGTTCATCAATCAACAATA
>CM068964.1:54358938-54370281 GCA_035128595.1 Eptatretus atami
TTCACAAAGCTGGCCTCTATGGACAGGTGGCAATAAAGAAGCTATTACTGAAAACAAGCTCAAATGAGCTGAGATCCTCGTCCTCTTAATGATGACGTCATAAAAACGAATATGACGTCATTGTGTGTATCAGGTTTGCGATAAAATATCTGTGCTAATGCCCGGCTTGATTCCCTCAAACAAAATTCAAACAGCTTGCCTAGTTTCGCAGATAATGGTATAGGCGATTTCCATTAGCGGCGATATTATGACGTCAACTTTTTTTCTAGGAAGAATTTCCAAAATCAGAGATGGTTACTGCCTGCGCGTGGGCTTTCTGCATATACATGGCAAGTTTCACGAAGATCCGATGAAAACTCTGGGTTGTGAAACAAAAAATGTAAAAAAAATAGGAATTACCTCATAAAAATTGATATGACGTCATAGTGATGTATCATATGTGCGGTAATTCATCTCTGCTAATGCCCTGTTCGATTCCCGCAAACAGAATTCAAAAAGCTGCTAGTTTCGGAGATAATTTTTTAGGCGATTTCCATTAGCGAGATATTTTGACGCCATAACTTTTTTTCTAGGAGGAATTTTCAAAATCGGAGATGGTTACTGTCTGCGCAGGGATATTTTACATATATCTGCCAAGTTTCAGGAAGTTTCGATGAAACTGTAGGCTGTGAACAAAAAAGTCCACAAGAAGAATATGAAGAACAACAACGTGAGTAAGACTTAGAGATCCTCCACGAGGATCTAAAAATGCATCGAAAAGTTTGTATTGAGTTTGCAAAAAAAGCATCTTAATGATAATGCAGGCATGTGGAGAAACATTTTGTGGTCAAACAAGACAAACATTGAACTTTTTGGTCTAAATTCAAAGTGTTACATCTGACGCAAACCGAACACTGCACATCACCTAGTCAACACCATCTCTACTGTCAGGCATGGTGGTAACAGCATCATGTTATGGGGCTGCTTTTCATCAGTAGGGACTGGTAAGCTTGTTCAGATAGAAGGGACAATGGAAGGCACAAGGTACAGGAGAATCCTTGATGAAAACCTGCTCGATTCAGCCATGAATATGAACCTGCGTAGGAGATTCACATTTCAGCAAGACAATGATTCAAAACAAAAGAGCTAAAGCCACACTGGAGTGCCTGAATAATAAGAACATAAATGTTCTTGATTGACCCAGTCAAAGTCCTGACTTGAACTCAATTGAACATTTATGGCGAGACTTGAAGAACTTGGCAGAACTAGAGCAATTTTCACATGAAGAAAGGGGAAAGATTTCACCATCACTCTGCGCAAAGCTGTTAGAGATTTACCCAAAAAGACTAGTATCAGTCATTGCAGTAAAAAGTGCTTCCACCAAGTGCTGACCTAAGGGGTTGAATACTTTTACAACCAACGAATTTTGATTTGTACATGTTTTTTGTAGGTATTCCTGACATGTAACCTCCTTCAACTACAACAGTGTTTCGTTTGATCTCTTCAGTTAATATTAAAAAAGTTCATTTGGAAAGAGATAATTCGTAATTCATCTAAATGTGGCGTTATTGGTAGGGGGTTAATACTTTTGCAGACCATTGTATTGACACCTACGACTCCAATTCGTCACTTCCTGGAGTTTAAACTGGGGGTCAAATCCAAAAACTCATTACATCTTTTATGTGTTCCACAATGTTGATTGCATGTCCAAAGTTTCATTAAAAAAATGTTTCAAATGTGCCTGAAATTGAATTTTTTGCTATTTGACCTTTTGACCCCACCCTAGAAGGCAAAGCCAAAAATGTCACTGCTCTTGCACCTACTTGCCATGTGGTGATCATAACTACCATGTTTGGTGAATTTCTGCGCAGCTGTTTATCGGATGAAATAGCATGATGGACAGACGGACAGACTGAGCTCCGATTTCAATATCCCCCGTTTATTTTCTAAAAGTTTGGGGATAATGGATCGTGTAAAATAGCTTGACAACAGATGCTTTCCTATATTACAGCTTTATGATCGAAATTCAAAACAATGGAGCTCAGCATGGAATGCACAGAGTGTTTACCCTCCGTAAGATATTCAGGGAATATCCTTTGCAGCCACTGCAAAGTAAATGTTTACGTATATCAGGGAAGCCACAGATGTCAAAAATCAAAATCACAAAAATGTTTAACACTGGACAAGAACAAGACTAGAAGTAGTTCAGGAGTAGTTCAAATCTGAATTAAAATCCTGCTCACCCATTGAATGAATACCAGGTGTGGTTGACTCAGCCCATCATCATTCCGAGGTCAGCAAAGTGAATACCAGCTTGCTGGGATGATTGAGCCATTCGAGTATCCTGTGTCAGGGTGATGACCCATCCAGGATTGTGCCCAATAGCCCAGGAGACTACTTGGCAGCACCGACGCACTGTACAGAGTATGGTCCCAATGGTTGGATAGAAATGGATAAATCAACTAAAGTGCAGTTAAATGTAAATATCAATTATTAAACTCATCAATTCCAGGGCAAAAGCAAGTAATCATATGCTAGTGTCTTAAGATACCTGTTGAGAACATCTCAGAAAAATCCCCTTTTCAACAAATGACTGATGTTGAGACATCATCAGTACTTCTGTCATTAATTAAACATGGATTGTTTTCTTGCTCCAAGGGTGCAAATGACATTGGTGGAACACAGATAGAAAATCATCATCAGATCAAGGGTCATGCTTTGAGATAATAATCAGTAAATTTGGTTGATTGTACTTTCTATCCACTGCCCAACTGTGTCTGCAGATGCCCTCCCGCAGTTGGGTTACTTCTTAATAGGAGGTTGGTGGCAGGATTTGCACTGGCCATCATCAAACCCTTCACTCCGCAAGACACAGAAATGCAAAGAAACCTGAAAACCCACTCCATGGGAGTAACTCGCGATTAAAACAAATTGTAACAAAGGCATCATGCGATGGGAGGCAACGACTTCAATTTCCGAGCAGAGGTAATCTTGGAGTTGGCCATCTTAGACTTCCACAACTGATACCGGTGTGTGGACATATCACCTTCGACTTTGGAACCATACCAGCAGCAATGAAGATAGTTGCCTCAGATATCATCTTTTCCTCATCTGCTTCCAGCTGACCAAGTAAGGTGGGATGATGTCCGCCCATTAGTCCTTCAGCGCTGTGGCCTTTCCAATGCCAAACAAATATGACACAGTATCGCATCCGGTCAGAGCATGTACAGCAGGCAGATATTTGGCGATGCTTTTGTTTTCAGTGCTGTTTGGCGAATGTCTACGTTTGCCCTCCCAGCACACATCCATGCTGACATCCACTGTCATCTTTTCCTCGAGGTAGAAATGAATCAACAGGACAAAGACATCTGTATCGTCGCAGACCACTTTGATGTGCGAGTCACCACTGACACCTGACACAATTCTAACTAAGTGATGGATGATGATGACATCTGCTTCTTCATGGTGTGTTTTCAGATCCTGTCTCCGGAGAGTGGAATTGTTCCATACTTGTACTGGTGTAGGATCTTTTCCGGTGATCACCAGTTTGGTCTGGTTGTCCACAATGTGGGTCATCAGATACTGACAGATCAAATCGATCAGTTGTACTTTGTGTAGGCTACATTTAGGACCACTTTTGTGCTGGAAGTGTTGTGTGTAAGTTGAGTTGATGTTTTCGACTTGAATCATGACCTGCGCGACTGGATCTCGTCATTTGTTTCGTGCTGATTTTGATGTACCTGTCGAAAATCAGGTATACGTCACAACACTCCAGGTGGTATTTGATGGTTCCCATGAAGTTGATCACATAATCCTCAACTGTACCTTTGTGGGCCAATGTACAATCCATAACATGGTGCATCCATCGATGATGAAGCACCTGGAACACCTTGGATTAGACTTGATTGCTCAACTTGGAGTTTCGTCTTCAGGATTGCTTTCGACTGAGCTCGCATCGCACCGCTCTCATCAAACAAGGAGGCTGGGACAGGGGACAGTTCGTAAGAGAGGACATCCTTGATATCCATATCTCTGTATTGTGGAGACATATGACTTGGGTGTAGATCAATTCGGTATCATATACTGGCCTTCCATCCAGCTTGATGCTTCTTTTTGTCGAAGTCATCAGGGTCACTTTCTTGGTTCGTGTCTTGTTGAAGCTTGTTGGCCATCCAGATTCAAAATCCGCCATCTGTTGTCGTCCAGTCTTGAGAGAATCATCAACGTTTACCTTGTCTGTCGCATAAACATAGTAGTAGACACCAAAATTGTGTGTGTAAGTGCATTAGAAGTGAAGATATAGCCCAAAACAGAATTTATCGAAAGTCGGTTGGCCATTTTGTTTTCGCCTCTAAAAAAAAATTCCTCAAGGGTGCGAGTCTGGCACCCAGCTGATTCTGATTCAGGATAGCTCAGAGATGATGAATCAACCAAAAAAACTTCATAATGACCTAAAGCACGCTTTGCCCTGAAATGGCTGTTTGGCATCTAGACGAGGATGGAACAGGACGACTTCATTCACATAATGAAATGGTGGACCAAGAAGGAACCCGAACAAGTAAAGAGCAAAGATGGAGTCATCAGGAGGAAACGGGATAGGATTCGGGTTTCAGCCACTATTCCACAACCCTCAAACCCATCCAGGCGCAGCCAAATGAGCCTTGCAGAAAAAATTCTGCAAGAATTCACTTTTCCTTCGAGAGATAGATAATGAAAGAGAGGAATATAGAGATGAAAGAAAAGAAAAAGCAAGAATTAGAATGACTAAAGAGAATGAATAAATAAATAAATAACAATAAAATGAAATAAAATAAAAATTTCGAATAAAAGGTGAAAAGAACAAAAACAAAGATGTCAGGAAGAACCCGGACAGGTAGATTTCAGCAGTTACTCCCCAGACTCAAAACGCAGCAACATGTACAAGCTACCAGAGGTCCACTCTATAAGATCATATAACCACTCGTCTTCAACATGAACAACCTGAAGAACCAGCTTCCTCTTTCGTATGCAGCACATGGCTGCAAGTAGCATCATTGGCTGAGGGAGGTGGGCAGCAGAACTCTTTCCCATCACCAACTTCCACTGCTGTGCTGTGTCTCTTTGCCATGTCAGTCAGTCATGAACATGTCAGAGAAATAGCAAATGAATCACAAACCTTTGTCAGTAGGTCATGTACAACTGTTCTTTGGCACATATATGATATCATGTAAATGTGAATCCTCCAGCTTAAGGGGAGCTGAAGTTTGTGAAACCTGCACGCCTCCTGGTGGCAGCTTTATGAGCTGAGACTAATGGTTCGGTTGCTGCGTTAAAACAGCAGCAGGTTCACTGGTTTGGGGAGATGGGGTTGTAAATAACCATAAAAACAAAGTTTACTTTCAAACAACTATCATTCCTGTGCTGGAAGAATGGCCTAGTCTTAGAGGTATGCACACTCGCCTCGAAGCTGTCGAGCCTGGGTTTAAATCCCGATCCAGCTATAAACTGTCACTCGGTGTTTCACAAGCAGGGTGATTCATCAATGTGTGTGCCGTACCATGGATGGATGTTAAACTGGGCGTCACATTGACCCGACATCAGTTGATGGATGTTAAAGACCCCACGGTGTACTTCATAAAGAGTGGGCGAGCCATCGCCGGCACCATAAGCAAATTCCAAATTCCTGCTCTAACCAACAGAGGGTGACGCATCAGCAGTACAGCAACACCCACAGCCAATGATGCTACCCCACAGCCTTGTGCAGCATATGAAAGAAGAGGGCTTCTCATCATCAATGGACCATACTCTTTCCAGAGCGTCAGTGCCTCCGAAGTGGTGTCTTTGCAATTAAGGGTTATGTTGGGTGGTTTACCACTGCTTTGCAGGGATAACTCTCCCCTTTTTCACAAACGACACTCAGGGGTCTTTATTGTACACCAACAACCGGTCCTGGCATACAAATCCTCCGGTTTAACGTCTTTCCAATGGACAGCGTGAACATTGATGCCTCGCATTGCTTGTGAAACACCAGAGTGACAGTTTAGTGCTGGGTTGAGATTCAATTGCAGGCTAGGTAGCTCAGAGGTGATGGCACATAGAATGCCTATAGAAAGTCTACACCCTCTTTTCAAATTTTTCACCTTTTGTTGCCTTCTATTTTTTCCCCTTTTATCCCGCTCCATCCATTTTCCCTTTTTTCCTGACAAGTGCCCCAGTCGCTGCTGATGAGAAACATCCCCATAACATGATGCTACCACCACAATGCTTCACAGTAGGAATGGTGTTATGTGGGTGATGTGCTGTTTTGAGTTTGCACTAAACGTAATGTTTTGCATTGAGGCCAAAAAGTTCCACCTTGGTTTCGTCGGACCACAAAACTTTCTGCCCCGTGGCTTCAGAATCTCCGGAGTGGTTTTTGCATACCTCAAACGAGACTCATGGTGGGCTTTTTAAAGTAATGGCTTCCTTCTTGCCACCCTACCGTACAGGCTAGACTTGTGGAGTGATTGGGATATTGTTGTCACATGCACACAGTGACCTTTCATTTGCCATAAAGGTCTGTAGCTCCTTCAAAGTTGCCATTGGCCTCGTGGTGGCCTCTCTGATCAGTCTCCTCCTTGCTTGGTCATCCAGTTTGGGATGGCCTGATCTGGGCAGGTCTAGGTGGACCTAGCTGTTCCACTTCTAATGATTGTCTTGTGACTGTGCTCCAGTCGATATTCAAGCTTTTGAATATTTTTATACCCATCCTCCTATCTGCTGCCTTTCCACAACTTTATCAGAGTCTTTGAAAGCTCCTTGGTCTCATGGTTGAGTCTTGTGTTGAAATGCACACTCAGCACTGGAAACCCTACAGGAACAGACTGATTTTATTCTGAAATAATCAGAATCACTACAATTTAACAGGTGGAGGCCAAGTAACTTGAAGTGTGATCTTGAAGGTGATTGGTTACACCTGAGCTAATTTTCAATTGCTATTTTAAGGGGGGTGGACACTTATCCAAAGAAGATATTCTAGTTTTGTGTTTTTAATTAATTTTCTGAAATTTGATGTATAGTTATTTCCTGAGCAACCAATCTTCCCACATCTCACCCCTCTCCCTTATGGGCTGGCAGGATGGCCGAGACCTCGAGGTACTTACACTCACCTGTAAGCTGTCTAGCTTGCGTTTGAATCCCGA
This sequence comes from Eptatretus atami, assembly GCA_035128595.1. NCBI lineage: Eukaryota > Metazoa > Chordata > Myxini > Myxiniformes > Myxinidae > Eptatretus > Eptatretus atami. The sequence goes on from CM068964.1 coordinate 54,366,078, forward strand.
CCCAGCTATAAACTGTCATTCCGGTGTTTCACAGGCAGGGTGATTCATCAGTGTGTGTGTGCCATTAAACTGGACGTCACATCCACTGCATTGAAATCCACCACCTCTCCTCACGTACACTCCCCCTCCCCCCTTCCCCTCTCCACCCCCTTCCCATTCTCTACCTCGTCTCTGTCTCTCCCCCACCCTCCATCTCTCTCTTCTCTCTCTCATTCTCTCTCTCTCTCTCCCTCTGTCTCCTCTCCTAGTCTCTCCACCCCTCTCTCCCTCTCTCCTCCACCTCTCCTCCCCCCTCTCGCTCCTCCCTCTTCTCTTCTTCTCTCTCCTCTCCACCCTCTCCTCTCCTCTCTCTGCCACCCTCTCCCCGCTCGCTCCCCCCCTCTCTGCTCCTCTCTCTTCTCTCTCTCTCCTCTCTCTCTCCTCTCTCTTCTCTCTCTCCTCTCTCTCTCTTCTTCTCTCCCCCCCCCCTCTCTCTCCTCCTTCGTCTATGTACCAAACGTATTTGGATGGTGGTTATCTCCGCACAATATTCAGACAGTGGTTATCTCTAGACATAGCCAGATGGTGGTTATCTCTTGGATGTGTCAGACAGTGGTTATGTCCAGTCGGACCCTCCTCACACTGTTTACATTGGCCTCCCTTCTGCTGCTTTCCCTTCCCACCTTTCTTGCTCCCCTCCTTCTCACTCCCAAACCCATCTCGCTCCCCCTTCTTCTCGCCCTCCTCCTTCTCGCTTCCACCCCCATCCTTTCCTCAACTTCTGCCCCTTTCCTAATCCCTCACTTCTCTATCTCCTCCTTCTTCTTATTCCCCCACCCTCCTTATATTCCTAACAGGAGCGACGAGTTGTTTTGCAATTTACAAAATAAATAACAAAAAATAATGATAAATTGTACAAACCAATGTATTAATGCTATTAACATAAACAACAATAATAATAATGGAATCATTTGGCAAGAATAATAAGGAACGTATAATCTCCGCCCTGGTCCAAGCACATCTGGACTTGGTGAGAGGAAAACTCATGCTCAAGCAGGACAGCAGGCGGGTTTGCCACTGCCGACAAGGCCTTGAAGAGCAATGAAAATTTGGTCCATCGGACCGACGGGCCTACTCGTACATCTCAACATCTCAATGAAATTACATCAAGCAAAGAACAGGGAATGAAAACGGGAATGCCTGTTGCGTGTATCCAGATAAATATCCCTTTTTATGAATTAAAGGAATGAACTGAACGAGGAAGAGCACAAAATGGAGAGTGGTAGTTGAAGTGAATATCATTCGCATTTATTGTCCAGCAAGTCTCTTGACAAGGTACACAATTAATGAGTGCTTTTTAATTGTTATAATTGTTGCCATTATGACGTAACTCATAAACAAAGAACTGAACGTGCTTTTTAATTGTTATAATTGTTGCCATTATGACGTAATGAGGGAAAGATTGTCAGCACGCAGTGGATAATGGCCGCACAAGTCGCTTCAGACTCGTCAGAAAGTGGATTTGACGAAGAATTTTCTGATCAAGATCAAGACGACAGTCAAAATCTTTATGTCGATTGTATGAGTTAGAATGACGTATGGGTCGGGATGACGTCATGGGAGGGCGGGGCCAATCGAGTGTTCTTTTGGGGGGACGGAGCCAATCGAGTGTTTTTGGGGGGGCGGAGCCAATCGAGCGAAATGGCACCGAATAACATTATAATCTTCATTTCAAGATATTTATTCAAGAAAAGAGTGTTAAGCGAAGCTATATCTATTTGTTAAACCAAACATGATTTTCTGATTATGTGGGTCTTCAAATCTCCAAGAAAGCAAACGAGTTAATAATTTTGATGAATAAAAAGGGGAAACGAATAATGCATGATAGTATTTTAAAAAAGAATTTTGATGAATAAATGTCTTAAAGAAAGGAAAATGAAATATATTATATGATTATGAAGATTAATGTATTGATTGTGAAGAGAAAAACAATTGCGCCAAAAATGAATCGTTGAAGGACAAAAATGAATGAGCAAGAAGAAGAAGAAGAAGAAGAAGTTAGTGTGTTGTGTTTGTTTTTTGTTGTTGTTGTTTGAGGGTTTTTGTTTGTTTTGTGTTTTTTTTTCTCCTCCTCTTCCGGATGTGACGTCCTTCAAGATAGAAGGGAGTTGTAAATATTCCAGATTTGTTTTCCTCGGGTTTGTGTTTGTTTGTTTTTTCCTGCTCCATGCCACATCGACCTCCTGGAGTCCTCACCTCGCCATGGCGGAGGATTTTGTGGTGACTGCTGTATGCGGCCGGCGGTTTGAGACTCTGCGTGTCGGATGCACCGAGTCCTGGGCCCAGTTCGCCGAACGGGTGCGTGCGGTTCGGTTGGCGGGTTTGAGATGTTTGCTTTGGGGTTGTTTTAGAAGTTTAATCTGAAGAGGGAAGGGTGGGGGGTTGGGGGGGTCTTAACGCCCACATCCCCCCAATCACCATCGTGTGACAATTAAAATCGCTTGTTTTGTGATGATTATTCTTCCTGTTTATCTTACATGTTGGAATGATATTCGGCCTCTCCCCGCGGGGTTGTCGGACTTGGGCACCTTGAACGACCCCTCTCCCCCCACACCTCGTTGTTGGTCTTTGGGGAGTCGAGGACATCGAAGGAGTAGGATCTCTCGGGGTCGGACATCCGGGAACTTGTACGCTCGCGCTTGCACTTCCGCATAGCTATGGGTCGAAGGGGCGAACATCCCGGGCCAAAGGGGAGAACATCCCGGGCCGAAGGGGCGAACATCCCGGGCCGAAGGGGATGTTCTCGCCCTCGGCCCGGGATGTTCTCCCTTCGGCCCGGGATGTTCTCCCTTCGCCGGATGTTCTCCCTTCGCCCGGGATGTTCTCCCTTCGGCCCGGGATGTTCTCCCTCGGCCGGATGTTTCCCCTTCGGCCCGGGATTGTTCTCCCTTCGCCGGATGTTCTCCCCTTCGGCCGGGATGTTCTTCCCTTCGGCCCGGGATGTTCTCCCTTCTGCCGGGATGGTTCGCCCTTCGCCCGGGATGTTCTCCCTTCGGCCCGGAATGTCCGCCCTTCGACCCGGGATGTTCGCGCCCTTGGCCGGGTGTCCGCCCCTTCGCCGGGATGTCCGCCTTCGGCCCGGGATGTTCTCCTTCGGCCGGGATGTTTCCCCTTCGGCCGCGGGATGTTCTCCCCTTCTCGGCCCGGGATGTTCTCCCTTCGGCCCGGGATGTTCGCCCCTTCGGCCGGGATGTTCTCCCCTTCGCCCGGGATGTTCGCCCCTTCGGCCCGGGATGTTCTCCCTTCGGCCCGGGATGTTCGCTCCCTCGGTCCCGGGATGTTCTCCCCTTCGGCCGCGGATGTTCTCCCCTTCGGCCGGGATGTTCTCCCCTTCGGCCCGGGATGTTCTCCCCTACGGCCCGGGATGTTCTCCCCTTCGGCCCGGGATGTTCTCCCCTTCGCCCGGGATGTTCTCCCTTCGGCCGGGATGTTCGCCCCTTCGGCCCGGGATGTTCTCCCTTCGGCCCGGGATGTTCCCCTTGCCCGGATGTTCGCCCCTTCGGCCGGGATGTTCTCCCCTTCGGCCCGGGATGTTCGCCCCTTCGGCCCGGGATGTTCGCCCTTCGGCCCGGGATGTTCGCCCCTTCGCCGGGATGTTCCCCCCTTCGGCCCGGGATGTTCTCCCCTTCGCCCGGATGTCGCCTTCGCCCGGATGTTCGCCTTCGGCCCGGGATGTTCGCCCTTCGACCCGGATGTTCGCCCCTTCGACCCGGGATGTTCGCCCCCTTCGGCCCGGGATGTTCGCCCCTTCGGCCCGGATGTCTCCCTCCCTTCGGCCCGGGATGTTCGCCCTTCGACCCGGGATGTTCGCCCCTTCGACCCGGGATGTTCGCCCCTTCGCCGGGATGTTGCCCCTTGCGGCCCGGGATGTTCTCCCTTTGGCCCGGATGTTCGCCCTTCGCCCATAGCTATGCGGAGTGCAAGCGCAGCGTACAAGTTCCGGATGTCCGACCGCCAGAGATCCTACTCTTCTCGATGCCTCGACTCCCCAAGACCAACAACGAGGTGTGGGGGAGAGGGGTCGTTCAGGTGCCCAAGTCCGACAACCCGCGGGAGAGGCCGAATATCATTCCAACATGTAAGATAAACAGGAAGAATAATCATCACAAAACAAGCGATTTTAATTGTCACACGATGGTGATTGGGGGGTGTGGGCGTTAAGACC
>CM068964.1:54408488-54423611 GCA_035128595.1 Eptatretus atami
GTGGAACTCAGTGGAACTGTTCACAGCCTATTAAGATGATGTGAAACTGGCCCCAGAATATGTTCTTGAAATGATCAGGTGTGGTTGCAAAAGTGAAAGTCCCTGTAAATTCGAGAAGGTGTGGTTGTCAAGTCACAGAGGTCTGCCTTGCACAATTTTCTGTACCTGTTATCAGTTGGCTGTCTCACGTGTGCAGTAGCAAAGGTTTTGAGGAGATGGGGAAGCAACTAGTAGTAGCAAGATTATTTGTTTGTTTCACGAATTTAATTTTGATCTTATGGTAGGTCAAACTAAACACATTGAGTGCTACAGCCTGTACTTACTTGGGCTGCGACAGCTCGCGACTAGTTGGAACCACCCAAATTGCGATAAAACAGCGATAATTTCACTTGGAATCACACTGAATTTATACTAAAACAATTTGTGTATGTCTGCACAGGAAATCGAACGAATGTCCCAGCGACCTCTCCCGGCGAAAATTTGGGATGAACTTCGCCTGGAATTCGCATACATGTCGGCACGACATTCGCGGCGATTCGTTCAGGTGACAAAACTGGATTTTTTTTGGCACATGCAACTGTCGTGTGATGGTACACGACGGTCGTGCGACCATCACGGCAACTGTCGTGTGCAAGCAGTCGCACGACAACTGTGCGTGAACAATTGAGGAAATCGGTGACGCAATATATATTATATAATATATATATATATATATATATATATATATATATATATAGGCGCTCTCCCTTCCAAGCAATCATATTGTTCAGTTGGGAAACGAGTAAAGAGAGTACTGACTGAGTACTACAATGGTGTGGGAGCTGTGCCTGGCAGAACAGGATGGTGGGATTACAGGAGAAATGCTGACCAAGCTGATTGTCACAGTGTTCCTGTTACTTGTCAACGTTGCAGTCCCTCAAACATTGTGTGTGACCCAATTGTTCATGCTGGCTTGATAGGGGGTTGTGGGTGTGACCATATTTTGTGTGTGACCTAATTTATGTAAAATATGTGTGATGTGATTTATGCATGATGGGCAGGGTGAAAGAATGATTGGGAAGTGAAAAGTTGCATTGAGGCCATTACTTATCAAAAGGAGAGAAAGAGGACACGACCATGCTGGGTTTTACATATGGAGTATGAGTTTTATTTTTGTTTTTTTTTTAGTCCATATCTGGATGAACTATTTTGTGATCTATCTACATTAAACATTGCATGTCACATTTGTCGGCACTTTCTGACTCATGGAAACTAAATTGAGAAGGGTTCGAGAGCGCGGTTCGAGAGCAACCGCGACGACTAATGGACTATTTTTTGAGATAAAAATTTGTCGCACGAATTTTGTGAACTGTTCAAAGAATTCCAGCGACACCAAGCGAGTCTGCGACTCACGCGAGGAAATTTGAGAACGCACGACCGCGAACGTTTCCAGAACATTTTGGAGAATCCGTTCGCATTTGTTGCGCAGCTGTCGCAGCCACATGAGATACAGGCTTAACCGCAGTCTATTTTGCATGCAATACTCAGCAGGTCGGAAAAAGCAAGAGATGAACATTAATCCCATGCCATAAATTTTGTAGTGGTTTTTGTGCAATAATGTGGTCAAAAGACCCTGCCCTGTTGTCTATAGATGTTAATTGTTTTGTGCTGGGTAAAATCAGTCAGGAAAGGTTAATATTGAAGTATTAAGTCATATATTTCTATTCTTTTTAAGTTGTTTTTTGGTTACATTATTTGTGACTAAAGTAAAGGATGAGGTGGTTATATGTGCAATCGTTATATGTTGTCTGTGTTCAAATTTTATGTCCTGGGTTAAAATAGGCCCGGAAAGGTTTAATACTGAGTAAATTACAATTGTTTTTATATCTTAAGTTGTTTTTGTTACATAATTTGTGAATAAACATCAAACAAAGCAAATGTGATGATGTTGGTTGGTTCATTGCAATACATAGTGAAAAAACTGATTTTTTCATTATTTATGTGTTTTACTACTGGCACAAAAGAGAGTTAATATAGCAAATTGCCCCAAGGGTGCAAATGGTCACCGACCCTGAAAATGAAGAGCTACCCCAGGCTATAAGAAACAGCAAAAGAAGAAAACTTTTATCCGGCAAAAACCAGGTTCACCGCGCGCACTGCTCCCGGACTACGTAAACCTTCTTGCAATTAAGCTTCCACCTCCGTCATTTAGTTGTTCTCTGGGCAGATATTTTTTGTATGTAAAAGAATTCATCATGCATCATGCATCATCATCATCCATGCATCATCATCATCATCCATCATCATCATCATCATCGTCGGGCTGTTTCACTACCGACACAAGAAGTCAGGGCAAGGAATTTTGGAATTTGTTTGTGATGCCAGTGCTAGCTCGCCTACTCTTAATGAAAGGACACATGGGATCTTACATCTCCAACTAATGCTGGCAGATGGGAGGCACAAGTTTAATGTCTATGGCAAGGGATGGTAACACATTGATGAATACCGCTTCTGTGAAGACACCGGGATGCCAGTTTTATATAAGGGTCAGGATTCAAACCCAGGCTAGACAGCCTAAAGGCGAGTGTGTGTTACTTCTGCGGCTACTCTCAAGTCCCGATTAAGCGTGATGCTAAGCTTATTTTTTTCGAGGTGAAATCCCGTCCCTACACGGCCTCTATTGCGGGTCTACACGCTTTATTAAAAAATCGTTCTTAGCCACCCCTCAGGTCATATTTACACCAGCGAGCGTGTAGGGTGACAATGTTGTCCCGTCGAGAGATTGTGTGCGTCTGATGTAAATGTATGTATTTGAACAATAAATACCATGTTCTATATTTTGTCAACATTTCTGTTTTTCCACCCTGCCCTCTTATTCGGACGCTGCACGCTTATTAGACTTTTTGGATTTTCCACCCTACAGACGCTTATTCTGCCCTCTACTCTTATTAAAAATTTTGGAAAAATGTTCCACCTTACATGCTTATTCAGACCCCACGCTTATTTGGAGAACGTGAGAGTAATCCTGCCAAGCCCTAAAATAACCGTTGGGGCAATATAAACTGTGCAAATATTTATCAGCTTCCTATAATTGTTTTTTGTGCATTTCAAGCTTTCATCAACATGTTGACCTGTATCTCACTTAACACACCTAAACAATGTTGTATCTTATTAAGTGCAAGCTTTAATTTGCAAATTTTATCCTTCATTGCTGATTGCACACTTTTTTGTTTTTGTGTTTCAAACTAATCACTTGTATTATTTTTCAAGTTATCAATAATCAATTTCCCACACTTTTTGTTGTTTTGACACTTTCTTATGGGCCTGCTTGCTTTTTTTTGATAGGTTGCTTCCCTGCAATGGGAAACTCACTCACTTTCTTTTTATTACCCACACTCTGGAGTAATGGAGGAGCTTGAGCTGATGTGGTGGAAGCCTCTGGAAATCACTTGTCATCGACTGGAAACGGAGACTGAAGACTATGTAAGGATGGGGTTTTTTTTCATACAAGATCGAGGTATGGTTAAGAGTAGTGAAAGAGGGTAAAATTGCAATGTCAACCAGTGGGGGCGATGGGACAGATATAGTTGAATACAACAAGCAAAGGGATTGAAGGAAGAAAAAAAAGGGAGAGGAGACAGGATTTGGGGTAAAATGGTCACGACTGCGGAGTAAGAGGGTTACGTAGAGCCAATTGGACGTAGAACAGAATGTGGATCAGGATGGTAGAGATGACATGATATGGTGGTGCACCCCTGCTTGAACCCTTAAAGAGGGAAGGGAAAGGATGAAACAGCCTCAAATAAGATGGTTCCATAAAGTGAGAAATAAGAAGGATGATTTAATTAATATATAAAATGGTTTTCATTGACAATATTATCGTAAATGCTTCAAAGCCCTATTGGCATAGCCTTTGTTGGCTTATCCAAAGTTCTGGGGTCATTTCTCATGTTGTAACAGCAATTATTTTATTTACTTATTATTTTAAGATTGAATTTAAATTCTCATATTCTGGATAGAAGGCTTGTCAAAAAAAAAATATGCAAATAGATTTTATCAACGAAAAGGTTTGAACGCAGTTACATAACCAGTAATATCCAACTTGCCTTTTTTTTTTTTTTCTACGACTGTGCAATGAATTTGAGGTTTCTGTGGATGTCCCTGGAAATTTAGTTATGAACATCTGATAAAAATGTACTTTTGACTAACTTACAAGTCCTTTATTTTGATTGAATGATATTTTTTATATCTATTGATCCTCATTAAAACAGAATCCTAAAGGAATTTAAGCTTTTTTGAACGAAACAAAAAACCACAACCTCACATGCACACGATTTTCAAAAGATGATTCATCTTAAAAGTTGATGATGTAATTTATTGGAAAGCCTTGCAAATTTTGCTGACACTGCATTAGCACCTTGACACATAATATGAAGAATAATTGAATTGACTTCAGTAATATTACTGTTCAAATGGGATAGTTTGTTCATTAAGGTGGATGTTTCAAGTGTCTCCCTTTCACATTTTGACATTGTGCCAAGAACATTCGATTCAAATGCTGTCAGTTTAAACCCAGCTTGGAATTGAAGAGGCATCAAAAAGTGCCCAGGAACATTCTGTTCAAAATCTTACACTTTAATTGAGAATCTGTTGAATTGATTGCGTTCCAGGAATCTATTCGTATAAATGAACCAATTTGTAGAATTTTGTCCATCATCATACAATACCTAAGCAAATTTTAAATTGGCCTTTTGCACTCTTTCTCTATTCAGAGCAACTTAAGATTTTATAATTTATTCGATAGTGAGGTTATTTAATTGTTTATTAAAACCTTTTTTTTGGCATTTAGCGGTGCTCAGGGTTGCCTTCATTCACTTTGCACGATTGTCTAAGAATGTACTTTTTTGAGCTATGGATTACTTTTGTTTTGGTCATTATTTCACTTCTTATAATTCGCCATTCTTATGAGGAGATATCTTGGCAAAATAGAATGGGTTGGCTTTCCAGGTGACAGTAATTGCTGCTCTCAAATAAAGTTTTTTTAAAACTGGAAAATATAAACTTCTTATCACCATGTTAAAACTAGGTTCTCTGGGGGACAAGGAAGGCTTTACAATATCAAGTGAAATCATTGTATTTTTGAAAACTCACTGTGATGATGTATTAGCAAATAGCCGTTTCATAAAATTCAAAATAAATGTTACCATATAAATTAAATAAATTTTTAAGGCAAGTAACTGTTGGGTAATGATAGAGCAGCTTTGTTAAGGATGTTGAGCGGGTGCAATTGGAAGAAAGAGGCGTGCAGTGAAATCTAGCCCATCATTGACCTCACAAGAAGATGAGGTTCCCCAACAATGGTTCCCCTGGAGCTACATGGAACAGGTAATGTCTGCACACCATGCTTCTCATTCTGCTCTTTCCTTTGTGAATCTGCATCATGAGGATTACACACACTGTGCTGTTAGACCAATGAAACAAAGGTGCTTGGTTGTTTCAGACTTTATTGGTGTTTTTAGTCCTTGCTATTGATAGCAGATAGAGAGGTCGCATAAGATTATAAATGGTCCATGTTAACGCTGCTCGCATCACATCTTTGTCATTCAGAAGCATAGTGGGCTGATGATTGTACCACGATTATTGAGCTAGGTTAAGTGCCTGTTTTTCCTGATTTCATTTCAAACATTGCTGTTTGTCCAATCAAGCTGGCATGCAATGATGGAAGGTTTTGCTCCTGTTATGTATGATGCTTTTGTTTTTTGTTTTGTTTCTTTTATTGGGAACTCCTTCCTTACTTTATTCCTTCCTGTGCCAATGCCATTCTATAATTTCCAGTTCAAACAGACACCTTCCTGGAAGAGCTTTCGGTTCGAGTGTTGCATCGAAATTGGGCAAGTCATCCATCGGCCTGTCATCATTGAACTCCAATAGCATCAACCCAAGAGACACTGCACAATAAAGACCGCACCGGCACCTTCTAAGGAGTCTCTGCTTCCTCCTCGTGCCGCATATCTCCCAAAAAGACCTCACTGTTATATGGGGCCTTCCATGCCATCATTGTGAATGTCTAATTGAAGATGCCCTGCTATTCATGCAGGTAACAGGAAGGGAAGGGAGTGGGATATGGGTTCAGTAAAAGTGGAAGTGGAAGAGGTAGAAGTTGAGGTAAGTCTAGAATAAATAAAAAACAGGTTTCATGTCGGGGTTATATTCAGTTGAATCTCAAAAATAGCGCTTAATCAGGGTGGAAGCATAATAGTACTGCCCATGTCAATTAATATTTATTTTTAATTACTTTATTTTAAGCTTGTATGCCCCTCTAGTATCTGCCCTGACCTCTGGATGTGTGCATCATGTGAAGACGGCAACAGCAAAACATACCCTGAACATCTCTGTGAAGTTCTGCCAGCCGAGTCATGGTCAAGGTTTGTTCTCCAACCCTCTCAATTATCAGGTAAATCAGTTTTCCTAATGCTTGGCAATTCCTTCATTGTCCTAAAAATTTTTTTATTGAAACGAAACTCTTTGCTTCTTCTCTCCTTTTGATTCTCCTCTATATGCAGGATAACAGGCGCTTGCATAGTGACACACGCAGGGAGATGCAAGAACATTGGCGTTCAGAGAAAAGCGTACACGAAAGGCCGAGCGCAAACGTCACAAGCGGAGACTCGAGAGGCCAAAAGGCGTTTTAGCTCAGAAGCGTCGCTTGCTTGCTCGTTCTCTTAACGGCTCATTAAACCTTACGAAAGAACTGGAAGCAAGATCTTGACGCTTCTCCCACATTCTCTGCTGGCACGTGGGTGAGTCCAATCTTTTGGTATTGATTGTACGTAATTATTGCATTCCAAAGAATGTCATGTTCCTTGGCAATATGCTCGTTGTTCCATCAGAAGAATATTGATATGCAAGGAAACAGGGTTGCCATGCCTAAACGCAAGTCTGCCCACCACATATTTGTCTTGTACTGCCAATTGCCGTCCGAACATCTACACCAGGCATGGGAAACCTTCGCGCGACAGCATGTTCTGATCTGGCCCATGTGGTGATGACATTGTTCAGTAATTTTCTACAGCTATTAATGTAGGAAGGGCTGCAGGATAACGTGAAGGGTATCCAGACTTGCCTGTGAGCTCTCTAGCCTGGGTTCGAATCTCGACCCAGCTATAAACTGCCCATCCTGGGTGTTTTTTGCATGGAAGACAATTCATCAATGTATGCTCATCCCTAAGGAGAATGGTAACACTGGGTGTCCTATTGTTACATTAGTTGGTGGAATCATTAAAAGACCCCCACATTGTTCCTTTGCGAAGAGGTGAACTATCGCCAGCAACCTGAGATAAAATTATATAATGCCTGCACTTCCATCGAGTATCCTGTGTCACTGCTCCTGTACGCCTAGCCCAATGAAACTGCTTGAGTGCCTCATGGGCGCATGTAGTTAAAGAAAGAAGAATTAAATATTTGGCAATTATTAAAAGTTCACCAACTTATTTTAAATTCGTGTGTGTGTGTGTGGTGTGTGTGTGTGTGTGTGTGTGTGTGTGTGTGTTGTGTGTGTGTGTGTGTGTGTGTGTGTGTTTTGTCACACTGTCTCCTCCATAACTCCAAAACCGTGAAGCCCTATCAGGCCTGAAGATTTGCACACCAACTAAGAAAATTCAAGGAAGTGCATGACTAAAAAATGTGGTGTTTTGGGTTCATTAACACCCCTTTTGAAAGATAATTAAACGGCCTTATTTAATTATACTTCCTTTATCAGACGCATCCTCGTCCCCGCTCTCCAGGGGGGCGACGGGGTATCCTAAGTAACTCACTGGGGTCTGAAGCTGCCTTGTTTTTTGGCTGGCCCACCATGCTGCGACTTCAAACCGGCTGGCAATAATTTCTTACGATAAAACGTTTTTTTTTTTTTTTTTACTTTCTCACTCGTATTATTGAATGCCTGTTCATCATAGCTATGGATCCGCTGTATGTTCGCTTTTTTGTAAGTACTATAGTTTTAAAATTATGAGCTTGGAGGCGATTTCATGGCATTAATATGATGCCAATTTTCCACTATGCTACTCTCACGGACTAATATAAAGGGTATCATTAAATATGATATCAGCTTTGAGGATCGGATATCATCAGACTAAATAAGTGTCGAAATCTGGAGTGAAATCTGATAAATGAAAGAAATAACCAGTCCTTATAACTAAAGGCCTACATCATATTTATTTAAGCAAAGCAAGGCATATCGTCTCTTTCTCTTTCTCTTTCTCTTTCCTTTTTCTTTCTCTTTCTCTCTATATATATATATATATATATATATATATATATCTATGTACCACAAGAAACGTGAATTTTCCAAAGCCATTAAACTTATCGTTTTCTACGTTGTTTGGAGATTATATTGAGTGAATCAAAAGATTTAGGAATGTGCCATATTAAACGAGCTCATTGACCTGTATGATTTAATGCATGTCATGCGAGACGCTCGGTGCCCTGTCCCCCAGAAGGGACTAGTGTTTGCCCAGATTTGTCGTCTATATTTTCTGAGGTTTTGCGAGGTGCTCCAGCAAGGAATCAAGCAATCTGGTGAAAAATGGATATTTTAAAATAAAGTTTTAACTTTGCAACGGACTGCGAACCTGAATGTTCCACGTGCACAGACGAGCAGGCAACATGGCAAGATTATCTGTGAGTTTATTTCATGGGCAAATAAACTTTAGCGATGTCTCGCAGAGTTGTTCTACATTTTGTGAAATAAGTCATTATTTGAAACGAATTCACTCATACTATAACTGCTGGCGGTTGCGATGAAGAGGCGGCTTTAAATTTAAAGGGAACCTTCATGGTATCAGCCACAGTTTGTGCAGCTGTTATTATCAACCATTTAATTGGAGTGGCTGCTTGAGTGGTGAAGCCAGCTTGCGAGCGGCACGCTACAGTTGATAGCGGTACCCCGCGTACGCTACGTCATTGAGCAATCTCTGCTCAGGCATGCGACGCTTTTTTTCCAAGCCACGTCCCGAGCGAGAGGCCTCGTGCTCGTCGTCCCCGAGCGAGAGGCTCGTGCTCCGTCGTCGAGCGAGAGGCTCGTGCTCCGTCGTCCGAGCGAGAGGCTCGTGCTCCGTCCGTCCCCGAGCGAGAGGCTTCGTGCTCCGTCGTCCCGTAGCGAGAGGCTTCGTGCTCCGTCGTCCCGATCGCAGAGGCCGTGCTCCGTCGTCCCGAAGACGAGAGGCTCGTGCTCCGTCGTGCCCGGAGGAGAGGCTCGTGCTCCCGTCGTCCCGTAGCGAGAGGCTCGTGCTCGCGTCGTGCCGAGCGAGAGGCTCGTGCTCGCGTCGTTGCTCCGAGCGAAAGAGCTCCGTGCTCTTTTTTCCGTCGTCCGAGCGAGAGGGCCTCCGTGCTCCGTCGTCCCCGAGCGAGAGGCTCGTGCTCCGTCGTCCCGAGCGAGAGGCTGCCAGTGCTCCGTCGTCCGAGCGAGAGGCTCGTGCTCCGTCGTCGAGCGAGAGGCTCGTGCTACCGTCGGTCCCGAGCGAGAAGGCTCGTGCCTCCGTCGTCCCGAGCGAGAGGCCGTGCTCCGTAGCTCCGAGCGAGAGGCTGTGCTCCGTCGTGCCCGAGCGAGAGGCTCGTGGCTCCGTCGTCCGTCGAGCGAGAGGCTCGTGCTCCGTCGTCCCGAGCCGAGGAGGCTCGTGCTCCGTCGTCCGAGCGAGGGGCCGTGCTCCGTCGTCCCGAGCGAGAGGCTCGGCTCCGTCGTCGAGCGAGAGGTCTCGTGCCTCCGTCGTCCCGGAGCGAGAGGCTCGTGCTCCGTCGTCCCGTAGCAGAGGGCTCGTGCTCCGTCGTCCCGAGCGAGAGGCTCGTGCTGCCGTCGTGCCCGAGCGGAGGCTCGTGCTCCGTCGTCCCGAGCGAGAGGCTTCGTGCCTCCGTCGTCGCCGAGCGAGAGCTCGTGCCTCGCGTCGTCCCGAGCGAGAGGCCTCGTGCTCCGTCGTCCCGAGCGAGAGGCTGCGTGGCTCTCGTTCCGAGCGAGAGGCTCGTGCTCCGTAGTCTGAGCGAGAGGCTCGTGCTCCGTCGTCCCGAGCGTAAGAGGCTCGTGCCTCGTCGTCCCGAGCGAGAGGACTCGTGCTCGCGTCGTCCCGAGCGAGAGGTCGTGCTCGCGTCGTCCCGAGCGGAGGCTCGTGCTCCGTCGTCCCCGAGCAGAGGCCGTGCTCGCGTCGTCCCGCGAGAGGCTCGTGCTCCGTCGTCCGCGCAGCGAGGAGGCTCGTGCTCCGTCGTCCGAGCGAGAGGCTGCGTGCTCCGTCGTCCCGAGCGAGAGGCCTCGTGCTCCGTCGTCCCGGCGAGAGGCTCGTGCTCCCGTCAGTCCCGAGCGAGAGGCTGTGCTTCCGTCGTCCCGAGCGAGAAAGGCCTCTCGTGCTCGCGTCGTCCCGAGCGTAGAGCTCGTGCTCCGTTCGTCCCGAGGCCGAGAGGCTCGTGCCTCCGTCGTCCGAGCGAGAGCTCCGTGCTTCGCGTCGTCCGGCGAGAGGCTCGTGCTCCGTCGTCCCGAGCGAGAGGCTCGTGCTCCCGTCGTCCGCGAGGCGAGAGGCTCGTGCTCCTCCGTCCGAGCGAGAGGTCGTGCTCCGTCGTCCCGAGCGAGAGGCCTCGTGCTCCGTCGTCCCGAGCGAGGGCTCGTGAACTCCGTCGTCCCGAGCGAGGGCTCGTGCTCCGGCGTCCCGAGCGAGAGGCTCGTGCTCCGTCGTCCGAGCGAGAGTGCTCTGTGCTCCGTGCGTCCCGAGCGAGAGCTCGTGCTCCGTCGTCCCGAGCGAGAGGCCGTGCTCCGTCGTCCGCGGAGCGAGAGCTCGTGCTCCGTCGTCCCGAGCGAGAGCTCGTGCTCCGTCGTCCCGAGCGAGAAGGAATGCGTGCTCCGGTCGTCCCGAGCGAGAGGCTCGTGCTTCCGTCGTCCCGAGCGAGAGGCTCGTGGCTGCCCGTCGTCCCGAGCGAGAGGCTCGTGCTCCGTCGTAACGAGCTGAGGGAATCGTGCTCCGTCGTCCGCCGAGCGATGAGGCTCGTGCTCCGTCGTCCCGAGCGAGAGGCCTCGTTGCTGCCGCTCGTCCCGAGCGAGAGGCTCGTGCTCCGTCGTCCCGAGCGAGAGGCTCGTGCTTCCGTCGTCCGAGCGGAGGCTGCGTGCTTCCGTCCGTCCCCCGAGCGAGAGGGCTCGTGCTCCGTCGTCCCGAGCGAGAAGGCTGCGTGTCCGTGCGTCCGAGCGATGTATGCTCGTGCTCCGTCGTCAGCGAGCGAGAGTGCTCGTGCTCCGTCGTCCGCGAGCCGAGAGGCTCGTGCTCACGTCGTCCCGAGCGAGAGGCCGTGCTCCGTCGTCCGCGCGAGAGGGCTCGTGCTTCCGTCGTCCCGAGCGAGAGGCTCGTGGCTCCGTCGCCCGAGCGGGGCTCGTGCTCGCGTCGTCCCGAGCGACGAGTCGTGCTCCGTCGTCCGAGCGAGAGGCTCGTGCTCCGTCGTCCGCGACGAGAGGTCCTCGTGCTCGTCGTCCCCGAGCGAAGGCTCGTGCTCGCGTCGTCCCGAGCAGAGGCTCGTGCTCCGTCGTCCCGAGGCGAGGGCTCGTGCTCCGTCCGTCGCCGAGCCGAGAGGCTCGTGCTCGTCCGTCTCCGAAGCGAGAGGCTCGTGCTCCGTCGTCCGAGCGAGAGGCTCGTGCCCCTTCTCCCGCGTCGTCCCGAGCGAGAGGCTCGTGCTCCGTCGTCCGAGCGAGAGGCCTCGTGGCTCCGTCGTCGAGCGAGAGGCTCGTGCTCCGTCGTCCCGCGCGAGAGGCTGCGTGCTCCGTCGTCCCGAGCGAAGATGGCTCGTGCTCCGTCGTCCCGAGCGAGAGCTCGTGCTCCCGTCGTCCGCGAGCGGAGAGGCTCGTGCTCCGTCGTCCCGAGCGAGGAGGCTCGTGCTCGCGTCCGTCCGAGCGAGAGGCTCTGTGCTCGCGTCGTCCCCGAGCGAGAGGCTCGTGCTCCGTCGTCCCGAGCGAAGGCTCGTGCTTCCGTCGTCCCGAGCGAGAGGCTCGTGCTCCGTCCGTCCCGAGGAGAGGCTCGGCTCCGTCGTCCCGAGCGAGAGGATCGTGCTCCGGTCTGTCCGAGCGAGAGGCTCGTGCTCCGTCGTCCCGAGCGAGAGGATGCGTGGCCGCGGCTTGTGCCCGAGCGAGAGGATCGTGCCTCGGCCGTCGGGCGAGCGAGAAGGATGTGCTCGCCGTCGCGAGCCGAGAGGATCGTGCTCGGCGTCGCGAGCGAGAGGGATCGTGCCGTCCGTCCCGAGCGAGAGGATCGTGCTCGGCCGTCCCGAGCCGAGAGGATCGTGCTCGGCCGTCCCGCGCGAGAGGAATCGTGCTGCGGCCGTCCGAGCGAGAGATCGTGCTCGGCCGCCAGAGCGAGAGATCGTGCCTCGGCGTCCGCGAGGAGAGGATGCGTGCTCGGCCGTCCCGAGCGGAGGATTCGTGCTCGGCCGTCCGAGAGCGAGAGGATCGTGCTCGCCGTCCCGAGCGGAGGATCGTGCTGCCGTCCCGAGCGATGAGGCTCGTGCTCGGCCGTCCCGAGCGAGAGGATCGTGCTCGCCGTCCCGAGCGAAGAGGATCTGTGCTCGGCCGTCCCCGAGCGAGAGATCGTGCTCGGCGTCCCGAGCGAGAGGATCGTGCTCGGGCCGTCCGAGCGAGAGGATGCGTGCTCGCGTGCCGCGAGCGGAGAGGAATCGTGCTCGCCGTCTCCCGAGCGAGAGGATCGTGCTCGCAGTGCCCGAGCGAGAGGATCGTGCTCGGCCGTCGTCCGAGCGAAGAGAATCGTGCTCGGCTCGTCCGAGCGAGAGGATCGTGCTCAGGGTCGTCCCGAGCGAGAGGATCGTGCTCGGTCGTCCGAGCGAGAGGATCGTGCTCGGTCGTGCCCGAGCGAGAGGATCGTGCTCCAGTCGTCCCGAGCGAGAGGATCGTGCTCGGTCGTCCCGAGCGAGAGATCGTTGCTCGGTCGTCCCGAGCGAGAGGATCGTGCTCGGTCGTCCCCGAGCGAGAGGATTCGTGCTCGGTCGTCCGAGCGAGGGATCGTGCTCGGTCCGTCCCGAGCGAGAGGATCGTGCTCGTCGTCCCGAGCGAGAGGATCGTGCTCGGTCGTCCGAGCCGAGAGGATCGTGCTCTTCGTCGTCCGAGCGAGAGGATCGTGCTCTGTTGCTCCGGATGCGTCCGCAAGTTTTGTCTTCGACACATCTGGGCGGGTGTTTTTCTCCATGGGGATTTATAGTATGACCGGTCAAAAAATGGATTTTGCGCGACATTATTTTGTTTCCATCTTACTGTTATTCGCATGCAGAATCATTTTGGTGAGACGTTATGAAATCATAAATTTAATGGGCTCCAGCCACACGTCTGCCTTCCCTTCCCTTTCCACTTCAACTGTCTTCCCTTCCCACACCCTCCTCCATGCCCCCCCTCCTATGTCTCTTCCTCTCCCTCTCTTTCTTTCTCTTACCGCTCTTTTTTCCCTCCCAAGCCTTTAGTATTCTCTCAGGCGAAGCGAATGGGTGATATTTGCTTTGCATATGTATATGTATATATATATATATATATAATATAATAGTGTGTGGTACCTACACCTATGCATCACGCGTCTGTGACCTTAACAGCATTACTTGGACGAGGCAAAGTTCCCGAGGAAGGGGAAAATGGTTCATGTCTAGTCTCCATGAGCAGGTTCGAGCATTTTTTGGGCCCCGCCCCATGTTGCGTCTCCATTTAGCAAAATTTTGAGCCCAAGTGTGCGTCTTCATGAATATTTCTTGTCTGAGCAATGTACTGGAGGCTGTCGCGTTTTGAACACATTGTTACAAATTTCCCACGGGCACGGTAATGGCAGAATGAAGTGGGTCGCATTCATTTAATTCTTGTTGCTTATTTTACCATTGTGGCACTTGGTGGATGATTGAGAAGAACGAATATGTGGATGATGATCTGCATTGTCAGCAAAGTTTGAAATGAAAAAAAATACTTTTGCCTGCAGTATGGTACAATTTAATCGAAAAGCGTTTAAAATATTTAATTCTTTTTATTTATGTTTTTAATTTTAAAAATCGCCTTGCCATGCATGGACCGCAGCACTGCTCAGACTTGACTAGAATTTCATTTATTTTTGCTTAGACGGTATAATTTTGAATATTCTAACATGGATAAAACATGTCTCAAAGTTCACATTTCTTTTTGCTTATTTTATTTGAGGTTGAAGTGCGATCAAATTGTAATACAGCAATAATTCTAATCGAAGACTTTATATGGAATGCAGCATCTATTTCTGCACAGATATTTATATCTTGAGTCGAGTCAAAAAAAAAAAAAAATGTTGATCAACATCTACAATTGTTTTAAGTTCTAATGATCTGAACGACGACGTAAATAGTGGATATATTTGCGAAGGGTATTTTTCCCCCATCCAGGATGTTCTGGAACGCCGGCTCAGGGGAGCTCGTTGCTTGTTATTAAAGGGTTTGGTTGTGATCGATCTTGCCTGTAATGAACTAGTTTGAAGACCTCTGGTATCCAAGAAAAATGACCATCATTTTAACTTCATGTTGTACAAGAAAATCGATTCATCATGTTGTGTTTTACTAACAAAACAAATATCCAGGCTAGCAATGAAATATAATCATCGTGTCCTCAAAGATGGTATTTTAACCCAACACTAAAGATTTAAACCAGTGCTTCACTCATTGCTTCGCTCAACAGAGGTGTTTCTCGATACATACAAGGAACTTTGTGCAGGAGGAGGCCATTCGGCCCTTCATGCTTTGCTGCACCAACCCCAGTATCCATCACCGCATCCACACACAAGCTACCTAAAAGTCCTGCTAATATCAGCCATACTACGACCTCCAATGTATCCATTACCTATCTAATTCAATTTTAAACCGCTAGGCTAGCCCCTCCACTGCCACTAGCCTTTTCCCAGACCTGCAGAAGAAAAAAGGTTTTGATTTCTACCACCCTTATCCACCGTCTTTTACACCACCTTATTTACATGTTGGCCATTAGTTCTTTATGCCTATTGTTTTGTGTTTTTAATGACATCCCAAAAACAGTAAATTTCTGTTTGAAATTATTTTGCAAGTTTGTTAGAAACTGGCCAGACAGGCAGACGACTGGAGAGATTAACCTTACTCCGGAGT
>CM068964.1:54442173-54455159 GCA_035128595.1 Eptatretus atami
GCACCCTTGCATGCATGCAGGTTTGTTTCTCCGGTCACCTCTCCCCCGCCCCCCCCCCCCCGGAGTCCTCACACCAACTCCATTTCCATTGAACTATACTCTGTGCGAGCATTGGTGCTGCTCGCAGTCTCCTTGGCTATTGCACACAATCCTGGACGGGTCGCCACTCCGACACAGTTATCAGCAAGCTGGCACTCATTTGCCGACCTCCGAAGGATGACAGGCAGAGTCAATCCCACTGGATTGATTCAACAGCCGAATGGGATTTGAACCAGGATCCTAGGCTCCAAGCCACCACCCGAACATGAGCCAACAATCAGGCATTCCTCGCCCCCAAGCCCTCTTTCGGCGCCCTCTCTCCTCCCCGCCATCTCTCCCCCCCCCACCCTCTCTCTCTCCTCCCCCTGCCCTCACCCCTCCCCCTGCCCTCACTCCTCCCCCCCTCCCGCCTCTCTCTCCCCCCCGCCCTCTCCCCTCCCCCCCCCGCCTCTCTCCTCCCCTCCCCCTCTCTCCTCTCCCCCCCCTCTCTCCTCCCCCGCCCTCTCATCTCTCTCCTGCTGTTTGTCTGTCCATCTGTGTCTGTCTGTCTGTCCGTCTCTGTGAGCACGATATCTCAAAAAGTTATGGATGGTTTCGGACGAAACTTGGACATGTTGGGAGTGTGACAAGGACGAATTTATTCGATTTTGGTGAAGAACTGATTTTGGATACGAGAATTTTTTTAATTATCCAAGTGATTCTTCACCATTGAGAGACAGGGCTAAAAACAATACACTATATTGCATGATATTTCAAAAAGTTGTGGACGAGTTATGACAAAACTTGTTGGACGAGTTTGGTAGTTGACAAGAGCAAGCCGATTCAATTTTGGTTCAAGTCCAGCGCATCAGTGGGATACAAAACGTGAACTGTTTAACCTGGAAACACATGCTCTGCCGAGTGCCATTCTAGTTTTATCCGCAACACAGAAGCAAGTGTAACAAACTATTAAACATGCCATTTTATCCTTTTATATTCATGGTGTGTCAATGAAACGTTGTGATTCATACATCTTGCTAACAACACGTATGCACAATTGCCGTTGCTGAACAATTTTCCTCAATTTCAGGAGGAACGGTCGACATTGAAATGAGGTTGAGCTGATACCTTATATGCAATTAACTTACACAAACATACCACTAATATCATCAAACCCTCCTTGTTGAATGCTCCTTTTAGTTGCAGCTGTTGTGGGGAAACCTCCCTGCTGATTCTTCGGTGCCGGTGCCCTGCCTGTCGCGCGGTGAACTTGGTGCCGTGAGCGTGACATTCTTGGCTCCGCGTCGAGCTGGAGCTTATGCCTCTCATTGGCGTCTCGCGCACGCTGGGAAACCTTTTGGTCCGCGTGTATGGTGCAGCATCTGTGTGCAGCATGCAGAAGATGAAGAAAAACAGGTTTCTGCTGCGCTTCATTTTCAATTTTGGGGGTTTTTTTTCTTTTCCATAGTCAAGTCTGCAAATAACAAAAAAGAACATATTGCATGTAGTCAGCATTTTGTTGAAGGTTTCTCTTTTTTTTTTAATGTCCAGAGATTTATGTGTTACTTGAACATTAGCAAACTATGTACGCACTACTTAACCAGACTCGGTGGAGTGTCCACTCCGAGTCTGGGAAGTCGGCGTTTAACACGACCCGGCAGAGTCATACCAAAGACTTCAAAAATGGATACGTGCTGCTTCTTTACGTGATGCTCAGCATTTCCGTAGGATAGAGTACGAACAAACAATCATAGGATGGCAACCATTGCACAGGCTTCACTGGCCGAATGGCCTCTTTCGCTGAAGTTCCTTGTAAGGAAACTCGTATTTATTTTATTTTTGTATTAATGTATTAGCATCCCAAAGGTTGTTGCTTAAAATTCAGCAACATAACATTGTGGTTTCAAAGCCTCGAGAAACAAAGCTTGTCTCAACAGTTACCATCTCACTGTCAGAATGTCTCCAAACTAGCTGGTTTATTTAATGTCCTTCAGGGAGAGGATGCGTACCTGTCCTGGCTGTTGTCATCTACACATGATGCCAGTTCACACTTCATATTTTTTTGTATTTATTTTCGAATCACTTTGGATGCACACCAACTGACATCTTACCTGTGATAAGATAGTGCTGTCCTAAAATTCACCTTGAAACACATTGTGTATGTTAAAAACGGTGTTTAACTGAAATAAAATTTAAAAAAAACTTGTACTCTTAACTGCTGTTCCAGGACACTTTAATGGTGAAGCCTTTGGTTGTTTCATTCATCAAATTTTGCTTGTTTTTCTCGATCTTTACCTTTACCCTGTCCAGTGCCTGCCAGATCAGAAGATTTGTTCCACTGTTGAATCTGGTATGTTTACATGTTCGGTCTTTGCATTGTCAGTCCCAATACGACGCATATAGTACTCTGCAAAAATCTTAGGACACCTTGAAAATATATTTATTGTTACCTTAACATATCTTGATAAATAAAGTGTGTTATTACCTCCACCACCAAAGATGAACAAAAGTTATGTTTTCAACTCTGTATCTGTGTCTGTGAGCATATCTCAAAAAGTTATGTACGGATTCGGATGAAACTTGGTGGACATGTTGGATGTGTGACGAGGACAAATTGATTTTGGTGAAGATCTGGATCCGGATCTCGATAAGAGATTTTTTTTTTCAGTGATTCTTAATAATTGAGGGATGGGGCCAAAATGATATGTAGCATGATATCTCAAAAAGTTATGGATGGATTATGACAAAATTAGGTGGATGAGTTGGTTAGGTGACAAGAACAAACTGATTAGAGTTTGGTTAAGGTCTGGAGGTAGATGCGGCCTATCGGTGGGATACAAAACGTAAACTGTTCAGCCTGGCGGAAGTACGCGCTCTCCCGAGTGCCGTTATAGTAATCATGTTTTATCATTTTACAATATAACAACGCATTCAATTTCAGTATTTGGTTGTGACCACCTTTTCCATGAAAAAAGCAGATATCCGTTTTGGAATTCTTTCCTGCAATTTCTGGAGAATTTCCATTGGGAGAATGTCCCACTGCCTTCTGCAATGTTTCCCATATTCATGTTTTGATTTTGGTTGTTTTTCGTTTTTTTTCTTCCTGTCAAATAATCCCAGACAGCTTGTATGATGTTAAGATGAGGACTTTGAGGGGGCCATTCTAATAATTGTGGAGTCCATAAGTTTTCATTTGGAATTATTTTTCCCCCATGATCTTAGTCGAACTGCCTCAAACACATGGACACACAGACGAATACATGAAATAAATAGAGCCACTGATTATGGTGGAAGTGCCGTCACTTACCCAGCCACTCTGGGTACCAGCGACAATGGTACCGCCTTTCTCACCACACTCAGTGGGGTATTCCCTAAGGAGGAATTTCCTCCTCCCCATGCATGCCAACCTATGGGGATTGTCCAGCTCATCCTTTTAAATGCTTAAACATCAAGCGAGGAAGCAGCACGTACCATTTTTAAAATCTTTCGTATGACTCTGAGTGGACGGAGTAGAAATGGTTCCCCAAACATAAGCAGAGCCTCCACCATGCCTCACTGTAGGCTGTAGACACAAGTCCTTATACTTCTCAACAAGCCTTCTGACACACTGCCTTCTATTTGTCCAAAAATTTCAACCTTTGACCCGTCACTCCAAAGTACCTTCCCGTGCTGATTAACATCCCATTTCTGATGTTCTTGTGCATATTTCTTGGCATTGTTACCTTTACGCAGAATGGGTTTTCTGACAACTCATCCATGTAGCCCACTTTTGATAAGAGACCTGACAGTAGATGAGCCGAGTTGAACCCCTTATGTGTTCCAGTTCTTGCCCAAGTACAGCATGTGACTTTTTAATTTTTTTTTTTTAATGTTTCTTCACCTTTAATAGGTAAGCTTCATCCCACGGTAACATCTGGGCAACTTGGGGTCATATCCCCCGAGTGAAAAGAATTTTAGAAAAAAAAGTTCTAATCATTTTATTGCAATAACATCATGTACAAATCAAATTGAAACCCTTTATTTTTTGTAGACCAAAACTTGATGAATCTTCTATTTATAACTATTTTTATTTTTTAAGAAGAAATGTCAATATATATTCTTTTTTCTTAGGAAAAAAAACCCCCCAGCTTACCTTGGGGTCCTCAAAAGCCCAGTTTACCTATTAAGGGTTAAGAAACTTGTCTTTGAGTGTTGCTCATCTGTTTTGCTGAGTTTCTTTGACCTTCCAATCCGTTTTCTATATTTAACTTCTCCAGTCTCATTATGCTTCTGTCTTGTTGTTTGAATGACACGTCTGTAAATACCTGTTTTGTGGGATATTTCTCTCTAGGAATTGCCTTCTTGATGTAAAACTATTATTTTGAGTCTCGTCGAGTTTGATGTCTTTGGCAAGATGTGGGTTTATATTACTTGTTGGAGAGAAATTGCAAATTAGTGAGAAAAGGGGGTGGCCTAAGCCTTTTGGATTATTTGACAGGAATAAAAACAAAAAAAACAAACACCAAAATCAAAAGATGAATTTTGGGAAACATTGTAGATTGCATGGAACAAACTCCCAATGGAATTGTTTCCAGAAATTTGCTGGATAGAATTTCAAAACAGACATCGACCGTTTTGCATTGAAAAGGTGATCACACCAAAGACTCAAATTTCATTAATTAATATTGTGCAATACAAATAATTTTTGTTCCTTAAATAAAACATGATCATTATAACACCTTTTGTGTATCAAAATATGTCAAGATGACAATAAAAATGATTATTTTCAAGGTGCCCTAAGACGTTTGCACAGTACGTACTGTATAATGAAATGCTTTGCCGAGATTGTACAAATTGCTAACACTGTTCACATGCTTTGTGGAGAGATCGGGGAAACGCCATTCCCAACCTCCATTCAAAATTGTTTATCAGTTCTTGTTGTCCTTTTATAAGGTTCGAGATTGACATTTTGTTACGGTTGAATTTCTGACACCTGTGTGGTTGATCTCCGTTTCCTTTTGTAGTTGTGGTGCAAGAAAATGCAGGTGCCGGCGGTGCGGTGGAAGATGAGGGTATGAGCAGCACAGAGTTTGTCTGTGAAACAGTCATTCGGTCATTGACCTTAGACGAGGTTCAAGAGCCTTGGCATTGTTGCAGGAATGGTAAGAATCTGGGGGTGTTGGATGATTTGACAATAGGGGAATTGAATCGTTGTGCAGATTACCTTATTATGTGAATGTGACCTTGATCTCGAACCCTTTTTAGGTCATCTCTTCGAGCATGACCTAATAATATGGGTGTCGATGTCCTTCGATCCGTCCGTCCGTCCGTTCCCAATGAAGTTGAAGCGGGAGATTTGGTCATTAGTGATCCTGATAGAGGTCGATGAGACGTACATGATGGTATGACTTTTCAAGTGTCACCAAGTCAAGGTCAAGTCACGAGCCTTTGAAGTTGCAAAAATGACGATTTTCAAATTCATCTCCGCCATTTCTCAAGCGATCTGAATTTGATTGTAGCATATGAATCTATGGACAATATCTAAATTTGGTCGGGCGATTTTCGATATTCGCTTTCGTTTTCTGTCACCTGACTTCAAAGTTGGCAAAAATGCGAAAATGACGATTTTCAAAATCTATCTCCTCCTACATTCTCAAGCGATCTTGAATTTGATTGTGGCACATGAATGTATGGACAATATCTAAATTTGTCAGGACGGATTTTCGAATTTTGCTTTCGTGTCACGTGACTTCAAAGTTTGCAAAAACGCCCTACCTTCAGGAGCTATAATTCTCTACTGGCATGTAAAAGTTAGTGAATGGTGTCATTGCATAGCAGCTGACCTTGTATATTTATACATTTTCTGCCGAAGGTGCAAAAGTTCATAAACCCGAAATGTAAACGTCGGCATATTTTTCAAAATTATAATTCTTGCACGCGCGCCAAAATGCCGATCACTTTAACCAAACTGCCGCGAGTAGAACGCACAGTATTCGCCATACTGAACATTGAGAACTTGTGGTATTATAGAGATGACCGTCACCCCCACACGGGGGTAATTTTTATATATATTTTTTTAATATAGAAAAGGTCTTTTAAACAATTGTAATGGGTATTGAACTTGTTGCTTCACTGACGGTAGTTGAACAACATAACTAATGTATGTTGCAGTGCAGTAATACTTTTTATTGACTGTCAATATTTGCAATTTATTTTATTCCAGAAACAAGTTGTTTACTGCTAACAACCCTGCGTTAATTTTTGGATTACACACACTTACTTGTCAAAAAATAAGATTAATCATTTGTTTTGTGTTCCCAGGGATCAGAAGCTCAAATTACCTCTCACTTCAGGAAATGTCTCCAAACTAGCTGGTTTTTAATGTCCTTCAGGAGAGATGCGTACCTGTCCTGGCTGTTTTCATCTACAACATGATGCCAGTTTACAATTCATTTTTGTATTTATTTTCGAATCACTTTGGATGAACACAACTGACATCTTACCTGTGATAAGTATGCCTGTCCTAAAATTCACCTTGAAACACATTGTGTATGTTAAAACGTGTTTAACTGAAATAAAATTTAAAAAACTTGTACTTCTTAACTGCTGTCCGGACACTTAAGGTGAGCCTTTGGTTTGTTTCATTCATCAAATTTTGCTTGTTTTCTCGATCTTTACTTTACCCTGTCAGTGCCTGCCGGATCAGAAAATTGTTCACTGTTGAATATTGGTATGTTTACATGTTCGGTCTTGCATTGTCAGTCCCAATACGACGCATATTACTCTGCAAAAATCTTAGGACACCTTGAAATATATTTATTGTTACCTTAACATATCTTTGATAAATAAAGTGTGTTATTACCTCCACCACCAAAGATGAACAAAAGTTAGTTTTTTCAACACTGATCTGTGTCTGTGAGCATATCTCAAAAGTTATGTACAGATTCGATAAACTTTGTGGACATGTTGATGTGTGACGAGGACAAATTGATTTTGGTGAAATCTGGATCGGATCTCGATAAGAGATTTTTTTTTTCAGTGATTCTTAATAATTTAGGATGGGCCCAAATGATATGTAGCATGATATCTCAAAAGTTATGGATGGATTATGACAAATTAGGTGGATGAGTTGGTTAGGTGACAAGAACAAACTGATTAGAGTTTGGTTAAGGTCTGAGGTAGATGCGGCCTATCGTGGGATACAAAACGTAACTGTTCAGCTGGCGAAGTACGCTCTCCCGGTCCGTTTATATCATGTTTTATATTTCAATAAGCATTTCAATTTCAAGAAGTATTTTGGTTGGTGACACCTTTTCCATAAAAAAGCAGGATTCCGTTTTGGAATTCTTTCCTGCAATTTCTGGAGAATTTCCATTGGGGAATGTCCACTGCCTTCTTGCAATGTTTCCCATAATCATGTTTTGATTTGGTTGTTTTCGTTTTTTTCTTCCTGTCAAATATCCCAGACAGCTTGTATGTGTTAAGATGAGGACTTTGAGGGCATTCTAATAATGTGGAGTCCATAAGTTTTCATTTGAATTATTTTTCCCCATGATCTAGTCGAACTGCCTCAAACACATGGACACACAGACGAATACATGAAATAAATAGAGCACTATTAGTGGAAGTGCCGTCACTTACCCAGCCACTCTGGTACCAGCGACAATGGTACCCCGTTACCACACTCAGTGGGGTATTCCCTAAGGAAATTTCCTCCTCCCCATGCATGCCAACCTATGGATTGTCCAGCTCATCTTTTAAATGCTTAAACATCAAGCGAGGAAGCAGCACGTACCATTTTTAAAAATCTTTCGTATGACTTCTGAGTGGACGGAGTAGAAATGGTTCCCAACATAAGCAGAGCCTCCACCATGCCTCACGTAGGCTGTAGACACAAGTCCTTATACTTCTCAACAAGCCTTCTGAACTGCCTCTATTTGTCAAAAATTTCAACTTTGAACCGTACTCCAAAGTACTTCCGTGCTGATTAACATCCCATTTCTGATGTTCTTGTGCATATTTCTTGCATTGTTACCTTACGCAGAATGGTTTTCTGACAACTCATCCATGTAGCCCACTTTTGATAAGAGACTGACAGTAGATGAGGCCGAGTTGAACCCTTATGTGTTCAGTTCTTGCCAAGTACGCATGTGACTTTTTAATTTTTTTTTTTAATGTTTCTTCACCTTTAATAGGTACTTCATCCACGGAACATCTGGCACTTGGGTCATACCCCCGAGTGAAAAGAATTTTAGAAAAAAAAGTCTAATCATTTTATTGCAATAACATCAGTACAAATCAAAATTGAAACCCTTTATTTTTTTTAGACAAAACTTGATGAATCTTCTATTTATAACTATTTTTATTTTTTTTAAGAATAATGTTCAATATTATATTCTTTTTTCTTAGGAAAAAAACCCCCAGCTTACCTTGGGTCCTCAAAAGCCCAGTTTACCTATTAAGGTTAAGAACTTGTCTATTGAGTTTGCTCATCTTTTGCTGAGTTTCTTTGACCTCCAATCCGTTTTCTATATTTATTCTCCGTCTCATTATGCTTCTTCTTGTTGTTGAATGACACGTCTGTAATACCTTGGTGGATATTTCTCTCTAGGAATGCCTCTTTGATGTAAAACTCATTATTTAGAGTCTCGTCGAGTTTATGTCTTTGCAAGATGTGGTTATATTACTTGTTGAGAGAATGCAAATTAGTGAGAAAAGGGGGTGGCCTAGCCTTTTGATTATTTGACAGGAATAAAAACAAAAAACAAACACCAAAATCAAAGATATTTTGGGAACATTGTAGATTGCATGGAACAAACTCCCAATGGAATTGTTTCCAGAAATTTGCTGGATAGAATTTCAAAACAGACACGACCGTTTTGCATTGAAAAGGTGATCAACAAAGACTCAATTTCATTTAATTAATATTGTGCAATACAAATAATTTTTGTTCCTTAAATAAAACATGATCATTTAAAACCTTTTGTGATCAAATATGTAAATGACATAAAAATGTTATTTTCAAGGTGCCCTAAGACGTTTGCACAGTACGTACTGTATAATGAAATGCTTTGCCGAGATTGTCAAATTGCTAACACTGTTCACATGCTTTGTGGAGAGATCGGGGAAACGCCATTCCCAACCTCCATTCAAATTGTTTATCAGTCTTGTGTCCTTTTATAAGGTTCGAGATTGACATTTGTTACGGTTGAATTCTGACACCTGTGTGGTTGATCTCCGTTTCCTTTGTAGTTGTGGTGCAAGGAAAATGGCAGGTCCGCGTGCTGTGGAAGATGAGGGTATGAGCAGCACAGAGTTTGTCTGTGAAACATCATTCGGTCATTGACCTTAGACGAGTTCAAGAGCCTTGGCATTGTTGCAGGAATGTAAGAATCTGGGGTGTTGGATGATTTGACAATAGGGAATTGAATCGTTGTGCAGATTACCTTATTTTGAATGTGACCTTGATCTCGAACCCTTTTTAGTCATCTCTTCGAGCATGACCTAATAATATGGGTGTCGATTCCTTCGATCCGTCGTCCTCCGTTCCAATGAAGTTGAAGCGGGAGATTTGGTCATTAGTGATCCTGTAGAGGTCGATGAGACGTACATGATGTATGACTTTCAGGTCACCGAAGGTCAAGGTCAAGGTCACGAGGCTTTGAAGTTGCAAAAATGACGATTTTCAATTCTACTCGCCATTTCTCAAGCGATTTGAATTTGATTGTAGCATTGAATCTATGGGACAATATCATAAATGGTCGGGCGATTTTCGATATTCGCTTTCGTTTTCGTGTCACGTGACTTCAAAGTGGCAAAAAATGCGAAATGACGATTTTCAAAATCTATCTCTCCTACATTTCTCAAGCGATCTTGAATTTGATTGTGGCAATGAATGTATGGGAACAATATCTAAATTTGGTCAGGACGATTTTCGAATTTTGCTTTCGTGTCACGTGACTTCAAAGTTTGCAAAAACTGCCCACCTTCAGAGGCTATATATTCTCTACTGGGCATGGTAAAAGTTATGAATGGTGTCATTGCATAGCAGCTGCCTTGTATATTTATACATTTCTGCCGAAGGTGCAAAAGTTTCAAACCCGAATGTAACGTCGGCATTTATTTTCAAAATATAATTTCGTGCAGCCGCGCCAAATCCGAGTCATCTTTAACCAAACTGCGCAGTAGACTGCACAGTAGTCTTCGCCATAACTGAACATTGGAACTTGTGGTATTATAGAGATGACCGTACCCCCACACGGGGTAATTTTTTATATATTTTTTTTAATATAGAAAAGGTCTTTTAAAACAATTGTAATGGGTATTGACTTGTTGCTTCACTGACGTAGTTGAACAACATAACTATGGTTGCAGTGCAGTAATACTTTTTATTGACTGTCAATATTTGCAATTTATTTATTCCAAAACAAGTGTTTACTGCTAACAACCTGCGTTAATTTTTGGATTACACAACACTACTTGTCAAAAAATAAGTTATCATTTGTTTTGTGTTCCAGGGATCAGATTATTGCCCCACCCCCCCCCCCTAAGTTCCATGATGCAATCTTCATCGAGTCTGAAAACACACCGTAAAGCCTAGCTCTCTCCTGAACCCCCCCCCCCCCACCCCAAGAGTATGAATTTTTTTGAATGCCAAAAACCTTCCGGCTCTCACCCAAGTACACCACCAAGTTTCAACTCATTCCATGCAGTGGTTGAGAATGCATAAAAGAATGCATTAGGTGTGGTACTCTCTCACCTGTCATGCACTCAAGCAAAAGCTTCTCGGACTCATTGGACTGACTCAATTTCAACTTCCCTACCGATCTCAACCATGGTACTCCATCTCTTCTGATCTGATTTTGACAAATTTCCCTGACAATATCTGCAGCTCTTCCTCCGCTCCAATCGGTTCTTCTGACCACGTCCTTGTCAAGTGACATCTCTCTGGCTATTATCAGAGAACCACCTCACCGCCGTCGAGTCTGGCTTTCACTCAAGCCAACTGGCAGGTTCAAGCAGCCCTCAAACTTATAGACTGTCTCCTATCTCTACTTTCTCCAACATCAACTCATCCTGGAATTTTTCAAAGAAACTTGCCTCCCTCATGCACAGATTTATCCCTCTTGTCTTTAGTTGTCCTACCTTCCTCCGCCTTGGTCACGAGACTTGTGTGGGGCAGTTGTCTGAAACAACTTGCCTTTGCTTCATGAAAGCAAACCCAACTGAGGCAATCCAGTTCTTCCATAAAGCTCAACAAGTGTATCTACCCTCAGAGAGCCAGAAAACATCTTTCTCATCTCAAGTCTGAACTCTCAAACCTCTCTCGCTCCTCAAATCCTGGTGCGTCTAATCAAATCTGTTTCTGGTGTACGTTCCCCCTCCATCCCCTCCTTACCTCAAATGGTAGCACTGCTGACCGCACTTGAAAAAGCTGAATGCCTAAACTCGGTGTTTGCAGCTAAATCTTGTTGTCCAAAACCCATCACTTCTCTACCCACCTTACCAGTCGCACCCAACTGTCCCTGGACTCTGTGTCCTTTTCTCCTGACAAGATGGAGAGCTTGCTGTCAAACCTCGACTCAGATTCTGCAACCGGTCAAGACGGCATCAGCCACGTGTCTCAAAGCCTGCTCTTCTGCTCTTGCTCACCCTCTCTGTTCTATCACCTCTTCATTTGCTCAAGGCCATCTGCCATCTGCTTGGAAATCAGCAAACATCACTGCCCTGCACAAAAAAGGTGCAAAAACGATCCTGCAACTACAGACCAATCAGCCTTCTCCCAATCCAGCAGTTATGGAATCCATCATCGCTTCAGACATCAAATCCTTCTCTTCTCCAATGGCTTGATTTCTGATCATCAATTTGGTTTCAGACCAGGTCACTCTACCTGGATATGCTGCTTCTGCTTCCACAATGGATGGAAGCCCTCAATGCCAGACAGAGTCCGAGCCGTATCCTGGATATATCACGTGCTTTTGACACAGTCTGGCACCTGCCCTGCTCACCAAACTCTCTTCCTATGGTATCCAAGGCCATCTCCACTCATGGCTCACAGACTTCTCTCTCTGTCGCAGTCAACATGTGCCCTAAATGGAGTTCTTTCATCCCCCCCTTCTGTCCAGGCTGGAGTTCCTCAAGTACGTTCTGGGCCCTGTTCTTTTTTCTGGTTTCATCAATGATCTTCCGACTCTCTGGAAATCCTCTATATCTCTTTGCTGATGACTCCACCTCTGCGTACATCGGTCATCCTCAGACGGCAAGCAGCAGCTTCTTCGCTCAATGCTGATCTGGATAAAATCACAAACTGGTCCAACACGTGGAACATGTCTTTCAACGGACAAATCTCACACTCTCACTATGTCTCTTCGAAAGGACCGTTTAGAACCCCCCCCCCCCATCCACTTCTCAACAATCCTCTGGAAGAAGTCCTTTCTTTCAAGCTTCTCGGTCTCACTATCTGCCATGACCTTTCCTGGGAAAGCCACATTTCAAACCTCGCCTCCAAAGCCAGTCGCCGACTGGGAATCCTCCGTCGTGCAAGGTCTTTCCTCGGCCACCTGAGCTCCTGACCACTTACAAAGCTTTTGTTCTGCAGCCTGATGGAGTACTGCTCTCCCCTCTGGGCTGGTGCTCCTGCTCCCACCTATCTCGGCTTCACGCTGTAGAACCAAGGCATTTCGGATCATTGGCATCTCCCGCAATGAGGCTGAGTCTTTGGGCCTCTCACTCAATCACGCAGGTTGTCGGAGTCTTCTGTCTTCTACCGTCTCTCTCAGCCTCCCCCCCTGTCTCTCTGCGATTTGTCCCCACCACATTTCCACGCGCTCAAGGTCCGCCAACACCCCCTTTGGTAAAATACCAAAATCACGAATCACTGCACTTCACTCTTTCATTCCTCTTTTTCCCACCTTTGGAATAAACTCCTCACTCTATTCATTCCCATTCTTCCCTCAGGCTTCAAAACAGCTGTACCACCACACCTTATT
>CM068964.1:54467515-54489325 GCA_035128595.1 Eptatretus atami
TATGTCTGTTGGTCTGTGTGTCTATGTTGGTGTGTATGGATGTCTGTATGTATGTATATGTGTGTCTGTATGTGTGTATGTATGTTGGTCTGTATATGTATGTGTGTTTGTATGTGTATGTCTGTTGGTCTGTGTGTCTATGTTGGTCTGTATATGTTTGTCTGTTGGTATGTATGCATGTCTGTATGTATGTGTGTTTGTATGTGTAATGGTGTGTATGGATGTCTGTTTGGTCTGTCTTGTCGTGTTGTTGGTCTGTCTGTCTGTATGTTAATGTGGTATGTTATGTATCTGTCTGTTTGGTCTGTATGTATGTTGTGTATGGGATGTCTGTGTGTCTTGGTTGGTCTGTATGTTTGGTATGTATGTAATATGTGTGTATGGATGTCTCGTATCTCTGTTGGTCTGTGTGTCTATGTTGGTCTGTATGTTGGTATGTATGTATATGTGTGTATGGATGTCTGTATGTCTGTTGGTCTGTGTGTCTATGTCGGTCTGTATGTCTGTCTGTATGTATATATGTATGTGTGTATGTGTATGTATGTCGGTCTGTATGTCTGTCTGTGTGTATGTGTGTTTCTATGTGTGTATGTATATATGTATGTGTCTGTGTGTCTATGTTGGTCTGTTGGTATGTATGCATGTCTGTATGTATGTGTGTTTGTATGTGTGTATGTCGGTCTGTCTGTATGTGTGTATGTATGTATGTATGTTGGTCTGTATATGTTTGTCTGTTGGTATGTATATGTGTTTGTATGTGTGTGTCTATGTTGGTCTGTATGTGTGTATGTATGTCGGTCTGTATGTGTGTATGTGTGTATGTATGTATGTTGGTCTGTATATGTTTGTCTGTTGGTATGTATGCATGTCTGTATGTATGTGTGTGTGTGTATGGATGTCTGTTGGTCTGTCTGTCTGTGTATGTTGGTCTGTCTGTCTGTATGTATGTGTATGTATGTGTGTTTCTATGTCTGTCTGTATGTTGGTCTGTATGTATGTGTATATGGATGTCTGTGTGTCTATGTTGGTCTGTATGTTGGTATGCATGTATGTATGTATGTTGGTCTGCATGTATGTGTATGTGTGTATGGATGTCTGTGTGTCTATGTTGGTCTGTATGTGTGTATGTGTGTATGTATGTATGTATGTTGGTCTGTATATGTTTGTCTGTTGGTATGTATGCATGTCTGTATGTATGTGTGTTTGTATGTGTATGTTTGTCTGTTGGTCTGTATGTGTGTTTCAATGTGTGTATGTATATATGTGTGTATGTATGTTGGTATGTGTGTGTGTCTGTATGTCGGTCTGTATATTGGTATGTGTGTATGTCTGTCTGTCTGTTGGTCTGTATGTATGTGTATGTGTGTATGGATGTCTGTGTGTCTATGTTGGTCTGTATGTGTGTATGTGTGTATGGATGTCTGTGTGTCTATGTTGGTCTGTTGGTATGTATGCATGTGTGTATGTATGTATGTATGTCGGTATGTGTGTATGTATGTCTGTATGTCTGTTGGTCTGTGTGTCTATGTTGGTCTGTATATCTGTATGTATGTGTGTATGGATGTCTGTATGTATGTGTATGTGTGTATGTTTGTCTGTATGTTGGTCTGTATATGTTTGTCTGTTGGTATGTATGTGTGTTTGTATGTGTATGTGTATGTCTGTTGGTCTGTGTGTCTATGTTGGTCTGTATGTATGTGTGTATGTTGGTCTGTATGTGTGTATGTGTGTAGGATGTCTGTTGTCTGTCTCGTGGTATGTTGGTGTCTGTCCTGTATGTATAGTGTATGTTGTCCTGTCTGTCTTTGTTGTCTGTATTGTATGCTATGTGCTATGCGATGTCTGTGTGTCTTCGTTGGTCTGATATGTGTCTGATGGTCCTATGTTGGTCTGTATGTATATATTATGTGTGTATGTTATGTATGTCTGTCTGTCTGTGTGTTTCTATGTGTGTATGTATGTATATATATGTATGTGTGTATGTATGTTGGTCTGTATGTGTGTATGGATGTCTGTGTGTCTATGTTGGTCTGTTGGTATGTATGCATGTCTGTATGTATGTGTGTGTGTATGTGTGTATGTCTGTATGTTGGTCTGTCTGTATGTATGTATATGTGTGTCTGTATGTGTGTATGTGTGTTGGTCTGTATATGTTTGTCTGTTGGTATGTATGTGTGTATGTCTGTTGGTCTGTGTGTCTATGTTGGTCTGTATGTATGTATGTTGGTATGTATGTGTATGTGTGTATGTGTATGTGTGTATGTATGTATGTTGGTCTGTATACGTTTGTCTGTTGGTATGTATGCATGTCTGTATGTATGTGTGTTTGTATGTGTATGTGTATGTCTGTTGGTCTGTATGTCTGTGTATGTTTGTCTGTCTGTCTGTCTGTATGTATGTCTGTATGTCGGTCTGTATATGTTTGTCTGTTGGTCTGTCTGTCTGTATGTTGGTCTGTATATGTTTGTCTGTTGGTCTGTATGTAGGTATGTATGTATGTATGTATGTCTGTATGTTGGTCTGTGTGTCTGTATGTGTGTATGTATGTGTGTTTCTATGTGTGTTTGTATGTGTATATGTCTGTATGTTGGTATGTGTGTGTGTCGGTCTGTATGTATGTATGTCTGTTGGTCTGTATGTCGGTGTGTATGTCTGTCTGTATGTATGTATGTGTTTGTATGTGTATGTGTATGTCTGTTGGTCTGTGTGTCTATGTCGGTCTGTATATGTTTGTCTGTTGGTATGTATGCATGTCTGTATGTATGTGTGTCTGTTGGTCTGTGTGTCTATGTTGGTCTGTATGTCTGTGTATGTTTGTCTGTCTGTATGTATGTGTATGTATGTGTGTTTCTATGTCTGTATGTTGGTCTGTATATGTTTGTCTGTATGTAGGTATGTATGTATGTATGTGTTTCTATGTGTGTCTGTATGTTGGTCTGTGTGTCTGTATGTGTGTTTCTATGTGTTTGTATGTATGTTGGTATGTGTGTATGTCGGTCTGTATGTCTGTATGTATGTGTGTATGGATGTCTGTGTGTCTATGTTGGTCTGTCTGTCTGTGTATGTTGGTCTGTCTGTCTGTATGTATGTGTATGTATGTGTGTTTCTATGTCTGTATGTCTGTCTGTATATGTTTGTCTGTTGGTCTGTATGTATGTGTGTTTCTATGTGTGTATGTATATATGTGTGTATGTCTGTATGTTGGTCTGTGTGTATGTATGTGTGTTTCTATGTGTGTTTGTATGTGTATATGTATGTATGTATGTATGTTGGTATGTGTGTGTGTCGGTCTGTCTGTCTGTTGGTCTGTATGTATGTATGTATGTTGGTCTGTATGGATGTCTGTGTGTCTATGTTGGTTTGTATGTGTGTATGGATGTCTGTATGTCTGTTGGTCTGTATGTGTGTATGTATGTCGGTGTGTATGGATGTCTGTATGTCTGTTGGTCTGTATGTGTGTGTGTATGTGTGTATGGATGTCTGTATGTGTGTACGTATGTATGTATGTTGGTCTGTATATGTTTGTCTGTTGGTATGTATGCATGTCTGTATGTATGTGTATGTGTATGTCTGTTGGTCTGTGTGTCTATGTTGGTCTGTATGTCTGTGTATGTTTGTCTGTTGGTCTGTATGTAGGTATGTATGCATGTATGTGTGTATGTCTGTATGTTGGTCTGTGTGTATGTATGTGTGTTTCTATGTGTGTATGTCGGTCTGTCTGTCTGTTGGTCTGTATGTATGTGTGTATGGATGTCTGTGTGTCTATGTTGGTCTGTATGTGTGTATGTATGTCGGTGTGTCTGGATGTCTGTATGTATGTATGTTGGTCTGTATATGTGTGTCTATGTTGGTCTGTATGTCTGTGTATGTTGGTCTGTCTGTCTGTCTGTATGTGTGTTTCTATGTCTGTATGTTGGTCTGTATATGTTTGTCTGTTGGTCTGTGTGTAGTCTGTATGTTTCTAATGTGTGTTTGTTAATGTGCTATATGTATGCAGTATGTCTTGTATGTTGGTATGTGTGTATGTCGGTCTGATGTCTCTGTATGTATGTATGTTGTCTGTGATGGGATGTCTGTGTGTCTATGTTGGTCTGGTATTATGTGTATGTTATTGCGTGTATGTATGTATGTATGTTGGTCTGTATAATGTGTGTCTATGTTGTGTTCTGCTATGTCTGTGTATTGTTTGTCTGTCTGCTGTATGTCGGTCTGTATTGTTTGTTCTGTTGGTCTGTCTGTCTGTGTAGTTGGTCTTCGTCCTGTGATGTGTGTGTTCTATGTCGTTATGTTTGGTTCGTATAGGTGTTGTCTGTTGGTCATTGTGTATGTCTGTATGTTTCTATAGTGTGTGTCTTGTAAATGTGGTATGATGTATTAGTTGTCTGGTATGTTGTATGTGTGGTATGGGTTTCCGGTCTGTATGTCTGTCTGTCTGTTGGTCTGTATGTATGTATGTATGTTGGTCTGTATGTATGTGTATGTGTGTATGGATGTCTGTGTGTCTATGTTGGTCTGTATGTGTGTGTTTGTATGTGTTTGTATGTGTGTATGGATGTCTGTATGTCTGTTGGTCTGTGTGTGTGTGTGTATGGATGTCTGTATGTCTGTGTGTATGTGTGTATGTTGGTCTGTATATGTTTGTCTGTTGGTATGTGTGTCTATGTTGGTCTGTATGTCTGTGTATGTTTGTCTGTCTGTCTGTATGTCGGTCTGTATATGTTTGTCTGTTGGTCTGTCTGTCTGTCTGTATGTATGTGTATGTATGTGTGTTTCTATGTGTGTATGTATATATGTTGGTATGTGTGTATGTATGTGTTTCTATGTGTGTTTGTATGTGTATATGTCTGTATGTTGGTATTTGTGTGTGTCTGTATGTATGTATGTTGGTCTGTATGTATGTGTATGGATGTCTGTGTGTCTATGTTGGTCTGTATGTTGGTATGTATGTGTGTGTTTGTATGTGTGTATGGATGTCTGTATGTCTGTTGGTCTGTGTGTCTATGTTGGTCTGTATGTGTGTATGTATGTTGGTCTGTATATGTTTGTCTGTTGGTATGTATGCATGTCTGTATGTATGTGTGTTTGTGTGTGTATGTGTATGTCTGTTGGTCTGTATGTCGGTCTGTTGGTCTGTCTGTCTGTATGTATGTGTATGTATGTGTGTTTCGATGTCTGTATGTCGGTCTGTATGTCTGTATGTCTGTATGTATGTGTGTGTATGTGTGTATGTATCTATGTATGTATACATATATGTGTATCTGTATGTATGTATGTATGTCGGTCTGTATGTATGTATGTGTATGTTGGTCTGTATGTATGTCGGTCTGTATGTCTGTCTGTCTGTCTGTCTGTATGTATGTGTGTATCTATGTGTGTATACATATATGTGTATGTGTATGTGTGTATGTATACATGTATGTGTATATGTTGGTCTGTATGTATGTATGTCGGTCTGTATGTCTGTATGTTGGTCTGTATGTATGTATGTATGTTGGTCTGTATATGTTTGTCTGTTGGTCTGTATGTTGGTATGTATATGTATGTGTGTGTGGTGTTTGCTGATGTATGTATAGCATATAGGTGTATGCTGATAATGTAGTATGTTGTCAGTGTATGTCGGTGTTATGTCTGTCTGTCTGTAATGGTCTGTATGTATGCTTGTGTGTATGGTTGTTCTGTATGTTATGATATGGTTGGTCTGTATGTTGGGTATGTGTATGGTCGGGTCTGTATGTCGTATGTCGTGTGATGTTGGTGCTTGTGTATTATGTATGGTCGGTCTTGGGTATTTGGTATGTATGTAAGTGAGTCGGGTCCTTGTGATGTCTGTTGTTCTGCGTGGTGTATGTGTGTATGTATGCCTATGTATGTATACATGATAATGTGTAAGGTGTAGCTTTGTATGTGTGTGGTAATGTGAGTAGCGGCAGTGGTTGTTTATGTTCGTGGATTGGTTTATTGATTGTAGTGTTCGGATCGTGTATTCTATTGTATGGTATGTGGTATCTATGTATTATGACATTATATGTGCTATGTGTATGTATTATGACTGTATGTGTGTTGTAGTAAAACATGTCATGTGTACGTATGTCGGTCTTATGTAGGTGTATGGTGGTATGTCTGGCTCTGTATGTATCGTATGTTGGTCTGTATAGCTGTTTGTCTGTTGTTCTGTATGTTGTGTATGTATGTAATGTGTATTAGTATGTATGTAGTCATAGTGTTGTTCTATGTATGTGATACATATAGTGTATCTGTATGATATGTATGTGTGTATTAGTATGTATGTTGAGTCTGTATATTTTTCTGTTGTTTTATGTTCGTACGTATATTGTAGGTGATGTGTTTTCTATGTATGTATACATATAGTTGTATCTGTAGATGATATGTATATTACATGTATGTGTATGTGTTATGTCGTCGTATGTCTGTCTGTCTGTATGGTATGTATGTGTTATGTGGTCTGTAGTTATTGTATGCGCGTTCGTAGTCTGTGTGTATGTTTACGGTCGTATGTGTAATGTATGTATGGTCTTGTAATGTATGGTCATGTATGTCGTTGTATGTTGTCCTCAGTATATGTATGTATGCTCGTGTTATTCGGTATATATGTGTTTACATAACGGTAGTATGTGTGTAGCTATACGATGACTGTGTCATTGTATATAGATTCGTCGCTAGTATGTACTGTCGGTTCTGTATGTCTTGATCTGTGGTATGTATGTCATGTTGGTCTGTTATAATTGGTGTGTATATGCATGTGCATTGTGTTTCTATGTATGGTTACAATATAGGTGTAATCGTATGTATTAATGTGTGTAATGTGTGCCTGTATGTATGTAAGCGTCTGTAGTCTGTCGTCTGTCTTGGATGTATGTATATCGATTGCGTTCTGTAGTCTGTATTAGTATGTATTGTGGTAGTGGTGGTCTGTATTGTATTGTGAATGATCGGCTCTGTAGTGGTCTGTCGTCTGTATATTATGTATATGTATCTAATCACATATGTGTCATGTGTATCTTATGTGTATTGTGTATATGAGTGGTGTAATGTTGGTCTGTTATGTTCTGTCTGTCGTAACTATGATTTGTCTGTTGTCTGTATGTGTCTATGTATGTGTATGTGGTGTTTCTATGTATTATACATTATATGGTATCTGTATATGCTATGTATGTTGTTTGTATTATTGTGGTCTATGGTGCGTAGTATGCGTATGTCGGTCTGTATGCTCTGTATGTAGTGTGGTTATGGTGTGTATGGTAGTAGTGTATACATATGTGTATGCTGTTATATGTATGTGTATGTGTGTATTGTATACATGTATTGCTTTTATGCTGATGATGTTGGTCTGTATGTATGTATGTCGTCCTGTATGCTAATGTTATGTTGGTCTGTATATGTTTGCTGTTGCGATCTGTATGTGGTATGTATGTATGGTGTCTATGTAGGTTATGTGTGTTTCTATAGGTATATATCATATATGTGGTGTATGTATACTGTATGTGTATGGCATCTGTATGTTGTATTGTGGTATGTTGGGTCTGTATGTATGAAGTCGTCTGTATGTCCTGTCTGTCTGTCTGTATGGTATGTACTTTGGTTGTATGTCTGGTATGCTAGTAATGGTTATGTCGGATTTGTATGTCTGTCTGTCTGTATGTATGTATAATGTAATGTATGTATACATATGTGTATGTGTATCTGTGTGTGTTATGTATGCTGTGTATGTTGGGCGTAATGTCTGTCCTGTCTGTATTGTATGTATGTTGGGTCTTCTGGATATGTTTTGTCTGTTGGTTCTGTATGTTTGGTATGTATATGTAGTGTATTGTGTGTGTTCTATTGGATGTATACATTATGCTGTATCTGTGTATGTATGTGTGTATGTATATGTTGTATGTTGGTCTTAGTAAATGTATGTTCGGTCTGTATGTCTGTATGTATGTGGTGTATGTGTGGTATGTCTGTATGTATACATATATGCTGTATTGTATGACTGTATTGTTATGGTGTATGTGTATGGTTGTAAGATGTTGGTCTGTATGTAGTATGGTCGGTCCTGTAATGTATGTATGGTTTGTGCTGTATATGTTTGTCTGTTTGGTCTGTAAGTTGGTATAGTATGTATGTTTGTAGTGTAGGTATGTATAACTGTGTGTGTATGCGTGTGTTCTATTTATGGTTACTAATGTGTGTATGTATCATGTGATGTGTATGTGAGCTGTATGTATGTATTTTTCTGTATGTTGGTGTATGTGAGTTTTGGATCTTTGGGCTGTGGTGGTTACTGTGGTATGCTAATGTATGTATGGTATGTCAGTCGTATGTATGTATGGTGATCGTGTGGGCTGTATGTAGTCTTGTGAATTGCTAGTAGTGTGTGTGTGTATGTAGTGTGTGTTGTAGTTCTATCGGTTAGGTCTGTATGTTCTGTCTTCCTGTCCTGTATGTGGTATGTGTAATTGTGTGTGTGTATGTATGTGTTTTTCTATGTGTGTATGTGATATATGTTATGCTGTTGTCGTATGTATGTCTGAATGTTGGTCTGTATGTACTATGTTGTTCTGTGTGTGGATGTCTGGTGTGTATGTATACTTAGGTCTCGTCATGTATGGTCCCGAGCCATTCAGTGCTCGTGGGTCTTTGAATCCGGGATTCCTGATTAAAATTTTGTGGTGGAGGTTCATATTCATGATCTAGTTTTGTTTTGCCTGTGAAATCGGGCATGGTGCGCCCATTATGGACCGAGCCACGCCCAGAAAAGTGTTTTTTCGGGGGGGTAGTCCAAGTTTCAATTTGGGCATGCTTTGCTCCTAGGCGGTTTGTCGAAGCTGGACAGGGTTTTTCGGTATTGTGCGTTAGCCCAGATGGCACTGCATAGCCCCACAGAGACTTCGAGTTTTTCATTTTCGTGCCCAGGGTGCACGAACTCTCAGAAAAGTTTCCGAATTTTGAGCATCAAAAAGTCGATACGAACACGGCGAGACTTTGAAGTCGATGGACGTATGTGTTGTATGCATAATCTGTGGGAGCGCTCATTGCCCCACCTAAAGTATTTGAAACCATTTTGCTCTATCTCTGGAACACCTTGCCGTGGCGCACGCCGTTCAGTTGTGTTTTTACGCTGATTTATCAAGTATGGATAAATCCGAGGAGTGGAACATGCCATATTACCTATATGACGTTATATTTTCATGGGGAATGTTCGCAGAGGATCGTTTCACCAAAAGGTCATATCCTTGACTCTTGTAATAGTTCACATAGGTCTAGTTTTTCAAGAGTTTGTGGGAATGAACCGGGTTTTCGACCTTCTTCGACGAACTAGACGTCCATTATAGCATAGCGCCGTATGCCTGTTTCTTATTTTAATGTCCGCTGAACATGTGTTTGTGACTTTAAAGTTTATGCATAGGTCAAATACTGAAGTTGTTGAACGAAACCTTGGTTCGCATTGTGCAGCTGAATAACAGCTGTCACGTGGCTACCACATCCATGTTGATCGCATGTTATAAACTGTGGTCAAACATTATACAGTTGTCGTCAGTCCTGAGTTCTGAGCGGATCTACATCGTCAAATTCCGCTCGTGGCGGAAGCCATCGTCGATGCCTCTAGACTTGTCTTCAGACTATTATTGAAAGAAGCCAGTGCGGTGACCCGCTATGGTATGTACCCGCAGAGAGGACAATGTGGCGCACGTGCACTGATATTGAAATCTTGGAGGTAAGCCTGACAAGAGGTCTACATTAGGAGAATGCGAAGAACGCTCTCCATTTAGCAAAGTCATGATTTAGAGGTGTCATGCTTGTACTTGGGACGAAATTTGACATTCATCCAGAAAGAGTGGTCAGCAGACACGTAAAATGAAAAAATAAAATCGGTGTGGGCTTAGTTCCAAGTACGTGAATGTCTGGACATGTGTTCCCACATTCAACGGCAAAGCTTTTTTTTGGGGGGGGGGGGGGGTCATCCTCTTTCCTTGCCCAGTTTTGAAGTGTATGACTGTACACAGATCGCCAAAGCTTACCGTCTGTTGATTTGACGACCATCTCCACGCACCTTCCGCTCGAAATTTTCCTTCCACCTTCATCTGCCAACTTCAATTTTATGGACACAAGGGCACCGACCTGGGGCAAAATTCGATTTGTACATTCATTGCCGGGAGGCATCACTTGGTAAGTGGCTTTACTTCATTCTAGTTACCAATGAAAGTCAGATAATCTCACCTCTTATATTGTTGTATTATTCAGCCCTAGCTGGCCAATGGCATGCCCTGGAGGCAGCGCAACAAACAAACTCGTCAGTGAGGACGTTGCAGGCAGCTGGCACTGTAGTTGCTTTTTGTAATTGTGCCACTTGTCTCTGGCATCGAAAGGGGGCAAGAAGCGACTGAACAGGAGCAGCTACATTCACTGCCACCGCCTTGTACAGTCTCGTCGCAGGCATCTGAGCTGCACAATGTCAAGTCGTGATCAACAGCAGAGTGCATCGTTTTCTCATTCACTCTTGGCTTTTAAAATTCAGACCAAGTTGTAAGGATGGGCCTCAATAAAGAGGAACCACGCACTACCATAGGTCCTTGTTAAGGATATGCTCAGACTCAAGCTGCTCTCAATAGAAAAATATATCATCCAATATGTGATTATTACAAAAGTTGGGTCATCGTGATCAAGATCATCTTATTTAAACTTAAGTAAGAGCATCAAGAAAACTGTTGTGAGCCAAGAAAAGTCATAATGCTGATAAGTGAAGAAGGAGCGCTAGAGAGTAATGGAGCTTGAGGTATACAGCGCTTGCCTCAAGCTGTCTTGCTGGTTCGAATCCATCCAGCTATAAACTACATCCGGTGTTGCACATGTGGCTGGTTGCAGTCATGTGTGTGCCGTCCCTCAGATTGATGTGACAATGGGCGTCCCAGGTCTGCTGGCATTAGTTGGGTGGACGTTAAAGATCTTCACAAAGAGTAGGCGAGCTATTATCATTGCACCGTGCTGATCAAATTATAAGATTCCGTGCCCAGAGGGCATGACACCCTCAGCTAGGATATGAGGTCCACACCGAGAAAATGAATTGGCTCGTGGAAGAAACACGCAGAGGGGGGGAAAAAAAAGAAAGTCGGGAACGCGCGAAAGCCGCGATCCAAGCTCAGCCGAGGTGTCATCACCTGTGACGATCCAGTCCGAGATCGCGCCATAGTGTCGTCATTCAGTTTTTTTACTTCAATTTGATGAAGAAGTTGAAAGTTTTTATTGTGAACATGTCGACCTTCACATGTGAGAAAGGCAGTACGGTAAACGGTCGGGGAAATTGGCCCACGGGTTTGGAACTTTATTAGGAACGACTGACTCTTATGCTTGGGTAGATTAAACCGATCTGAAGGGGCTGCCTTTGATGCGCTTCATTGGCTCGTGTTGCTGGTAGTCTCGGTTTCCAGCACGAGACAAAAGTAGAACGCAACGCAGGAGCCTCACTGGCAGACTCGCCACCACACATGTACACACAGCTTATGTACAAGTCTTATTCAATACAAATTTATTCCTCA
Source organism: Eptatretus atami (assembly GCA_035128595.1). NCBI lineage: Eukaryota > Metazoa > Chordata > Myxini > Myxiniformes > Myxinidae > Eptatretus > Eptatretus atami. The sequence continues at coordinate 54,479,056 of CM068964.1, forward strand.
GAAGCTGATTACACAACAAGTCGAACAGAACTTCGGTCATCGATTGCCTATCGGTCTCAAATGGCACTGCTGTGTTGGTTGCACATAGCAGGTACCTAGCCCTGTCCATATGCTGCAGAGTACTGTTTGGTGGCAGGAGGCGCGTAGCTTGCGCAAGAAAAATGTCACATCTTCTGTTCCATGAGGTTCAAGGCTGCGGTACATGGGTTGTCTCCAAGGAGAAGGGCCAATCACAAACATACCTGCCCTGTGTTGTACAAAGCAAACATCGTCCAAATGTTTGCGAGACTGAAGACATCTGGAATCATTTTTGCAAGAATGGGGTCAGACTAACAACGTGATCAGCAGGAACACCAATACGCGATGAATAGATGTGAAACAAATCCAACAAAGCTGACATAATTACATGCAGTCATCAGCAAGTCTGAACATCCAAGAACGGTTCAATATGTCTTGAAACCGGCATCAGCAGAACATTATGTCCTGGGTACAGGGTAAAGAGTTCAAGACGTTCCGCATGAAGGCGTGGAAGTGGGGGCAACAAACCAGTTTACGTTAATATCCCAACTCTGATGTGGTACTGGCAGGGGAGCGAACAACCGGTAAATGTGCAATTGTGGAAGACGGTATAACTATGCTGAATAACGTCGAGAGAAAGAAAAGCCACCTGTTGATGAAAGTGCCCAGAGATTATTGGAGGAAGCTCGAGAGTGTTCGAACATAAGAGTCATCCCAAGAAAAGGTTGAATCTTGTCCTGTGCAGGCGCGTACAGGCTACAAGGTAGAACGGCCAGATATCTGCTGGCATGCGGTGCTGCACGTGGTACAAAGATCCCAGACACCTGGCGGCTCTTGGAAACTTCCCCTCCTCGTAGTTCAGGGTGACTCTAGAAAGAATGAAATCTTCAAGGTCCATGAAACATCCTTCGCAGCAACTAAAGACCTTCAACATTGCCACCCCCATTTGACACAAAACAATGCACACGAAAATCCTGACGCCGTTTTTCCCAACTCATAATGGCAAATCTCTCTCCCCAACCCAAGAAAACTTCAAGCCACACACCAACAGTAACCCAACCTTTCATTGGACAAAACTGCGCCCCAACACACAAGTTGTAATGTGTGAGTTACCAGTGTCAATGAGGTGTGACCTGCAGGTGTATATTCTGCCAGTGACAAGCAGAGAGCAGGGGAAAAACTCAACTGAAAGCGGCAACATTGTCTTTTGCCATGAAGTGTATACAGCTGGACCTAGCACAAATGGAGAAGAAATAGTTAAAAACTTTTTAAATTATAAGTCCGTCGTTTTATTTTGAGGGTTCTCACAAAAAGCTGTGCCGGAACTGTTAATGCACAACTGCATTCCTTGCTTGCACACTTGTTTACAGCCGTTAAAGGTGACCGATGCAAGCGATCGGTGGAGGGTTTCAGTAACATCTCTGATACTGTAGTTGTGATCTTTGCTTTTATTTACTCGATTACCATCTCTGGTTTCCCCTGTTGAATTCTGAGTACGCACATCAACGGTTCAGAGCAATGGTGCACTGAAGCGAGCTTTCCTGAAAGGGTTTATACTGGGTGATTTTCCGATCGGGCCTCTGCTCAGCAGTATTTGGGGCAAGAATTGTAATTTGTTCATGGTCCAGCGATAGCTCACGCGCCTTTTCTGGCTGAAGGACTCCGTGGGGAAGCCGTTAACGTCCACCAACTAAGTCGAGGCAGACGGGACATGCCAAATTTTATACGACACTTTGATGATCACTGCCTGTGAAACACTGGGACGCGTCTGTTTAGCTGGGTCGGGATTCAAACCAGGCTGGACAGCTTACAGGCGAGTTGGGCGTCCCCGCTAGGCCATCCTCTGACTGGCGGATCCAGGTTCGCTAATGTAGGGGTGGGTGCACGGACATTGTCGTGCATTGTCGTTTATTTTTGATCATCACTGCGTGGGGTGTCCATCGAGACATCATACTTCACCTCCCCTGCAAAGGAATATCCGTCGAGTCAGATGATCAGGGGAGCGGCATTGTGAGCGATTTCGAAACGCCGATCTTTCGACGCTACGTGATGTCATATGCGGATTATGAGATTCCCTCCAACACTGTTTTGGCATGTCATTCATTCCACAGCCTATTGCTCTTTATAACACCAATTCCTTTCTCTTGGTTTATTTAAATTATTCTGCTATAATTTCGTTTATTATTTTGGGCAGCAGAGAGGTGGTTTCCAAAGGCCATTAATGAAGTAATGCCATTTGCTGTTGAAGATAGGGTTCCCATCACCCAAGCTAGTAAACATGAATAATTTTGGTCTTCCGTGAGATATTCTTCCTCATCTACTGTATGGCAACGTGACGTAAATGTCTTCTGTCGATGCAGAAATAAGAAAAAAATAATCCTGCGAAACATCACTATCTCGGACATCTCTCGAGCATGTGTTCCACAAACACAGCTTCAAAAAGGGGGCTTAATTCTATTCAAGTGTGTCCAATAGGTCCCCGACTTCACTCGCATGCCGGTCGTGAGGACGCACCTGCCGAGGATTTTCCACCATCTTCCATGCTGCGGAGTTGTAATTGGCTTTGAGGACAGGTACGCAATGGGAGCGTCAAACCAGACGTTAAACAGCTACCTGAGAAAGACGAGGCTTTATAAGTAGGGTGGCATAGAAATATGTTGAAATTGTCGTTTCTTTTTTAAGACTATACTCCACAATAAATAAAAACCATCAGCCGTGGTGTGGTAATGGTAAGAGCGTCGTTTTGAGAACTCTTGGGGGGGGGGGGGGCGGCAGGGAAGGGGTCGGTGTCTTACATCCCAGCCGAGTCTGAATACCAAACATGAAAATGGCGACGTGCTTGCTTCCGTCACTGTGATGCTCATATTTAAAAAAGTATAGATAGCCGGAGCAAAGCGGGTAGGCTGGTCAGCCATTGTACTAGCTTTTGATGGGTCGAATGGGCATCCATCTGGTGTTCCTTGTAAATAAATAATTTACGTATCAAGTGAAACACTGGAGAAACAATTATAAGGGAGAAGGCGATTTCTAATTAAATTTTCAAATTTGAATCGATATAATCATCACAAATGCAATCTGGGGTTCATCCACATCTTTGAAAACCAAAGGCTTCTGAAAAAAAAAAATAAAAAAATTCTGCAATCGAAGCTGAATCCTCTGGCCTGTTACTCTTATGGTTGCAACAGGTTTGTGACGCTCTTCTTCTATTGCTGGGCTTGCACAATCTGCCCCTCCTTTTTTCAATCAGTCTCTACCCCCCGCCCTTCCTCTGGGTTTCTTGGCAGGGCATCAAGCTGTGTTCCGCCAGTAAACCTACTTTCTGGTGAACGCCGCAAGATCGCCAGGCTTCTGCTTCACCTCCACTTCATTTGTCCTTTTAGTCACACCTGTCCCGAAACCCAACTTTCCTCAGCGTCTGTTCAATCTCATTCTTCCTCCAGGGCTTCAAAGATGGTGTTTCACCTCAATCCGTAGCTCGCACTCCTCTCCCTCCCCGCCCCCCCTATCGCATCATATTCATGAAATTTTTCTATTCCTATATTCAACGCCAGTTCTCCCAAAGCTGAATCACACTCCTTTTCCAGGTTTTCTTCACCCTCTTGTCATCTGGTTTTTTTTTGTTCATTTCTGTATCATCCCCTGTGGTTTAGTCTCTTTCTCTCTGCTGTATTTGAGCTTTGTTCACCCCACCCCCCCCCGTGTTCCTCGTCACCCCCTCAGACCTTGCTCTCATTCTTCCAAGTCGGCCATGCTACCCCCGTCGTTAGTGCGTCGTCGCCTGCTTTCATGGTGTTCTGACTGTTTGCCTGTTTGCTGTGTTACAGCTCTTTCATGAGCCTCTGAAGAAAACCCCTCGCTTTTTGGTTTATATAGCAGAGGAATGGAAGCCAACTCTGGTCCAGCCAAAATAGATGACTGATGGAAGTCGGACAGGAGCAGAACAGTGTTTTGTAGGGAAGCATGCATTTAGACTGTGAAAGCATGCGGCAACGTACACCGCTGTGTGACCCCCTCATTTTCAGTAAATGCCAACGTGAGCCAATGAGAAAAGCCAGGAACTTCACCAAGGTTTCGGAAAAGCGATGATAATGAAAGACCTATATCGCCAAGAAAACGCTATGAGAAAACTCAAGAACACCAAGGTGGAACACGAATAGCCTAAGATCTTGTGAAGAAAGCCGAGAGGAGTGTCACACGCTGCACACCCGGCAACCAAGCCCGAACTTGGTTCGGACGATGACCGCAGAACTAGGCTATTGCTTCGCCGTGCCTCCGCGTTTGGTACCGTGTATCAAATCAGCAGTCGATGCTGACAGCATGTAACGCAAAAAGTGATCAAAATGAGAAAGAAGGAAATTATAATATAAACGTGCCACGAGTTCAAACAATTCGGGTCAGGGCGGGTAATGCTTTTTTCGCAGGCATGATAGCATACCGACCGAGCAGTCCGTCAATTTATTTTCAAAAACAAGACGTCTCCTTATTCCTTATCCGTCAGCTGCTCTCCCGTCCACACAAATTTTAAAACGGTTAAAGAGAGATCTTTCTCCCCCTCCCCCTCTGCAGAACCAGCAGGAATAGCTGTTGGTGTAGCTGCACATAGGAGTTCAGTAAATCAGTGAGATCCTTGCTTACATCCGCATGGCTGGATCTATTCTCACCTTGTCCTCTAGCCGGGCAGAGGACAGGCGTACCCCGACGAATAGGGTCCGTGAGAACACATGCCGATTGGGCGAAAGCCCACATTTGCAGTCCCGAGGAACCGTGGTTGTGTGTACGCAGTGAAAGTCCAATCCCACTGCTGCTGAGACTCAAAAGAGACAGGCCACTCAGATTTTCTTCCAGCTGCAGATGTGGGAAGATGAGGAAAACGACGAACCCTGATGCGTGAAAGTCCAATTAGTTTAATCTTTGGGCAACCATTAACATACTTCAAAGCCAAGTTGACTTGAATCCTTTTCAGCCGTTCTTTGTTAAGTTATCGCGGTACAATAACCTATCACGCATCGGAATGGAACGAACGAACCTCGAAAAAACAATGCCGGCCTCTGGCATCTTCGTCAGCAGAGGCATAAAAAGTTTTCCCTTCTTTCCCTTGCACTGAGGACAGTCAAAGTTCTTCAACAATATCTCTCACTACCCACACCACCACATTAAGACTACTTAGCCCAAACTTCATATTCTAAAATCCTAAACACTTTGTATGTTTCATGCAGTACAGCACAAGGTTGGCAGAGTGACTCATTGGCTGCAAGTGCGATAGCGTCGCATGACTCTTCGGCGGAGGACATGGTGGGATATTACATCCACCGGATAATGCGTCGCAGATGGGACGCCGCGACCTCAGACATCCATCCGAGGTAGACGGCATTGATGAATTCAACCCTCGCTGCTCTTAAACCACAGGGATGACTTGTTGTGTAGCGTGTGGTTTTGGAATTGCAAACCCAGGCTGGCGAGCTTAAGGAGGTGAGGTGCATCGTACCTCTACAGTCATCCGTCAGGCCCCTCCTAACCTAGATGGTACATTATAAAGGTCATATATATTATGGCATGGTCTTGGGACAGGATCCAGGAACAGGAATGAAGGAGAAGACATGATCACTGGTGTTTCTGCGGCCATAATAGCTGCACTGAGGATTTCTGGGGTTGCAATTTTGAAAAATATACAAACATTAAACATCACATTGAAGCAAGTACGGAATTCAAAGCAATCATGTATTTGGTAAAGCAATTCAGGTATGGGTAAAAAATAAAGACTCGTGTGTATAAATATGATGATATATATATTATATATCATACATAATACATGCATATAGCACACTTCCCATTGTGGTAGGTCTCCCACAACTTGAAACTCTGGCAAGACAACAAGTGTAATGAGAATAAGTGTTTTCCAAAATTTGTGAGAAATAAGAATAAAAGAGTGGAAGTCGAGCAGTAAACGCTGCGATTTTGGGCAGTTTAATAAGCGGGTTAATGGAGGACATGTGTGCGTTGGAGGAGCTGTGGTGGGGCTTGAGAAGATGCAGTAGAAGGGAAACGGATTAGAAGCAATCAATCTTGTCGCTTATGAGAGCATCAGGCTTTGTGCTGGGTGGCACAGAGGTGTGGGGGTATGCCGAATGGTGAGAGCTTGATGATGGCCAAAAGAATCCAGGAGGAAGAAAGCAGTCAGCAGAGGACGACTGAGCTCATATGTGGAGAATACTCTCTCCATTGATTACCAATCAGAAGCCTTAATAGATGTAAGGTAGTGTCCTGGCTTTTTAGAAGTACTTGGGTAGGGACTGAGTTGATCTGGGCCTCATTGATTCCTGCCTCCTGCCTCGCATCTGACCTCTGCGCATTGCAAACGTTAGAGGATGATGGTCTTTGCAGTGCTGGCTTCTTGAGGCCAGTTTGATAGTGTTGGTCGAACACAGGAGGAGGTGACAGGCTGATGTGGGCTTGAGTGAACGTTCAGAACAGGGTGCTCCAGAAAAGGTCATTTTATGGATATGCACTACAGCCATAGTGATTCCTGTGCTTGAGCGAGCACCAGCCACCAATGGGAGAGAAGAGGAAAATTCCTATCTTGAGGAACTTGTTGACGCCAGTGAGAGTATAAGGTCAAAGACACGTATGGAGGCAGCTTGGTATACTCCGGAAATAGCGAACTTGCAAGCAAGAGCAGGTGAGGGTTCTGTTGCTGTGGCCAATACCCGCGAGGTGTTATGGAGATGGTCTCGACGGTAGGATTGTCGTCTGAGAGTTTAGGACGCGTGTCGCGACCATTTGTTGGGAGAGGAGGCAGCACATGCTTGTCAATGGTGTATTTGCAGTCCTGCTTGCCCAGAATACCCTTTAGTGCACATGTGGGTACAAGCCATGTGACATTTAATAATTAAGTATAAATAGATCTCACCGCTAGCAGGCAAGGTTCACTAAATGGTAAGATTGCACGTCTCCACTGCACAAGTTGATCGGACACGTTGTCAAGATTACGTCTAGCCTTCATGCCGGGCCTGCCCTGGTCGTGACTCTGCCCGTCCGCCTCGCGCAAAAGCAACTCCATGGGGTCGCACATGTGTAGGCGTCCTTGAGAAACCTATGCGTCAACTCACCCTGCCCAAGTGCCGGGCTCTTGCCCAGCCTGCAGTTCATTCGCCCCGTCTGTTTAATTCTCTGCATCTGTGGAATCCTCTCCCCATGTGGCCCGTTATCTCGATCCTCTTTTCAACTTGGAATTCCCACATGGCTTGCCCAATCATTCTACCTCGATGGCACGTCAGCCCATGATTCTTCTGAACATGCTGCTTCTTTGCGCTATTCCTGGTTAAGTTCGGCCTTGACCAGTTTCTCGTTTTTTGTTTCGTGATTGCCTCCTTTCCGTGTTTAATGTCCATCACCCACATACTTTTGTAGACGTGCGTGACCCCTTGACGTTTAGCTCATCCATGGAGGCACAAGCCTTGTTATAGAAAGAGAATATATAATAGACAAAGTGCTTTGTAAGTTTTTTTTTTTTCCTATCCCTGGCATAGAAGTGTCCTAACCAGCCAGGGGGAGAAGACCCGCTTCTGCGTCTCTAGGTGGTTGGCGCAGAAGTGCACGCCCGGACGCAGCATCGGGAAAGATGAGTGGCATCTGTACCGTGGAGAATGATTGTGTCAGGCCGCATGAGTTTGCGCGGGCAGGTAGCTTAGATGTGCAGAGCACTGGTAGGGCTCACCAGAGACCTGGGTTTTCGATTCTAGGTCGTGGGCAGGTGGTAAGGGTTTCCACATTATACTTAATCTTGTTTGCTTCTTCATTATTAATTACAGGTTACTGGAGCTCCTGTGGGTGATAGGCGGGCATGGAACTTGTCCCGCCGACGGGGGGGGAAAGGACCCTCTCTGTGACGACGCCCCAATGCTGCTATGGGTGGTAGATGTAACCGCCGGAATGCCTAGCGGGGAGAAGAGTGCGCATCTTATTGTGGAGAATGCGTGTGGTCGAGCCCGGTGGTCGACTCAGATGACAGCCACTGTACGGACTCACCAGAGGACTGGATTCCGCAGTTCCTGGTCTGCCTGTTTTTCCCCCAAGATGTGCAGACAACTGCTTATTTGTTAATAACGCCATTGTGTCTAAATCATTAGACAAAACATGATCTGCTGTTCCTGCTCCCTCATTACAATTATAACTCTCTGGTGGAGTTCTTGAAACATCTTTCAAATTTGATTTCATCGCTCCTCGGTTGAGCATCAGAGAATTGTCAGAGTGTGATACCTTTTTTGTAGTCTTGGCTGGATTGGAAGAGCTAAGGTGACAGAGGGAAGAAATGAAAACACACAAGGCATGGCTAAGCAGTGCAGACGCAATGCGGGTGATGAACAGACAGGAAAGGGTGTAAAATAGGAAAAGAAACACCAACCTGGTAAGCGTAGGGGGAAGGTTAACTAGAAAAATGAATATTTCGGTGGGTGAAGGTGGGCGATAGAGGGACAATCCTGAGGTCTATTGGGTCAGCTGCCAACTTGAAGACATGGAGGCAAGAGAGCTTTTTGAATAGACCGATGGAAGGTTTCAGTGATGACAAAGGTGGAAGAACAAATGGGGTGGAGGTGAGCAGGTAAGCGCTGGAATTTTGGAATTCAGCAAGGATATCAATGATATTGATAAATACATAATGTGACTGTAGGAGTAGAGGGTGATGAAAGAAGGCAGATGAACAAAACTTAAGGAAAGGTGATACAGCACTGTGTTGGATGTCCTCTTCAATCCAACCCATGATCTTGAACCATTCGAGTCTCCTTATGTTTATGTGCAACGAGAATGAACATTGTAAAACAATAGCTCAGTGGCTCATACAGAATGAACCGTTCACAACTCACATGTATTATCTCTCCGCATCCGAAGGCGGACAGAAGGTTCTGTTTCACGTCTGTCTGTCTGTGAGCTACGATATGCTTAAAAAGTTGTAGATCGAGTGGATTTGGTGGACAGGTTGGGTGTGACAAGGACGATTGATTAGGTTTTGGTAAATAATCCAGATCTGTATCGAGTACGGAGAATATTTTAAGTGATTCTTCACATTGGAAGATAGAACGAGGCCAGGGAACCAGTATACAATGTATAGACAGATGATATCGTTAAAGGATTGAGACGAGATTGGGACAAAACTTGGTGGATGATTTGTGAATAGGTGACAGAGACAAGCTCTAGGACACAGATCTGACCAATTAGTCAGATACAGACATGTGAAAATGTTCAGCGTGACGAGTGGTCTACTGAGGTGCCATTGTACAGGTTTTTAAGCAGGAGTTTAGTGAACATTTGCAACATAATTTCAATGCAAATGAGGTGCTTGGCGTCCTTGGCAGAATGTGACCATGCCATGCTCTTTGTTCTCAGTCATGAGGACATTACATCTTCCCGGTATATAGCCAGAAAATAAAACAGCAAGCGAAAGCGAGAGTTTAGGCCAGAAAGAGCATTCTTGGCTAACGTTTTCGTAATTAAACGTGGGGAATTTTCAAATGTTGGGGTCGTCGTGTAATTGTGGAACAAACCCTCATCCAGGAAGGTTGAAAACATATTTTGAAAAACTTATAACCTGAAATATTTTCATTTTTGGGGTTAAATGGCAGTTTGTTGCTAACTATCTTCCACGTTGGATCCGCCATTACTCTGCCGATGTGTTGGGGACGTTTTTGCACTCACTTTCAGCTTTGTGGTCTCAGCTCATCGTTTTATCCTCTGTTTTTTCAGCTTTATGGCATTTCCTTCCACCTAACCGTCGGTTTTTTTTTTTTCGTCTCTGGACTGGGTGCTGATGTTTAGTATGTTATCGAACAATCGTCCATCCAGGTGGGAGCTGGTGTATGGCGTCAGTGGTGTGGGTTGGCGGGCTTGGGATACGATAGGGTCTTGAAGGGGTTCACAAGAGCCCGTCAGCCACTGAATTAGAGTACATTCAGTGGGTTGAGCCAGCCTGTCATGCCTTCCGAGGTCGGCGAAAAATGAGTACCAGTTTCCAGTGTGTAGGTACCTGTAGATGGGCACTGCATGCAGGCGGACACCAGTCCTGCGCTTCAAGAAATGATGAGCTACCCAGCAGCTAAAGTGCATAGACGTAGCTCACCACCACCAACCATATATTCCAGTAAGATAATAAGAGATTTTCCCAATGATTCCCCCCTTGATATGGTTGAAGAAATAAAAACCCTTCACCTTTCAGTTCAGTATGCATTGATGACTTTCACACTTGTCACACTGGTGCCGT
>CM068964.1:54494104-54517103 GCA_035128595.1 Eptatretus atami
CACTCTTTCCTTGCCCAGTTTTGAAGTTCAGTGACTTGTACACAGATGCCAAAGCTTACCGTCTCAGTTGATTTGACGACCTCCCCACCACCTTTCCCTCGAAATCTTTCCTTCCACTCTTCAATCTGCCAACTCTCAATTTTATGGAACAATGGCACCACCTGGGAGCAAAATTCATTTGTACATCATTGCCGGAGGCATCACTTGGTAAGTGGTTTACTTCATTCTAGCTTACCAATGAAAAAGTGCAGATAAATCCCACCCAAATGTGCCCTGGAGACAGCCCTACCTGGCCAACTGCATGCCCTGGAGGCAGCCAACAAACAAACTCGTCAGTGAGGACGTTGCAGGCAGATGGCACCTGTAGTTGCTTTTGTATTGTGCCACTTGTCTCTGGCATGAAAGGGGCAAGAAGCACTGACAGGAGGCAAGCTACATTCACTGCCACCGCCGTAACAGTCTCTGCACGCATCCTGAGTGCACAATGTCAAGTCGTGGATCAACACAAGTGCACGTTTTCTCATTCACTCTTGCTTTTTAAAATTCAGACCAAGTTGTAAGATGGGCCTCAATAAAGAGGAACCACCACTACCCATAGGTCACTTGTTAAAGGTGATATGCAACTCAAGCTGCTCTCAATAGAAAAATATACACCAATATGTGATTATTAGCAACAAGTTGGGTCATCTGATCAAGATCATCTTATTTAAACTTAAGTAAAGCATCAAGAAAACTGTTGTTAGCCAAGAAAAGTCATAAATGCATGATCACAGTGAAAAGGAGCGCTAGAAGTATGACTTTGAGGTACATACACTTGCCTCCAAGCTGTCTTGCCTGGGTTCGAATCCCAATCCAGCTATAAACTATCATCCCGGTGTTGCACAGGCTGTGATTCATCAATGTGTGTGCCGTCCCCCAGATTGATGTGACAATGGGCGTCCCATCTGCTGGCATTAGTTGGTGGACGTTAAAGATCTTCACAAAGAGTAGGCGAGCTATCATTGGCACCCTGATCAAATTATAAATTCCTGCCCAGAGGGCATCGCCACACCCTCAGCAGGATATAGGCACACCGAGAAGAATAATTGGCTCGTGGAAGAAACACCAGAGGGGGGGAAAAAAAAAGTCGGGAACGCGCAAGCGCGATCCAAGCTCAGCCGAGGGTGTCATCACCTGTGACGATCAGTCGATCGCCCATAGTGTCGTCATTTCATGTTTTTTTACTTCAATTTGATGAAGAAGTGAAAGTTTTTATTGTGACATTGACCTTCACATGTGAAAAGGCAGTACGGTAAACTTCGGGGAAATTGGCCCACGGGTTTGGAAACTTATTAGGAACAGACTAGCTCTTATGTATGTAGATTACCGATCTGAAGGGCTGCCTTTGATGCGCTTCCATGGCTCGTGTTGCTGTAGGTACTGGTTTCCAGCACGAGACAAAAGTAGAACGCAACGCAGGCCTTCACGCAGCCTACGCCCACACACATGTACACACAGCTTATGTACAGTGCTTATTCAAACAAATTTATCCTCAAGACTATTACACAACAAGTCGAACAGACTTGGTCATGATGCCATCCTCATTGGCCTGCTGTGTTGGTCTGCACATAGCATACCTAGCCTTGTCCATATGCTGCAAGTACTGGTGCAGGAGGCGCGTAGCTTGCGCAAGAAATGTCACATCTTCTGTCATGAGTTCAAGGCTCGGTACATGTCCTCCAAAGAAACGAATCACAAACATACCTGCCCTGTGTTGTACAAAGCAAAACGCCAAATGTTTGCGAGACATGAATGACAAGTCTGGAATCATTTTTGAAGAATGGGGTTCCAGACTAAAAACGGTGATCACAAAACACCAAATACCATAATAAGTGTGAAACCAAATCCAACCAAAAGGCTGACAATAATTACAGCATTTCATCACAAGCTAACATCCAAAACGGTCAAAATGTCTTGAAACCGCATCAGCAGAACATTATGTCTGGTACATAAAAGGTTCAAACAGTTCCGCACAAGGCTGGAAGTGGGGCAACAAACCAGTTTACCGTTAATATCTCCAACTCTGAGATGGTACTGGCAGAGTGAGAACAAACCGTAATGTGCCAATTGTGAAAACGTATAACTATGCTGATAACGTCGAGAGAGAAGAAAAGACCACCTGTTGATGAAATTTCCGAGATTATTGAGGAGCTCAGAGTTGTTTCGAAGCATAAGATCATCCCAAGAAAAGGTTGAATCTTGTCCTTCAGGCCGTACAGCTACAAGGTAGAACCGCCAGATATCTGCTGCTATGCCGGTGGCTTGCACGTGGTCACCAAAGATCCCAACACCGCGGCTCTTGGAAAACTTCCCCTCCTCGTAGTTCAGGTACTCTAGAAAGAATGAAGACTCATCAACCATGAAACATCCTTCAGCAACTAAAACCTTCAACATCTGCCACCCCCATGACCACCAACACCACAATGCAACGAAATCTGACCCGTTTTCCCAACTCATAAATGGCAAAATCCTCTCCCCAACCACAGAAAACTCAAGCCACACACCAACAGTACCAACCTCTTCATTGGGACAAAAATCCTCCCAACACCAACAATGTAATGTGTGATTACCAGTTGCAATGAGGTGGTTGACGCAGGTGTAATCATCTCCAGTACCAAGCAGAGAGCAGGGAAAAACCACACTGTGAAACGGCACATTGTCTTTTGCCATGAAGTTATACAGCTGGACCTAGCCACAATGGAGAAAAATAGTTACAAAACTTTTAAATTATAATCCGTTTTTATTTTGAGGTTCTCACAAAAGCTGTGCCGAGAACTGTTAATCACAACTCATTCCTTTGCTTCACACATTGTTTACACCTGTAAAGGTGAACGACTGCAAGCATCGTGGAGGGTTTCAGTAACATCTCTGATACTGTAGTTGTGACTTTGCTTTTATTTTACCATCTGATTACCATCTCTGATTCTGAAGTACCACACACCGTTACAGAGCAATGGTGCTACCGAAGCAGCTTCCTGAGAAAGGGTTACACTGGGTGATTTGCCATCCCTCTCTCAGCAGTATTTGGGGCAAGAATTTGTAATTTGTTCATGGTGCCAGCAATAGCTCACCGACTTTTCGCGAAGGACTCCGTGGGACCTTTAACGTCCACCAACTAATCGAGGCAGACGGGACACCAAATTTAACACACTTTGATGAATCACTGCCTGTGAAACACTGGGACGACAGTTTATAGCTGGGTCGGGATTCAAACCCAGGCTGGACAGCTTACAGGCGAGTTTGCGTCCCGCTAGGCCATCCTCTGACTGGCATACCAGGTCGCTAATGTAGGGCTGGGGTCACGGCTATTTCTGCATCATTTATTTTTGATCATCACCTTCGTGGGTGTCCATCGAGACTATCATGACTTCACCTCCCCCTCCAAAAGAAATATCTCGAGCAGAGATCAGGAGCGGCCATTGTGATGCGATTTCACCATCTTTCAACACGAGTCAATGCCATAAGATTCCCTCAACACTGTTTTGCATGTCATTCATTCCACAGCCTATTGCTCTTTATAAACCAATTCCTTTCTCGTGGTTTTATTTTAAATTATTCTCTATAATTTCGTTTATATTTTGCAGCAGGAGAGGTGGTTTCACAAGCCATTAATGAATAATGCCATTTGCTGTTGAAATAGGTTCCCATCACCCCAACCTAACATGATAATTTGTCTTCCGTGAGATATTCTTCCTCATCTACTGTATGGTCTACCGTGAGTAATGTCTTCTGTCGATGAAGAAATAAGAAAAAAATAATCCTGCGAAACCATCACATCTCGACATCCATCGAGCATTTCCACAAACAAGCTTCAAAAAGGGCTTTATCTTTCATGTGTCCAATCAGCCCGACTCCACTCGCAATGCCGGTCGGAGGACGCACCTGCCGAGGATTTTTCCACCATTCTTCCCAATGCTCAGTGTAATTGGCTGTGATGGACAGGTAACCAATGGGAGCGTCAAACCACACGTAAAACACCTGAGAAAGAGAGGCTTTTATAAGTAGTGCATAGAAAATGTTGAATGTCGTTTTCTTTTTTAAGACTACTCCACAATAAATAAAAACCATACTGGTGGTGTAATGGTAAGAGCGTCCGTTCTGGTCTTGGGGGGGGGGGGCAGGGAAGGGTCGGTGTTTCAAATCCCAGCCAAGTCATACCAAACACTTGAAAATGGGACGTGCTGCTTCCTCACTTGATGCTCAGTATTTAAAAATATAGAGTACGGACAAAGCGTAGGCTGGCAGCCATTGTACAGGCTTTGATGGGTCGAATGGCATCCATCTGTGTTCCTTGTAAATAAATAATTTAATATACAAGTGAAACACTGGAAAAACAATTATCAGGGAGAAGGTCGATTTCAATAAATTTTCAATTTTGAATCGATATAATCAATCACAAATGCAATCTGGGGTCTCCACACTTTGAAAACCAAGGCTCTGAAAAAAAAAATAAAAAAAATTCTGCAATGAAGCTGAATCTCTGGGCCTGTTACTCCTTGTTGCAGACAGGTTTGTGACCTCTGTCTTCTATTCTGGGCTTGCACAATCTGCCCCTTCCTTTTTCAATCCAGTCTCTACCCCCCCCCTTCCTCTGGTTTCTGCAGGGCACACGTGTTCCGCCAGTAACCTACTTCTGGTGGAACCCCAAGATCCAGGCTTACTGCTCACCTCACTCATTTGTTCCTTTTATCACACCTGTCGAACCAACTTCCTCAGTCTGTTCAATCTCATTCTTCCCTCCAGGGCTTCAAGATGGCTGTTCACCTCATCCTCAGCTCCACTCCTCTTCCTCCCCCCCCCTATCCATCCATATTCATGAAATTTTCTATTCTAATTAACCCCTTCTCCCACAAGCTTATCCCTCCTTTCCAGGTTTTCCTTCACCCTCTTGTCATCTGTTTTTTTTTTGTTCCATTTCTGTATCATCCCTGGTTTTCCCTTTCTCTCTTGCTGTATTTGAGCTTGTTCACCCCCCCCCCCCCCCCCCCCCCCCGTGTCCTCCACCCCCTCACCTTGCTCTCATTCTTCCAAGTGGCCATCTACCCTCTCGTTAGTGCGTCTCCCTGCTTTCCATGGTGTTCTAGCTGTTCTGTTCTGTGTTACAGCTCTTTCATGAGCCTCGACTTTGTATATACAAAAAATGGAAGCAACTCTGGTCCAGCCAAAATAATGAAATGAGTGAACGAAGGAGCAAAACATGTTTTTGAGGAGGAGAGCATCATTTTACTGTGAAAGCATCGGCAACTACACCGCTGTGTGACCACTCCTCATTTTCATAAATGCCAAGGTGAGCCAATGAAAAAAGCCAGGAATTCACAAGGTTTCGGAAAAGCGATGATAATAGAAAACCTATACGCCAAGAAAACCTATAGAAAACCAAGACACCAAGGTGAACAACGAATAGCCAAGATCTTGTGAAAAAAGCCAAGGAGTGGTCACACTGCTACACCGGCAACCAGCCCGAACTTGTTACGGACGATGACCACAGAACCAGGCTATGCTGCGTGCTCCGGTTTGGTACATGTATCAAATCAGCAGTCATGTGACAGCATGTACGCAAAAAGTGATCAAAATGAAAAGAAGGAAATATAATTATAAAGTGACACGATTCAAACAATCGGTTAGGGCGGATAAATGCTTTCGCAAGATTGATAGATACACGACCGACAGTCCGTCAATTTATTTTTCAAAACAAACGTCCCTTAT
Organism: Eptatretus atami; assembly: GCA_035128595.1. NCBI lineage: Eukaryota > Metazoa > Chordata > Myxini > Myxiniformes > Myxinidae > Eptatretus > Eptatretus atami. The sequence goes on from CM068964.1 coordinate 54,499,850, forward strand.
TTCCTTATCCGTTCAGTGCTCTCCCTCCACACTAAATTTTAAAAGGTTAAAAAGATCTTCTCCCCCCCCCCCTCTGCAAACTCAGCAGGAATAGCTGTTGGTGTACTGCACATTAGGAGTTCATAAATCATAGATCCTTGGCTTAACGATCCAGGCTGGACCTATTCCTCACCTTGTCCTCGTAGCCGGGCAGAGGGACAGGCGTACCCCACGAAAGGTCCCGTGTAACACACCTTGGGCGAAGCCCACATTTCAGCCAGGAACGTGTTATTTGTATCGCATTGAAAGTCCAATCCCCACTGCTCTGAGACTCCAACAGCCAACTCTCAAGATTTTCTTCCAGCTGCAGATGTGAGGTAAGATGAGAAACGAGAATGATGCTGAAATCCAATTAGTTTATCTTTGCAACATTACACATACTTCAACCAAGTTGACTTCGATCCTTTCAGCCGTTCTTAAGTTATCGCGGTAACAAAAACCTATCACGCATGGACAGATGGACGAACAACCCGAAAACACAATGCCTCTGGCATCTTCGTCAGCAGAGGCATAAAAAGTTTTCCCTTCTTCACTTGCCACGAGGAAAGTCAAAGTTCTTCAACAATATCTCCACACCCACCACCACCACATTAAACTACCTTAGCCCAAACATTCATAATTCTAAAATCCTAAACACTTTGTATGTTCATATACAGCACAAGGTTGCAGAGTGACATCATTGGCTGCAGGCGATAGCTCGCATACTCTTCGCGAAGGACATGGTGGGATATTTAACATCCACCGATAAATGCTCGCAGATGGGACACCCACCTCAACATCCATCCGAGGAACGGCATTGATGAATCACCCTCGCTGCTAAACACAGGGATGACAGTTTGTAGCTGGGTTGGAATTCAAACCCAGGCTGGACAGCTTAGAGGTGAGTGCACGTACCTCTAAGTCATCCTGTCAGCCCCTCCTAAACCCTAGATGTACATTATAAAGTCATATATATATGGCATGGTTACCTTGGGAAGATCCAGGAACAGATGAGGAGAAGACAGAATCACTGGTGTTCTTCGGCATATACTGCACTGAGGATTCTGGGGGCAATTTTGAAAAATATACAAACATTAAACATCAACATTGAAGCAAGTACGAATTCAAAGCAATCATGTATTTGGTAAAGCAACAGGTCAATGGTAAAAACATTATAAAACTCGTGTGTATAATATATGATATATATATATATATATACATACATAAACATGCATATACACACTTCCCATTGTGGTAGTCTCCCACAAACTTGAAACTCTGGCAAGAACAATGTAATGAAGAAAGCTGTTTCCAAAATTGGAGAAAAGAATAAAAGAGTGGAAGTCGACAGTAAACCTGCATTTTGGGAGTTTAATAAGGACGGGGTTAATGGAAGGACATGTGTGTCTTGGAGGAGCTGTGTTGGGCTGAGAAAGCAGTAAAAAACGGAGAAGCAATCAATCTGTCTCTTATGAGAGCATCAGGCCTTGTGCTTCTGGCACAATGTGGGGGATGCCAATGGTGAGAGCTTGAGATGCCAAAGAATCCAGGAGAGAAAGCAGTCAAGCAGAGGAACCAGCTCATATGGGAGAATACTCCTCCATTGATATACCAATCAAAGCCTTATAGATTGTAAGTAGTCCTGCTTTTTAAGTACTTGTAACGAGTACTGCTCTCATTGATTCATCCTCCTGCCCCATCTGACCTCTGCCATTTGCAAACTTAGAGGATGATGAGTCTGCAGCTGGCTTTTGAGGCCAAGTTTGATATGTGGTCAACACAGGAGAGGTTACAGCTGATGGTGAGGCTGAGAAGTTCAAACAGGTGCTCCAGAAAGGTCATTTATGGATATGACTAACAAGCATATGATTCTGTCTTGAGGCACACCAGCCACCAATGGGAGAGAAGAGGAAAGAATTCCACTGATAACTTGTTGACCCAGTGATAAAGGTCAAAGACACGTATGGAGGCAGCCTTGTATACTCCAAATAGCGAACTTGGCAAGCAGAGCAGGATGAGGGTTCTGTGCTGTGTCCAATACCCGACATGTGTCTATGGAGATGGTCCTCACGAATTGTTTGAGATTTAGGACCTCCGACCATTGTTGGGAGAGGAGCAGCACATCCTTGTCACATATTTGCAGGTCCTGCTTGCAGAATACCCTTATGCACATTGTTCCAACACACCAGTGACATTAATAATTCAATATAAATAGTCTCACCAGCAGCAAGGTCACTAAATGGTAAGATTCACTCTTCCACTGGCAACAAGTTGATGGACACTGTTATACAAGATTACGTCTAGCCTTCATCTCCTGCCCTCTCTGACCTCTGCCCTCCGCAAACAACTCCATGTCGCACACGTTCCTTGAGAAACCTTCGTCAACTCACCCTGCCCAAGTCCGGGCTAGTTGCCCACCTGCATTCATTCGCCCGTCCTTTTATTCTCTGCATTGTGGAATCCTCTCCATGTGCCCGTTATCTCATCCTCTTCACTTGGTAATTCCAACATGCTGCCCATCACTACCTCATGCACTCACCCATGATCTCTTCTACACATGCTGATTCTTTCCTATCCTGTTAATCTCTTGACCAGTTTCTCGTTTTTGTTTTATTCCTCCTTTCCTCCCGTTTTATTCCTCCTTTCCTCCCGTTTTATGTCCATCACCCACATACCCTTTTGTAGACTTGCTGACCCCTTGACGTTTAGCTCATCCATGAGCCACAACCCTTTTATAGAAGAAATATATAAAAATAACAAAGTGCTATTGTACTTTTTTTTTTCCTATCCTGGCATAGAATTGTCCAACCACCAGGGGGGAGAAGACCCTTTCTGCTCCTATGGTTGGCAGTGAGTGCCCCGGACGCAGCATCGGAAAGAGAGTGGCATCTGTACGTGGGAGAATTGATTGTGCAGCCCATGGGTTGCCCAGGTAGCTCAGATGTCAGAGCACTGGTATGGCTCACCAGAGGACCTGGGTTCGATTCTAGGTCTGGGCATGTAATTTTCCCACATATACATATAATCTTTGTTTGCTTCTTCATTTATAATTACATTACTACGCCCCCTGTGGTGAATAGCGGGCATGGAATTGTCCCCCGACGGGGGGGAAGACCCTCTCATTGACACGCCCTCAATGCTCCTATGGTTGGTAGAGTACCCCGGAAGCAGCGGGGGAAAGAGTGGCATCTATATGTGGGAGAATTGCGTGTGCAGCCCGTGGGTCACTCAGATGACAGAGCACTGGTACGACTCCACCAGAGGACCTGGATTCGATTCCTGGTCTGCACATGTAATTTCCCCCCAAATGTACATACAACTCTATTTGTTAAAACCCATTGTGTCTAAATCATTAGACCAAACATGACTCTGCTGTTCTGCTCCCTCATTACCAATTATACTCTGGTGGATCTTTAAACATCTTCAAATTTTGATTCATGCTCTATAGGTTGAGACACAGAAATTGTCAGAGTTGATACCTTTTTGTAGTCTTGGCTATTGGAAGAGCAAGGTGACAGAGGGAAGAAGAAAACACACAGGCAGGGGGCTAACATGCAGACGCAATGCGGGGATGAACAGACAGGAAATGTGAAATAGGAAAGAAAACACACAACCTGGTAAGAGGTAGGGGAAGGTTAACAGAAAAATGAAATATCGTGGGTAGGGATAGAGGACAACCTGAGGCATTGGGGCACTGCCAACTTGAAGACATGGAGGCAAGAGAGCTTTTGAATAGACCGAGGAAGGTTTCAGTGATGACAAAGGTGAAGAACAAAGGGGTGGAGGTGAGCAGTAACCTTGGAATTTGGGAATTTCACAAGGATATCAATGATAATTGGATAAAACAAATGTGACCTGAAGGAGTACAGGGATGAAAGAGCAGATGGAACAAAACTTAAGGAAAGGTGATACACACTGTGTGGATTCCCTCTACAACATCCACCCATATCATAACCATTCCATCTCCTTATTGTTTATTGCACGAGAATGAACATTGTAAAACAATAGCTCAGTGGCTCAACAAAAATAACCGTCACAACCACTTATTATCTCCGCCACCGAAGGCGGACAGAGGTTATGTTTTCACGTCTGTCTGTCTGTGAGCACGATATCTTAAAAAGTTGTAGACGGATTTGGTGGACAGGTTGGGTGTGACAAGGACGAATTGATTAGGTTTTGGTAAAAATCCAGATCTGTATCCGAACACGAGAATATTTTAAGTGATTCTTCACCATTGGAAGATAGAACGAAGGCCAAAAACGATATACAGTATAACATGATATCTTAAAAGATTGAAGACAGATTGGGACAAAACTTGGTGGATGATTTGGATAGGTGACAAGAACAAGCTCTGGACACAGATCTGACCAATTAGTCAGATACAACATGTAAAATGTTCAGCTTGACGGAGTGCTCTACTGAGTGCCATTGTAGTTTTTAAGCAGGAGTTTAGGTGAACATTTGCAACATAATTTCAATGAAATGAGTTGCTTTGGCCCTCCTTGCACGAATGACCATGCCACATGCTCTTTTTCTCAGTCATAGGAAACATTACACTCCCGGTATACCAGAAAATATAACACGCAAGCCAAAAATAGCAGATCTTAGGGCCAGAAAGCATCTTTTAACTTTTCAAAACCGTGAATTTTCAAATGTGGGTCGGTAATGTGAACAAACCCTCATCCAGGAAGGTTGAAAACATATTTTGAAAACTTATCAACCTGAAAATATTTCATTTTTGGGGTAAATGCATTTGTGCTAAATCTTCCACTTGATCCGTCCATACTCTGCCATTTTGGGACGTTTTGCATCACTTCAGCTTTGTTGTCTCAGCTCATCGTTACCGTTTATCACTTATGGCATTTCCTTCCACCCTACCTCTTTTTTTTTTTCTCTCCGACTTTTGCTTGATGTATATTTATGAAAAATCATCTGTCAGTGGAGCCTGGTGTTGGCTCAAGTGGTTAGGGTGGCGGCTTGGGATCCTAGGGTCTTGAGTTCAATGAGCCCCGTCAGCCACTGAATTAATACACCAGGGGGTTGACTCAGCCTGTCATCCTTCCGAGGTCGGCGAAATGAGTACCAGTTCCAGTGTGTGTACTGGTAGAGGGGCACTGCATCAGCGACACAGTCGCGCTTCAAGAAATGATAGCTACCCCAGCAGCTAAGCTGCCATACGACCACCACCACCACCATATATCCAGTAATAAAATAAAATTTTCCAATGGATTCCCCCCTTGTATGGTTGAAAAAAAAAACCCTTCACCTTCAGTTCAGTAGCATTGATGAGCTTTCCACACTTGTCACACTGGTCCCCACGTGCATCAAAGTAGCCGCACGTGGGGCACGTTCCCGTGACGAAACGATCGGCGAGAAAGCGGATACAATGTTCGCAGTGCAACTGGTCCACCGTCTGTCGCAACAGGTACCCACGGTTCTCCAACTTCCAAAAGATATCCTGGGCGATCCTGAATAAATCGCATCCTTACGAATCATGTCAGTTCATACAAAGGGTAGCCTGCTCTAAAATAAACTATATATATATATATATACGACAAACTCCGCCATGTTATCAAAATAATTACATGTTTCTGCAACACTGCACCACAATACAAATCATGCTATTTGTCCACAGGTGCAAACCCTTTCAAATGCAAATTTTAATGAGAAAAATAACAATAACTTCACCCAACCGATGAAGATTTTTGAGCCTGCTTTGTTTTAAGTCTTCTTTTTAACAGAACAGAAGGTGCAAAATTATTTATTTTTATCATCAATGATCAATCAATGGAATGGATGAGTCAACAATATAATGAACCACAAACAAAACATATGTTATATTGTCCGTTTCATTTGTAGTCTCGATTTTGTGGTCACAGTGACGATATGAAATGACCTCAGCCAAAATACAAATGCCTTCCACTCATCAGTACCATGCTCCATTGCAATGAAAAAGCTTTGGAAGGGGAGGGAGGGCATATATATTTATTTATTCCTGTTTTTCTACTTGTATGTATATATATATATATATTCAACCAAAGAAGCCCAATGACTGTGATACGGCACTGAAGTCATGTACATAAATTGTACCTCCATAACCTGTATAATTATACAATTATAACTGACATCAGCATCACGTCATAGAATCGGTGTGTTTCTTTGGTTGAATTTAATATTCCTGGCTGCAAACCTCTTGATTGGTGATCAGCAGCAGGGCAGAGAAAATGTGCTCGCATGGCAGGCGGCACTTATTGCTGGCAAGTCTTGCAGCAAGCACTGTGATGGGACTCAATTTGTGCTCTGTTGCCTCATCAAGTTAGGGGGTTCAATTCAGTTCGATATGTATCTGTATATGAATACGTATTGTTATAATTATGGGGGTAGATGTAAGGATTTAAAAGGGAAGTTAGCATTGTATAGTGTAACATGGTCCGTGGATGAGTAGAAAGCACCTCGGTGGAACCAAGTTAGGGAATCTGTGAGCTTAAGTGTTACGTGTCACCACAACGAGGGGTGGTGCGGTGTTAATTTGCTTCGGGAGTTAAAATAAGTCCCACAGTACGTGATTGCCCTCTGTGATTTTCCCTATGTTTTTTATATTTAAAGGAGTGATCGAAGGTGCAGGGGAGGCAGGTGTATTTTGCACGTGTGGAGTGTGGAAGGCTCCCGTCTGGTTCACCAGAACACGCACACAAGGTCGGTGTGAGAACCGCATGAGGCAGTTGGCACCTTTTAAGAAAGAGGAAGGCTGGGACATTTGGAGCCTTTGTGTGGAAAGCTGCGAGAGAAATGCCACTGTGCACGCGTGTGCTCTGCGACAAGTGACGGTGATGACGCCATTTTGCCTGCGTGTTCACGTGCTGGTGGAAGCGCTCTCTTCTTCCAAGTTCGACAAGGACCAGCCCTCTTTCAGAAATATTCGTAATATGCCACATTGTTTTTATGGCATGGCAGTTTTGTGCCTGCATACATATTGCAGAATGTCTACTCTGTCATCAACTCTAAGCTTTTGCTTCTAGCACAGCTACTTAAAAAGTTACACTGAATTATTTACATATTTGTGAGGGGTGTACTCACTTTTGTGAGATACTGTATATATATATAAATATATCCATCCATCCATTGGGACCATACTCGTGTCAGAGCGTTGGTGCTGCCTAAGCAGTCTCCTTGGCTATTGGGCACAATCCTGGACAGGTCGCCACTCCGACACAGTATACCAGCAAGCTGGCACTCATTTTGCCGACCTCGTAAGGATGACAGGCAGAGTCAACCCCACCTGGTATTAATTCAACAGCTGAGGAAGATTTCAATCAGGGATTTTAGGATCCCAATCCCACCACCCTAACCATTAAGCCAACACCAGGCACACACATATATATATACATTCAAACAAAACAGAAAAAGACAGAATCCTTGACTGTCACCCCCACAAGTCTCACAGTGTGTGTGTGTGTGTGTGTGTGTGTGTGTGTGTGTGTGTGTGTGTGTGTGTGTGTTTCAGCATTTGAAGATTACTCTTCTCCCTACACCCTTTTTTTATCCAAATCTTCCTTTATTTTGTCCTTCAACCCAGCTGTTGTGTTTCCCTCTCTCTACTGTTCCTTTTGTTCTGTTGCGTCCTGATCCATTCAGTGTTCTACCTCTTCCAAAAACCTTGACTCTGTACCAAAAAAAAACAACAAAAAAAACACGCTTTTTTACATGCAACGTGGCTTCAATGTTCTAGTATAATATATAATTGAAGGTATCATTCCTGTATGACCTTCTGTTTGTGCAAAGATGGTAAGATTATGGTTGCCATTTCAGAGTACATAAATGTGTTAACTGAGGCACATGGGGGGAGGGGAGGTAAAGGTCGAAACTGTGGCAGATTCGAACCTGCCTGCATGTTCATGCCCAAACAACACGATACACACCCCGTCATTTTGTTTTCTATTACCATTAACTCATAAAGAGCTTCACGCATATACGTCTCGTACAATGAAAAACGAACATGAGAATAAACTGAGATTTCTAAGTAGGATTCAAACCTGGGGAGAGAACATTGTGGAGCAAATGCTGGAGTGGAAATTCAACCAAACACCCAGTTTTCCATTCATAATTGGATTCCCACCCCCCCCCCCCCACCCCCAACAATCTCTAAGACTCAGGGAGGAAGTTGGACCTGTATTACAGGTCGGACAAGGGTATTAGTGCACTTTTTCCATGCATCCAATGGAATTCGAAAAAAAATGGACAAAACAACAAAGTATGAAGTTTGAATCATTAGTGATGGTATGGGATGGAATGGGATGGGATGGGATGGGATGATTGGGCAGGATCAAAAAAGCAAACAGTTTTCTTTTCAAAATTTGCACACAAAGCAGATATTATTTATAGAGGGTCCTTTGCCTTTCGATTGTGAATGACGTTGGTAGAACAAAAAGGAAATAATCTAAACTTCAACTCAACTCCATCAAACCTTACTTGGTGTGCAAAGGTGTGGTTGTGCGTCCAAAGAAGTCGAAACTAATGTTGAACCACCGGTAGATGCCAGCATGTAGGGAGTGATATTTATCACATATTTCACGAGGGCTCAAGCCATCTGCCAGGGCCTTGGTCTCTGTGGCCGTACCATACTCATCGGTACCACACACAAATAGTGTATTCCAGTTGCGAAGCCGTGAATACCTGCACAAATAGCACGGCAGATATTCAGACTGGGAACCCGTTGTTCAGCCAAAGTGATTTACACCGCATACCGTGCACCAGCTCACCTGGAGAAGACGTCTGCACTAAGCACACAACCGATAATGTTTCCCAAGTGAGGAACGTTGTTCACGTAAGGAAGGGCGCTCGTCACCAGCACGTTTACTTCACCTCGCCGAGGCAAGCTAAAAGATCAGAAATTGAGTCAGATGATGAAGGTCCACAACAAGCATCATCTGAAAGATGTGTGACCATGCCAGAGCGTCGGTGTTAGAGGCTGCTTCATAGGAAGAATCATACGAACATAGGATGTTCAATTGGCTTAAGCTGGGGCTGCTTCTCTCTGAAATGCAGGAAAACATCTCGTGTTCTTGTCATCTCTTCCTTGGTGACTGCCGACTCGAGATAGTCTCCAACCTATGAGAAAATAAAAATATTATCTCAGAAAGTGCCAGTCCAAATGACATGTGTGTTGAACAGCCAATTAGTGACCCTAAAGCACACAAGAGATGTGACGTCTTCAACAGCCCATCATGGACAAGAAATGGTGACCTCCACATACATTACTGGGAAAATTAATGAATGCACAATTTACAGTTTCAAGACACGATTTTGTTTGTTTTTCCACAGAAGAAATGAAAGTGAGACATTGCATAAAAGTCAGATCTCGTTACAAGTTTATGAAATGAACAATTTAACTTCGAAATGTACTACTTCTTCTTTTGGATGTTGCACAAGGCTGCAGGGTAGCATCACTGGCTGATGTGGCTATGCAGGCTAGCGCAGGAATTTGTAATTTGTTCAGGGTGCCGGCAATAGCTCGCCTACTCTTCGTGAAGGACACCCTGGGATCTTTAATGTCCACCAACTAATCCCCGCAGATGGGACGCACAGTATAACGTCTATCAGAGGGATGAAAGACACATTGACAAATCATCCTGCCTATGAAACACCAGGAAGACAGTTCATAGCTGGGTTGGGATTCAAACCACACAAGACAGCTGAGAGGAGAGTATGTGCACCTCTAGGCCATCCTGCCAGTCCAGATGTACAACTGGAAATTGAATATAGACGAAATAAGCTCAAAAAACATCGGGGCGCTCTAACCCTGGGCGCTCACCTGGTCGTGACTGGATAAGATAACCAGGGAACCACTGGTAGGCATGGATGACCCACAACATATGTAATGGAGAAGAAAGTAAATACCTATGGGGTTTTTTCCCATGCCATGAATAAACTTCAGCACATCACGAGTGATAAAGGTTGTGGTCAAGTTTCATGGAAATTGTGTGTGATTTCAGAGAAGAAAGCAAATACCTCTTTTTGGGGGGGGGGGCAACCAACCCCCCCCCCGTAGACACCCTTCGAGCCCAATTATTTTAATGGTGTGAACAATCTTTGGTACACGGTTGTGGTCAAGTTTCATTGAAACTGTGTGCGTAATTTCGGAGAAAAAAGCAAATACTATTTTGGGGGGCAACTCCCCCTTCGACTCTGATTTTTCTAATGTCATCAACAAACGTTGGTACATCACGGGTGATGAAGGTTGTGGTGAAGTTTCATTGGAATTGTGTGTGTAGCTTCTGAGAAGAAAGTAAATACATATTTTGGGGGGCAACCCCTCCATCGATCCCCTTCGAGCCCGATTTTTCTAATGCCATGAACAAACTTTGGTACACCATGGATGATGAAGGTTGTAATCAAGTTTCATCGGAATTGTGTTGTGTATCAACCACCCCGTAAACTCCCTCTGTAGACCTCCTCAGACTCCGATTTTTTTTTTAATGCCGTGAACAAACTTTCGTACATCACGGGTGATGAAGGTTGTGGTCAAGTTTCATCAGAACGGCATGTGTAGTTTCTGAGAAGAAAGCAAATACCTATTTTGGGGGGCAACCCCCGCAGACCCCCTCAGGGCCTGATCTTATTAATGCCATGAACAAACTCGAGGACATACACGGTGATGAACGTTGTGGTAAACTTTCATCGAAATCCTATGTGTAGTTTCAGAGTAGAAGTTGAAAGTATTTGTGGACGCACAGACGGCGCGCTATCCCATAAGCTCCCCGGAACTACTGTACGTTCCAGGTGAGCTAACAAGTAGAGGTACATTCAAAGTACACTGCCCCTATGCCAAATAAATAAACAAATCCTCCAGTGCAGGACATTGCTAGGACGCCTTCGGCGCCCGGCGATGCTGCAGTGTAGCACATGGAGACGGAATTGGGAGGGAGCGGTGTACAATAATTAATTGCATAATTTAAATAAATAAATAATAATCATAAAATAATTAATTTCTTAATCAATTGGCTAATGGCATACCCAAGCCACCACTGTTTCATCCAAATCGAACTTTTTGAAAATGAATTCATCAAAAAAATGATTAATTAATTGATTAATCAATAAATCAAAAATACCCTTTGTAGCCAAATCACTTGTGCACTGTTGTGTCCAAATATCAGCTTCCTAGCTCTAAAGGTGCCTGAGATATTGCTCAGATGAGAAAGAAAAGAAAAAGAAATTAATAAATCAATTGATTCATCAAAAAAAAATTACTGTTTTTGCCAAAGCACATCTTCACTTTTATCCCCAAATTTCAGCTTCCTAGCTTAAAGGATGGCCGATATATTACCCAGACAAACAAACAAGAAAACAAGAAAGAAAACAAATGGAGTAAAAACTGAGTACTCCCTTCCTTCAGCTCCTGGCTATGACATCATGCATCGCGTGGTTATGGAATTGGGGAGGAGCGGTGTACAATCGAACCTGCTTTGATTTAACAGAATTTTAGAAACTTGGATCAGTGCAAAACATTCCAATAGTTAAAGAATTAGTGGTGTTTATGTTGAGAGCAGTCTTGGAGGTTGGTAGTTCGATCTTGATCCTGGCCGAGTCGTACTGAAGACTTCAAAAACTGGTACGTACTACCTCCTCGTTTGACACTCAACATTTAGATAGTAAAGCATGGAAAAACTCCATGGGAAGAGAGGAAAAATTCTCCTTCATTGCCCCACTCACTGAGATTTAAAAATTGATGTCACAAGATGGCACATCTGGGACCCAGAGTGTCTCGGGAAGTTACATCACTTTCCCCAAGGCCACCAGTTGTGTTAGTCTGAAATCAAGTCCTGTGTTGGCTGGTGTCTGTTTGCACATGTGTGCGGGATTTGTGTGACAGCTCTTCCACGAGCCTCAGACACTGCAAAAATAAATAGCAAAATCTTGCAGCAAATTCTGCTTCAAGCTGATTTCTTTCTCCCTAATTTCAGCAAGTGGTTCCAATGCACACTTGAATCAAACAGGTGCAGTGACAAAAAGGTACATACCTGAGTTTGCTCAACATCCCTCTGGCCACAAGGAGTGCATGTTGGTTTTGGTGTAAACGCTGCACAGTCCTTAAATGCCGTCTTCATTGCACACTGGCAAGCTGAGAGAGCACTTACAGCTGTGATCCAACATCTAACTTCCTCAAAACAACCTAATTCACCTGAAAGAGACAAAAGTAGTCAATGAAAGTGTGAGATCATTATAACCCTTACTCGACTTGTGCACCATGCTCCACACTGAGTGTTGGTGTTGCTGAAGCAGTTTCTTGGCCAGGGTTACAATCTTGGATGGGTCTGCACTCCGGTGTAAGATACTCAACTGAGTGAGAAGAAATGTGTAATTTGTTCAGGGTGCTCTTCGTGAAGGACACAATGGGATATTTAATGTCGACCAACTAATGTAGGCAGAAAAGATGTCCAGTTTAGCGTCCACCCGAGGGACGGCACACACAATTGATAAATTACCCGGTCTGTGAAACAGTTTATAGCTGGGTCGGGATTCAAACCCAGGCTCGGCAGCTTAGTGGCGAGTGTAATATTTACAATCGGGGTTTGTAATAAAACATATACTGTAAACATATGTATAAATATATATTAGGATAAATAACCACAGCTTGTAGTCCTGCAGCGTAGTCTGATATTTCAGATCAATTGTTCAAATTTGCATAAAAGCACCAAAATTGGTACACATGTAGAATAATGTATTCCGAACAATTCTAGATATGGAGCCACCCGAGATTGTGCCTTGGTCAGCTTCGGCGACAATTTTCCAAAATGGCCGCCATTCTACTTTAGCGAAATTGGCTATATGCTCTTATTTTCTTATGTATTGGTGTAGATATAAGAAAGTGTAAATTCAGTAAATTGACCATGAAAAGGCGTATTCAAATATTATGAGCCAGATATTTGGTAAAAAAGCCATTATTTGATTTGTAAATTGCTGCTCTCCTGAAACTTTTCGCTGAAAAGTACCCATTATTGCCTGGAGAACAAGAGTCAAATGATATTCATCACATTCAATGGGTTTGGAATCAACAAAAATTGCATTATAGATTACATACTTTACTCTATTTTGAAAAGGGAACTGATAATCGTGATAATGACAACTCAGAAAATGTAGTCAAATTATTGCACACTTCACTTTGAAGTGGCTACAGTTTACCGTCTACTACCATTCTACCAGGACACATGGTACACGCATACATCAGTCTAGTTACTAGTACAATATGAGTTTCTGAGCTCAAGTGTACTGGCTCTGGATCAAGAAGTCAACACTTTTACAAGCAATGCGACTTTGCATTTGCAATTCTAAGCTAGGCCGATATCTCATCTGTGTCTACTGCGTCTGTCTACTGGCATTCTCCTTCACAAGCACACAGTCCAGTGCATTGCAGATTAGCCTTCTTGCATTTGCAGCGGTTTCTACAGCCTTTTTTGCAGCCGCACGACACCAGCTCGAAGCAGATTTTTGAAGCCTCAGGGAGTGTGGTCCAGAGCGGTTCGTAGGACCCATCCTCTGTTTGCCGCCAGCCCCAGCTTGTTGGTGATGGAAGCACGGGTTGAGGGACCAAGACCTGCCCCAGACATAGCCACCCTGGAAGACTGATCTCTTCACATGCTGTTCCAAAGCATCGTAGGTAGGTGGGATGCGCTGGCGGAGTTCCTCTTGGCGAAGAGTTTCTTTCTGGCCTCGTTGACGTCCGTTATGGACTGGTGCGGTCATAGAGGAGCACCACAAACCTTTCAATGCAGTGCATTGTGTCATCCTGGATGTTGACTGGCGTGGTGGTCAGGGTCACAAGATAATCTGTCAGTTCTGGAAACGAGTTCCATGTGGCCCAGGCAGATTTCTTCCCATGCCCCACAAATGCTTATACCGTGTCACATCCGGTCATGGCGTGGAAGACAGGGAGGGCACGTGCCTTCTGTGGACCGAGGGAGGCAGCTATTTCATGGGCAGGGATGTAGCGGTAGTTCTTGCCCGTCCCAAAGGCAATCCAGAGTTCATCCACGCATGTATGCCTGGGCTACCATCACGCCAAGACGACGACGTCGGTGTCTACGGTTCGAACTTGAATCCGACAGTGGTCATGTTCTGCAGCATGGGTGGTCATGTTACCAATTACGACACCACTTCCACCACCACAACAAAATACTTCTGAACCTGTCACTGATGCTGTGTGCGAAAAATGGATTTTCCCATAAAAATGACCATTTTTCCCCAATACAATGGTTGGAAATATAATAAATCAACACAAATGACATTTGTATTGTTTTCTTTGTAAATGCACATCACATGGAGTATTTATCACCTCTGAGAAACCTACAAAGAGAATAACAATGACAGATATCCATGTTGTTGAAGTAGAATGGCGGCCATTTTCCAAAATGGCCCACCAAAGCTGACCAAGGCAAAATCTCGAGTGGCTCCATATCCAGAATTGTTCAGAATACATGTCAACATATGTACCAATTTTGGTGCTTTTATGAAAAGTCGAACCATTGGTTTGCTATGCTGCAGTACTATTGTCAGATTTTACAATTGTGCTTTTAAAATACATCCTTACTGTAATTCATGGACCGGTGTTTGTGTGGTTGTTTGTCGCACTACTCCTCCTAGAGTTCTGGGCTGATTACATCCAGTCATGGCATGGAATATGATCTTGCTACATATGATCAGCGTGACCCCAATTAATGTATAGGGGTGTTTCTATCTTTGCCGGTGGACTTGAGAGGTGGTGAAGGGGTAGATGCAAATTCTCCATGTAAATGTGTATCGTGTAGCGCCGCCTCCTGGGGGGGAGGGTCGGTATTACAAGTCTCCACCATTTACATTATGGTTTTCTTGTCCCCACGTTTTCCAGTGCAGTGTGGTGTTTTGAATTATAAGCAGGAGGTACGATTTTGCTTCACCCGGGTTTTTTTATTATCATTATTTTCGGGACCGATTGAGGCAGCTATCAGTTGCCTATACACCGCCCAAATAAAGGTATGTGTCAGAAAAGCGTGCTGCATGTTTGGAGCAAGATCACCCATATGGTGGGTACTCTGTTGGTCAGTAAAAATACGTGCATAACGTTTCCAATTTTGCTTTAAAAACAAAAAAGAAAGTGGCAAAAATGTATGGTTTACTACAAATATAGGAAGGCCTGTTACAAGGAACACTTGTTTATAATAAATGTTATGATAATAAACAGCACCATTGGTAGACAATATTATTTTTGTGAAGAAATTTCAACTGGGTTGAATGATTAGAAGTAAAGCTAGAAATATATATATATATATATATACATATACAAAGAAACCAAGTTTAAAAAATAAAAATAAAAAAACTCACCAAATGGGAATGAAATTTTGATACAATTGATCTTTAAAATACATTGTTTAGGATAATAACACTGTGCGTTCACGTTCACACACACACGCTAATTGTATAACCGCTGATACGAGGCATAAGAACACATGGTCCAGTACTAACGACCTACTGACATTAAATTATCCTGTCACATGGTCATAAGCATCATGCTGGCAGAAAGGTGAAGACTGTGGACTGACATCCCAGTGGTTTCACAATGAAGTCCAGTTGAAGGGAGCTGTGTTAAAAAAAAAAAAAAAAATTGGATTGCAAGCTTCTGGCAAACCTGAACTAGTCCGAAGAAAATTAATGTGGAATGATCAAGTTTTCAGTATAAACAGAGCTCGCTGGCTTATCAACTGTATTCAGGGAGGGGATAATCTAACCTACTTGTGATACCAGTCTCCACTTTGTGGTCGACTTTAATCCTGTGTTCGTACCTACAGGAAGTTCACTGTGGGTACCAAGCGGAAGGTGTTTTTCCCACCAACGTTTTTCCAGAAACCTAAACCATGCTTTGGCAAGACCGGACTTCAACAATTCCCTCAACCCCCACAATGTATCTTCCATGAACATGGGGTGAAGTGAAAGAAATAGCCAGAGTATCCAAAAGAATGCTTTCTGCTTCTTTGCCAGGAGCACCATGTGGTAGACTTTTGATACATTAGTGTGTGAGAGGGGAGGTGGGAGGGGCAACATATCGATTACAATGAATAAGCTACGCTGGAGTCAATCATAAGAAACGAGAAGATTGAGTTGAATTATAAAGTAGCTAAGAAATGAATAAATAGAAGGAAGATCAAGCTAAACAGCTCGGCAGTGGCAACACAAGATACAAACGTTTCAAAGAAAACGATGGGCCAATTAGACTAACTCCCAAAAGTAAAGTCTTTGATAATTTGTACTCTGTTTAAAGGAATCAAAACAGCTGCAACGCAAAGTATTCATTCAGCTGATCCAACAACTTGTGAGTGATTAGTGCAAGCTTTTATGCAAGAGCGAATGTGCAATTACATCAGTTTTGTTTCTCTCCTCCCGCAACCCTCCATCCCATGTAGCAATCACGAGAAAGAAATGATCCAGGCAGGTTCCGCATCACGTGAGATTGGTGAGGGAGAACCCCTGGGCTCAGAGCAAACAGGGTATTATTAAACCCCAAAAAGAACCTTGCGATGGGCACTAAACCATCTGCAAAAAATCAGGACAATCCACAACGCTTGAATTGCAAAAATAAAAACCGCATCCAGCAGGTGATCGCAAAACTTGATGCATACTGGAGGGTTCATAGAGCACCTTACCCCGCACAGTCTTGGGGGAAAAAGGACATGGGGAGGGCCTTTTTCACTCTTGGTTTGCGTTTCCGAGCACGATCTACATTTGGTTTGTTTATAGGCACGATGATCATCATACGAAGCCGATGTGTCAAACAGGACGGTCCAGAGCCGAGCTGAATCTTCTGCCAACTCTTCTTGGAGAAACTGACAAAAAAAATTTTATATACAAAGTCGAGGCTCGTGGAAGAGTTAGTACACTGAACAAATCAGGACATAAAAGACAAAAACATGCAGGCATGGGTGGACAAGATGGATACAGAAGCAAACTCCAGAAGGAAAACTGAAAAATTGTAAAGAGGGATTTGGGTGGGGTTAACAAAAGTATAAAAGATAATGGTTTTGGATTGGGGGCAATCTGAGATGGTGGTGAACAGATGTCTTCAATAACCTGGAGGGAATAATGAGATTGAAGAGGATGTGCAAGTTGATTCCACAGGTGGGAAAAAAATAGGAACAAATGAGTGCAGGGGAGCAGTAATCATGAACTTAGGTAGTTTTATCAGAAAAGGTTGAATGGTGAACCATGTGTG
>CM068964.1:54530885-54543303 GCA_035128595.1 Eptatretus atami
TTCATTGAAACCTTGATGATATTTGAGTATTATAGGACCGGGAGCCGCCAGGGGCAGGGTAGCTGGAAAGGCTAACAAATTTTCTCATGTATAGTAATACTCTAATCATCCCTACTCACAGAAATGGACATCTGCCGTTGTCGCGCCTGTGGGTGTGGGTGTCCGCGGGCCACTTACAATTGACTCAAAAATTGAGCTAGATCAGCTCCATTACTACACAAAACTTAAAACCATCAAAATATAAGTAGCATGTTCTCATATATTAATTTGAATGATCAACGACAGACTTTTTAGTGGTGGGGTACCCCCGCCAGACGCCAAAAACTTGTACCCCAAAATTACGCTTAGATCATGCTTGTGAGCTACAACTTGAAACCAGTCTCAAATTGTTCAGCACAGCCCACTGCATCGAAATCACCCTGCCAGACATTTTCAGTGGTGGGGGCACGTGCGCCAGACGCCCCAAATGGGCACACCTGTAAGCTGACTAGATCAGCTCATGAGCTACAATTGAAACCAGTCTCAAATTGTTCAGCACAGCCCACTGCATCAGAAATCACCACTGCCAGAATTTTCAGTGGTGGGGACCGGCGACCCCACGATGGCCGACCACCTGATAGCTGTCCTAGGTCAGCTCATGAGCTAACTTAAAATCAGTAAGAAAAAAATATTCAAGTAGAAAAAGAAATTAAGCTATTAAATATTGCTTTATTTCTATGACAAATAAGTTGTGCTAAAACGTCAATCTAGGAATACGAGAGCACACAGCATGTGAATACATGGAGGTCCATCCATATTGGATAAGAGCTTTCTGAAACCTATGATATTTGAGTATATGGTTTTAAAATGAGATAAATGAAACATTATAGAGAGATAAAAGAAAAGTGAACATTTCTATCAGTCATATCAATTTTCGTGTCAATCAAGTTTTCATCATTTTGATCTGAATCAGAGTCCTCACTCCATGGTTTACTCATCTGATCATCTTAGTTCAATAGATCTTCATCATTCCAGTTATATCGTTTCATCACTGTCACTGTCCATCTCTGTTCCTCTCTGTGTTGCTCGTGAGTGCCAAAGAGCTAGATGGAGCTGCAGGCCCTCAAACCAAATAGGTTCAGTCTTGCCTCCTTGGTTGTGAAACATCCATAATTTGTGGGGACAAACCATCACCAGGAGATGTGCAGTGGCATGGGTCCACAGCGTCGTGACATACTGAGCTCGGGAATCTTCATTTCCAGGGATCGGCGAGTAGGCGCAACAGTGCGCAGTCAACCGTTTGATGTTTGCGAGTGGATTCTCCTGAAATGCAATAAAGGTAATGGTTAGTGCACTGAAAATTAATGAAATTTTATTCAATACTATACAGGAATATTTTCTATCCCTCTAATTTACCTGATCAAGTTTGCCAGTCATACCAACATTTTATGTATTCGTCTTTCATCAACATCTTTGGTTTTGCTTTGTGCGTACATCTGGCAGACAGACTACCGAAGCAACATCAACCTCAAACCTTCAACTATGTTTCCCATGCCGATGACAGATCAACAAATTGGCCAGTCTCTTCTTTCTTCATGATTTCGAAGGGTTTCACTTTGCCCTTCCTGAAAAAAGAATTCATTGCATGAGAAAATCATTACCACAAAGAGATCTAGGAACATCTTAATTCAACAGGAGCACAAAGCTGTTATGATTTCAATTCCTATGGATTATGCTAGCAGATACCATGCCCTAAACCAATGCTGAGGGATTTCTTATTTCAAATCTGAAATCTTTTAACAAATCCAGTTTTTCCCCTCTATACAGCAGACTTCATTTGAATCTTTGCTGAAGGCCCATTTTTTTGCTTACCTGTAGAAGGCTGAGTGAAGTCCACATCCCGTAAAGGCATGGTATCAGGGAGAGCCCTTGGGAGTCTGGCTTGGTTGCTTCAAGGATGGCTGCGATATTCGATTATGTTGATGTACGCTGGTGGTTCCCATACCGCAATCCATGATGATAGTAACACTGGCCCTAACCTCTGTCGCTGCGTCCAATCCACCTAGCAGGATCACCAATACATCTGTGTCGCATGCCCTCACGATGATGTGGCTGGCCGTTATGTTAGCAACATGGAAGGCGATGAGGGTATCTGCCTCTTTCATGTCACCTTGGAGATGTGCTGGATTTGAGACAGATATCGTTGGTTGTAGTTCATAGGATATACTGGAAACACTCGCCACCATAGGAAACAACTACTGTTTTCCCCTTGTAGATACTCCAGTAATGGTCTTTCTTCCATTCTTGGAGGAGAATTTCCCAAGTTCATTTTTGAACACTCCATTGTCAAGCAGCTTTTGCCCACTCTGACGGATTTTCTGGTCAGGTCCTGTGATGGTATACTGCAGGTCGACAGCTCCTCTCAGTTTTTCTCTCGCTGTCCTTGATGGAGTTTTCAATATACTTGTCGAGGCAGACATGGACTTCGTCGCCCCCCTTTGCAAACGACAGATAGAATGTACGGGCAATCGATGCATAAGACGCGCCCATGTTGGTTTGGGAGACAATGAATGAGAAGTAATCCACCATATATGACCTGGGCATAGTCATATGTCTGGTGGGCTGATTCAATGATTGGCTCTGTCTGCATCGCCTCAAGCTTCCTCAACAAGGCCGCTTTCTCCGTTTTAACATGTGATCCATCGCAGTGTGCTAGTGACAGGGGATATTGATGATGATTGGGAAGGGTGAGACATTATGAAGGTCAAAACCCGTCTTTTCTGCAATATCCATATCATGCGTACAAACATATCCGCAGAGCTTTCTGCATTCGTATGGCTTTCTGCATGGCCGGTAGTTTGGTTTTCTTCTTTCACATTTTCAGCTGCAAAGTTCTCACCTTTGTGCGCTTCACTGGCTGGAGAAACCGGTGCTCTACCCTCCCATCTTTCTCGAACTTTTTTTCCTGGCCTCCTGGCCTCGCTTCAGCGTTGTCAGTGTAATATTCCTCAGTAGCTTTAGATGCTGCATGTCCAGTTGCGACATTCACCAAGGAAGCTGGAGCTTCAACAATGAAAGGATTGCAGGATGCATCGAATTTTTCACTTAGAGAGCCATATGGTCATTGTCTTTCTTTATCCTGGAGGGTCGGCATTGAGAAGCTGCATGTTCCCCAAGTTCAATTCCTGCAAATGTTCTTAATTCTGTGACAGCCATAGCCCTCTGTGTCATGGTCAGTGACCAACGCCGCATAGCGCTTTCTGAATTACGCGAAAGCAACAATACCTTTCATGCGATCCAGAGTCACGATTGACAGACTGTTCAGGGAGGATCAACAGCAAGATCTACTATAATCTTCTTTGTGTGCCTCATGGAAAATGCACCGTTTCAAGCACCGCAAGCAATCTAGGGTCAGAACCTTGTAATTTCTGAAGGAAAAGTGTTCCCCATCTGCATAGTCGGGCATGTAAACCAAAGAAAACATCCAGTACTGATGGAAGACATTTATGTATCCACTGACGTCATAGTCTTAACACACCTCTGCAACTCTCTGTGTAGACGTTGATGAGGAAGATGTAATTCCCAGAACTGTGCTGTTGGTCCATGGTCACCATCAAGAATCTTGTGGAAGAATACTTCATACTTCTAGAAGTGTTGCAAGATGATTGGGTCTTCAATGTGCAGCTTCCATCAGTTTGGTAGAAGACTCTGTCATCACTGATGAAATCCTCATCCTCTAATGACAAGTCCAGAACAAAGCACTCGTACATCTTCTTCTCCAAAGACATTTGCTAAGAGTTCATGAATTCGGTAATCTGTTTGTAAATTTGCCTTTTATTGAACCCAACCATCGACCCTCAGCAAGTACTTTCGGCTTCAGTCAGAATATACTCTATGCCGCTTTCATTTTATCAGGTTTCCAACGCTGCATAGAAAGCTAATTCAACAATGAAATTGCCAATGCATTATCAACAACATTGTTTAAACAATGGCCTTTCAATTTCTTGTATAGAATATGCTTTCAAAGCTACAGCAAGGTCAATAGGTTACGACGCATACTCCTGCCCCTTTTTCCTCTGCCAACTCATGTAGGATCATCGTCTCCCTCACAAATCATTGTTCGTTGGTGATCTCAATATGGATTCCATGTAGCAAATGCGTTGTAGAGGCAATGTGTCATTCATATATTTACTGATGAATCCAGAGTGTAGTGGATGTCCCCATTACTGTAACCCTCCAAAACCAATATTGGTCTAGGGGTTTCAGCTGATTTTTATATTCTGGCTGTGATGTTGTGGCGCAAACAAATTTGGCTGTCTTCAGAGGTTTTCTAAATGGCAGGATTTCACGCTCAGCGCCCCACAAATTCTCCGTCTGTTTTTTTTCCTCTCGGAAGTCGGTCATATTAGCATTTGGACCCATTGCATCTGCAGGACATTCTGGTAGCGTGTGGCCACAGTTGTATTGCAGCGTTGCTTTTTCCATCTAACGTCTTACATTGGCATCATTATTATCCCAGACAGACGGCAGTGGCTAGATGTGGATCCAACTGATATGCATCTGGTGCAACTGCGGTCACTGATTCACAGAAATACGCAAATTCAGTCTCCAAACTCTTGGTTTCACTGAACTGATGCTGTGCCCAGCCCTGTTCAAAATTTGCAATGCGCTTGGATCCTGTCATGTGAAGCAAAACCAAGGCCCATGGCTGTGTGCTTCCATTGTTTTGACAGGTCCCGCGTGTAACATTAAATTGCATCTGATGCCATTGAAGTCGGCCTTGCCGGTCATCAGGCTATCATATGCGCTCCACGGAAGCTTGGTGTTTTGGCTACCAGAAGGACTCCTGAAGAACAGGCTTAACTGTTTGGGAATCTTTGGGGAATGTTCCTTTAGATTCTGTACTGTAGCTGGTGTTTGGTGTCCTAGTTTTTGGAAGTGTCATGATCTGGGATCGAAGATGCAGAGCTGCCCATCGCAACTTTGTCATTTCTTATGTTCTTTTGATTCATTATGGAGTCGAGCCATTGCTTCATCTTCCGGGCTCATAATGAACTGAAAACAAATAATGCCTTTCCGTTGGTCTGCAAGCTTCACTCTCATGCGATCTCCATATAATCTTTGATCTTCCTTTGCAAATTCTGGGCAAGTAGGATTCAACTTTCTTCCTGATCTCCTCCGATGCTTGTATACTCTGCTTTGAGATGTCAAGTAAGCAGAGACCAACACTGACCGTTGGTTTCAAATACCTCACTCTGAATGGTACGCACACAAAGAGGCAAAGACTCTTATGGCAAGCTTGTGGTGTAGGCTTCGGATCCAAGCACTCTATTTGTTAACCTTTTCAAGGCTGATCGGTTTCCAAAAGGAATTTTGAGCGGCAATTTCTGTGTATACCAGCATCTGCAGCGATCAGATCAACACCAGTCCTTAACAAGACCTTTGAGACGCTCGTTTTTGTGAGAACTTCGCGGATGCGAACTTGTTTCACAACCACTCATTGTTCTATATATTTGCCTTGGCTCTTCTTTGCCCTTTATCTTTTTTCGGCCATCCCACAGAATAAGCAGTGTTTCGTTCAGATCATGTCATTTGGCTGAGAGGGACACTGCAAAGGTTTCTGGTGTGTATGGATTTAGAAGCTCTTATCCATATGGATGGACCTCCATGTATTCACATGCTGTGTGCTCTCGTATTCCTAAGATTGACCGTTTAGCACAACTTATTTGTCATAGAAATAAAGCAATAATTAATACGCTTAATTTCTTTTTCTACTTGATATTTTCTTTTTCTACCTGATTTATAAGTTAGCTCATGAGCTGACCTAGGACAGCTATCAGGGTGTGGCCATTGGGGTGTCTGGCAGGGGTACCCCACCATGAAATGTCTGGCAGTGGTGATTTCTGATGCAGTGGCTGTGCTGAACAATTTGAGACTGGTTTCAAGTTGTTAGCTCATGAGCTGATCTAGGTCAGCTTACAGGGTGGCGCCATTTTGGGGCGTCTGGTGCACGTGCCCCACAACTGAAAATGTCTGGCAGTGGTGATTTCTGATGCAGTGGGTTGTGCTGAACAATTGAGACTGGTTTCAAGTTGTTAGCTCACAAGCTGATCTAGCGTAATTTTGGGGTACCAGTTTTTGGCATCTGGCGGGGTACCCCACCACTAAAAATGTCTGTCGTTGATCATTAATAATATATGAGAACATGCTACTTATATTTTGATGGGTTTTAGTTTGTTAGGTAATGGAGCTGATCTAGCTCAATTTTTGAGTACATTGTAATGGCCCCCTACCCACCCACCAGTGGCGCAACGGCAGATGTCCATTTCTGTGAGTAGGGATGAATATAGAGTATTACTATATGAGAAAAATTTGTTAGCTTTCCAGCTACCCTGACCCCTGCGGGCTCCCGGTCTATTACTGAAACTATTGGAAGAGTAAGGAAGCACTTATCAACTCACAGCCATTAATTCATATATTTATAGGGTCGCACGGTCATGAAGCATAGTAATATGCAATCACTCTTCAGGCCATTTCTAAAGGTTCAGTGTTATAATGTTGTCATTCAATGCTGGCCCTCAAGCAGTGATCGAATGTCTCAGATTGGTTCAACTGGGTATGAGGTTGCTCCGAGATTTTCGACGTGGTTATCCTCAAACTAATTCCTAACCGACAATGGAGAATGGCATGCTGCGTTAACATGCTGGCAGACTCAAGGACCCGACTATCGTATTGCACCTTGCAAACCGAGTGGTGTAGCATTGTCCAAAACGTCACAAATTAAATTTTTTTATTTTGCAAGGTCAGAAAATTATGCAAGTGCAGTTTGGGTGAGTCATTTCGAGTTTCAGAGTGCTGTCCCCAAATGCAGTGTATATCTCCAAAAGTATTTTCCAACATTTTCTGTTGTTGCTTCTTCTGGAAAACCTTGCAGTTGAATATAAAGATAAATAAAGCTCTAGATTTAACCAACAGCATTACTCATCAGGTGCATGTATGTGCATATGCCCCCATCACACGACAAACTAATATCCTCCGAGTTTCATCAAATCTTTACCCGTAATGAGCTCTAAAACACTGTAGGTGCTCATCCACTGTAAACCTCCTCAAATCATGAATTCAACTTGCATTTACGACTTTCTTTCCCCTCTTTCGTTTTTCTCCCTCAGCTCTTTCTTCTCATTTATCATTCCAAGTCATCTATACAACCTGTGCACAAGAACTCTCACTTCTGCTACCCTTGTCTGCATGTTCACCTGCACATCAGGTGTTGCATAAGGGAAACCACTAATAAATGCAATGCCAACATGCTTTAAAAAAATTTTTTACAGATGAGGTGGTGAGGTGGTTGCCACGAGGTACATTTACCCCAATAAGGTAGGGACTCTTCCCACAGTTCAAAGCTTGTTCCAGTTCACACAACGTTTCTCCAAGTTCTTTGTACGACTCGTCGGGTTGTGCAAGAAGGCTGCACACAGCAGGCTGCACACATCCAAAGAACAGACAACAATGATCAGCATTACAAGGGCCCTTTGGCAAAATAAGTGAATAAATAAAAATGCAGGCACTGTGCATTCCCGGTTTTAAAGAGTCATCCAATATGTCAGTTACCGTTATTCAATCATTCATTTATAACCGGCTTCCAACATAAACATTTCCTTCAAATAGATAGTGTAATGCTGGTTAAATACAATCAGCCATTTCCGGCTCACCGCAGCAACTCACGTCTATAAACAAAACACGAGATCAGATTGACTCCAAACTCATGTGGTTAAATGTCCTAACATGTCTCATCATTGCCCATCATTGGGTCTGTTTGATGGAAAAGGTTCACGTTTCATTCCTGTACGTGTTGACATACGTCATTTATGTCATGAACGTAGAACATGTCCGAAATGCATAAAAAAACCTTATCAACTGCAAAGCAAAACAATCACAATGGTAGGATTCCAGGCCGCAGACACCATGGCGATAATGAAAGGCAAAAGCAACTGTCCATATCAGTGACGTGGCATATTACATGCAAACATGGAATTTGGAATGCTGCCGGACAAGGCATCACTCATTTCAAGCTCAAAATAAAGCAGCTTGTTAAACTCGAGTTTGTTAGAACATTCAAATTGACTTATTCATTTTTAAGACTAGAACTACGTTGTCGATGGCACACCATCGCATATTCCCGCGCGCACTGCTTTGTCCCATTAACGCTAGGTGAAATTTTATCTTGCAAAATGGATTGACTATTCTTTTCTATTTGATGTGCTTTATGACCAAAGACTTACTATGTTTACTAAATCAGAAGTCATTGCAAGCATGTCAACATTTCATGAAACATTAATTTAACACTGTCCAGCAATATAGAACTGTGCATCAATTTAATCATAGGAATGAACTGTGTATAATATTAATTATAATTATTCATAATCAATTAGATAAATACAGTAAAACCTGTGACTTTGTCATTCATGGGGCCACATAAGTAAGTTCTTTATAAAAGAATTTACCATGTACAATGTAAATACACTTAAAAACTACAACGGGCACTCAGTAGAGCGCATACCTTCGCCAACGCTACATTTTGCCCCCCCCCCCAGAAACCGTTGATTGTGAGGGTATTAATCCCATACCACATCTGCCATCTCATATGTGTTATGATGGCTTAAAAACATTAAATTCCTGTCATATCGTATATCACAAGATTGGGCATTGAATTCACAACATTTTGGCATTGGTTGCATGCAAATTGGATAAAAATCGACCGCACTATGGCAAAATGACGATTTTGACCTTTTCATGACCTCGACCTTGACCTTTGTACTCTTAATTTTGTAATTGGTATTAGAGTGTGGGGAACAGAACAGTCAACATTTTGGTGTTGGTTTCATGCAAATCGGATAAGAATTGACCGTGTTATGACTAAAACCGCACATTTTGCAATGTCGTGACCCCCCCTGACCTTTGACTCCCAACCGCCAATAAGGGTTATTACGTCATTGTGGTCATGTCACATATCACAAGATGGGGCATTGAATTCTGAACATTTTTGGCATTAGTTGCATGCAAAGTTGGATACAAATTGACCGCGCTATGGTAAAAAGACGATTTTGACCTTTTCATGACCTTGACCTTGACCTTTGACCCGATCGCTCCCAAAATCTATCAAATGGTCCTCGGATAATAACCAATCATCCACCAAATTTGCTGCGATTCAGTTCAATACTTTGGAGTTATGCGAATAACAAACAAACAAACAAACACACATATTCAAAAAATAAATAAATAAATACACAGCGATCAAAACATAACCTTCGCAACAAAGTTTGCGAAGGTAAAAAAAAAAAGCTATAAGAATTTTTTTTTATCGACCCCCATGACCCAACCCCTCTGGCCCGCCCCTAGGGTCATATCAAAAATCCAAAAGTGTTGTGCACTTCCCCATACATATATCTACTATGTCCAAAGTTTCAAGTTCCTATTTCAGACGTGTAGGAGGAGTTACAGGGTAAGACAGACGGACGTAAGGATGGACGGACGGACGGCGGAGACAATCACAATATTCCCGCTTTTCTTCGAAAGCTTATCTTTCTTCGAAAATAAAAAAAATAATAATCAACATTATATATAAAATGTTCGAATCTGAATGAATCACATTCATCGGAACGGTTTTAGATAGCCTAGTAGCCTGAGAACATGATTCAATACAAACAGATTGTATGGGTTTGAAGGTGGTGTTCTACTTTTAATACATGTCCATTCTGATTGTGATGTACCATACTGTGTTACAGAGCGGAGGGGCTGCCAAAGCAGTTTATTGGCAAGGGTTATGCTGTGTGGTTTGCCATTGCCTTCCCAGCAGGAATTCGGGTAAGAATTTGTAATTTGAACCATGATGCCAGTGATAGCTTGCTTGCTTTTCACGAAGGACCAAGCTGTGTGATCTTTAACGTCCACACACTAACGCTGGCAGACAGGATGCCCGGTTTAACGTCCATCCAAGGGACGGCGCACACTTTTGATGAATCACTCTGCTTGTGAAACACCAGGATGACAATTTATAGCTGGATCAAGAAGGATTCAAACCCAGGCAAGACAGCTTCGAGACGAGTGTGCATACCTCCAGGCTATTCTGCCAACCCAATGTCCATTTCACCACCACATATTTTATCAAACAACACGCACGCAAGCACAAGATTTAAATGAGCTTTGACAGATATGCCAAGCGAATAAAGATAGAATACAAACAGAGATGAATTGGAATACAGAAATACATTTTTTTTGGTCTTGTCTGCCAAAGGATATTACACTTTCAAAACACTGTTTACCTGAAGCTTTGTTACATCCCACTCCATCCATTGCTCATCCTGTTTGCTCAGCACTTGTCCTCCAGCTTCATAAAAGAACCTGCCAAGGCAATTCATCCACTGCCAAATCATTTCAAAGTTGTATGAAAAAAAACAAAATAGTTTCCAAATAAAGTGACAGCCCTGGATCCCAATCCAACGCTCCAAAATATATGGATGGTCCATACATTTTCAGGCTTAAGTTCACTTCTTTTTTTTTATATACAAGTTTGAAGCTCATATAACTTTTGAGATGAGGTGATAGAACACTAAAATTGAAATGAGCTGCCAGTAGTGGTGATGGGGGAAAGACAACTAGATATCTGCAATCACAAAGGGTACGGGGAGACAACTAGATATCTTCCACCAACTGGGGGAGGCTTACCCTTGACTATCACCCATGGCTTAACCTTGGCCAGCAATCCATTGATGGCCATATTTTGTTCAGACCACTATATGACCTTGACCTTCAACATTTATGGATAGAGTGTAGATTTTAATAAAAAAAGTGTCCCCATCTAGTCTATCGATAAAACTCAACATCATCAAAATCAGAGTAAAATTATTCAAGTTATGATCAAAAATATGTTTTTTGTTAATTAGGTCACCATTCGAAAAAAATAAGGTCACGGACACAAATCAAATATCAGGTGCACAACTTCAGTGCAGGTACACTATTATGATGCAAAAACATCATGGAAGGCCAAGCTATCTGAGATTTCACATTGGCAAAATTGAGCAATGACAAAAAAAAAATAGTTTTTTTGTTTGCTTGTTTTGTTTTTTCAGACCACCATTTCACCGTGACCGTTAATCGGAGTATCAGTAAATAAGCTAAATGTTACTTGCTCTCGGCTACTATGAATTAGTCGATTGCACAAACCTTGGTCAAGTATTTTGTGAAAAAAAATAAGCTTAAAATGTCTATATTGCGCTCATGACCTTAAAATTATGTCAGCATTGAAAAAAGTTATTCAACCCTGCAAATTTATTCCCATTATTGATGCAATTTCATTCTGAAAGTCCCGCTTCAGTTCCGCTTATACAATTGGACATTCGCAGAAAAAAAAAATACTGTGCAGAAAAACCTAAATGCGTGTTATTCATCCTCAGGTGTAAAGACCTCAACCTTTAACCCGAAAACGGTAAAAGTAAATTAAGCTAAATGCGCCTTTCCCCTAAGCTATCAGAGGCAATTCGTTCAAAAGTTGTAACAGACATTTGGTCGAGTCATGTGAGAAATGTTAAAATGTCTATAATTAGGTCATGACCTTAAGAATATTTCAAACACCCTCTTCCCAACTCAAATCTGGTGCCTCCCCCTGCTCACTCCCAAGTCTCATCCTACCCTCTCTCCACCTCTCCCTCGCCCTCATTCCCCATTTCCTACTCGTTCTCATCAACACTCCTCACTCTCAAAGCTTCCTCTCAGCCCTCCCAGTCAAAAGCAACCTTCACTCTCTCTCTTCACCCCTCCCTCACCTTCCTCAACAGCTCCCCCCCCATCTTCTTCCCTCTTACCCCTCTTCCCGTCCAATCGCCCTCCTCACTCCCCCTTCTCAAAACCCCCCCCCCCCCGGTCACATCCACAAAACTGCCTCCTTCCCCTACCCTCTCTATTCCAACTCATTCCTCCACCTCTTCCAATCTTTGACTTCCCTCTGCCCCCTCTCTTATTACTCCCCACTGTGCCTCATCGCATCACCACAGAGCCTTTTGTCCCCCTCCTCTTCATCTGGCCCTCTCCCACACACTGTCAACAACTCTCGCTACCTCCCCACTCCTCCCTCATCCTACCCTCCCCCACACCCAAAGCCTTCTCCCCTCCCTCTTCCTTAACAGTGTGGACTTCAAACATCCAGGGCCTTCGCTCTAACTTGACAGATCTTTCCATACAGGTTGCCACTGACAAAAGACATAATCTGCATAACAGAAGCTTTCCTCCTTCAAGACACCTCCAACTCCTTAGTATCTCTCCCTGGTTACTCCCTCCTCCATGACAGACCTGAGCCTCATCCTGGCAGAGGAATTGCTCTCTTCATCAAAAATTATATTCCTCATTCTCCCTGCAATGCCCTCACTCCCCCACACCGCCAGAT
>CM068964.1:54563786-54577539 GCA_035128595.1 Eptatretus atami
AACACATGTCAGGAACTTTGCCCCAATATCCGTATGCTGCCCATTTTGCTCTGTAAACGAGGACTTATTTCATTTTTTTATTGAGTGTGAAAGACATTCCATTATTTCATTGGTTAAATTTTGTTTCTCTCAAAATGAATTTCACTTTTAATTTTCAATCATTTATTTTTGGGTACAAAAAAGAATGCCAACATGGCAAAAAGTATGAACTGCTGTGTTTTTTTGTTGGTTTTGCAAAGGTTGCTCTATATTTATCGAGAAAGGAGAAGAGAAATGGTAAACCCCTTCAACAATGCAATGTATTGTAATTTTTAGTGCACTTGTTTCCGCAAGGTTAAAACTTGAATTTAAGTTTTCCAAAACCATGGATATTGTTGATGATTTTGTGGGAAAAATGGTGCTTGGAGGGTGTTTGCGAGGTGCATGAAAATGATTTGGTATTATTTGTTTTTGATCATTCTTAAAATGATGTAACCTGTTTCAAATTTGTAGTGTTGCTATATTTTTTTCAGTTTTACTTTTCTGAGATTTCAAATGAACATTTTTGTTTTTCTCCATTTTCTTGGTGTTTTCTGATTTGTAAATTGTACATACATATATTTTTACTTTTGTAATAAAAGGACTTCAAAGTTCTCAGTCTCAGTTCTCAGTCTCAGTCTCAGTCTCTAGTCTCAGTCTCTACTCTTCTCTCTCTCTCTTATATATATATTATATATTATTATATATATATATAATATATTGTTACGGGTACCGGTTATATTTAAGGGGGTTAAACTCGTTTCTCCTCGGAAGAGCCGGACTGGGGCACCGCTCACAATTAAATTCGTGGTACGGTGGGTTGCTTTAGAACCACGAACGCCAATCAGTTAACCACGAGTTCCAGTGGCCACCATTTAATTAGAGGTCACGTAGCGTCGTGAACGGGGAGCTCGCCCTCAACAAAGCACCAATCTTATCTTGATTAGATCTTAATTAGGGCGGCGAGCGTTTACCACTGGTGCGTGCCGACTATGACAGGTCAATTCGTTTGGTAATTACCTCCCAGTCTGTCTGGGTTCGGACAATGCTGTATCAATGGAAGGAAAGGACAAGCACGGACAGGTTGAAACGTCAACAAGGAATTTATTAATAAGGAAAAAATAAATAAAAAGAACTTTTTATTTCCTTGTGGTGAAAATAAGTAAATTCAAATCAATCACAATAATCTCAAGCAAATAAAGAATTAATCAGGCATTGATAGAAAAACAGACAAAGAGCAGATGCTTATCACTATGCCTTACTTAACAATTAAACACGAGACAAGGGTACTCAGCAGATCATTCAGGGGGGGAAGAGAAATCCGGTCTCACTCACCAAGTAGAAGTCGCCGTACGTCAAATAAAATGTCCCAAAATATGCGAGCATGACCTGGTCTGCCGCCAGCACCCTGCCTTGCCATGCACCCACTCGCAAACAGGCTTGAACACAGATCGACGTCACTTCGTCACCCCCAGGAACCAGCGACGCCAAGAACAGGTCTCAAGCAGAACCAGCATTAACGGTCTAAGCGTCACCTACCACCAGGAGGCACCAGGAGCCACAACCAACGGACAGCTGTGAGAAGCTGTAAGGCTGCAAGACCGTCACCAACTGTCATAAACTCAACTGCCGCCAACCGTGTGACTGGAACTGACTGTAGCTGAAAATAGCCGTCGCCCAGCTGTCACCAAAACTGTCACAAAACTCTCAGAGCTGTAAGAGCCACAATCAGCTGTCGCCAACTATCCGTCGCCAACTGACCCCAAAAAACGGTTCTCTCGTCCTTATTATAGACGGCCAGTCTGGGCAGAGCCTCAAGAAGACTTCAGTCAAATCCACCTTGCCTATTGGCGCATCGTTGCACGTGACAAACCGCCAGTCCCGTGATCATTCCTGGCTTACGGTGCCATGTTTGTGGTGCTGGACGAACGGCAGAAAGCAGCCATTTGCCAGAATTACCGAGCGAAAACGTGAAGCGCTCATAAAACGTCAACAACCATCCACAGAGCTGTCAAACGTCGATGGAAAGAGGTGGGTGTGGTAAATGATCCACAGCCGTATTTGACCGTCAGAATAACTGCTCAGGAAAAGCCCGCGGTGTGCTTAATCAAATGTCCGGTAAGTCTGAGGCATAAATAAATCGTCCACCTCCAAGCCAATGTGTCCTGATGGAAAGGGGTTAGACGAGCCTCCGTTGGGCTAACGGCTATCTCACGTGCATGAATGTGTCTGTCGCAAAGAGAAAAAGGCTATCCCATAAGAAAAGGGATCTATTCTTTTCCCTCCTAAATGCATCAAAGTTAGAATCCCACCAGACATGGGGATGGGTCTATCCTGGACATGCGTTGAGGGAAATAACTGTCTGAGGACCTAAATGTTTGTATACATTGGTCGGATCCGATTCTGAAATCCATAACAATATCTCTCTATCTATATCTATATCTATATCTATAATAATGCTCACTCTCCCCCCCTGCCTCTCCCCTCATCCTCTCTCTTGCCCTCTGCCTCCCCCTCCCCCCCCCCCCCCCACTTAGTATCCTGTCAGCGAAGCAACGGGTGGTATTTGCTAGGAAAAAAATATTTCCAATTTCAGAGACAAGCGATCAGGCTTGTGTTT
Organism: Eptatretus atami; assembly: GCA_035128595.1. Classification (NCBI taxonomy): domain Eukaryota; kingdom Metazoa; phylum Chordata; class Myxini; order Myxiniformes; family Myxinidae; genus Eptatretus; species Eptatretus atami. Next base: position 54,566,425 of record CM068964.1, read on the forward strand.
ATCTTCAAGCAGTTAACTAACGTTTGCCAAGCCAGTCGGTCCTTATCAACGGTTTTAAAATGGAGTGCTTGCTTGAGTGCTTAAGCTACTCCGGCAGGGCTCCACAAGAAACTAGGTAACTGAACACACCGAGTCGATGACCTGACCAAGCCCTCTAGGTTCAGCCCCACCTCCACCACCGAAAGTCCTCAACCCCTCCCCGAAAGTTTCACACCGCGCAAAAGTCTCAAACTCCCTTCCAATCTGTCCTAATTTGTACTCCCCCCCCTTCCAGACCACAACTCTTTGTTTGATAAAAATGAAGTGAATTCTTACATCTATATAGATAAACACACACCACACACCACACACACCACACACAACACACACACATACTGTGTTAGACACACACAGATGATAGACATACCATACACATAGATAGACACATATAGATAGATAGATAATGCCAGACACATGATAAAAAAGAAATATAAGAATAAGAAGAGACAGACACACAGATAGACATGCACATAGATAGATAGACACATATATACATAGACAAATAGGCAGACACACAGATTAATAGAAAGACAGAACATAGATAGCCAAAACATTAATGACCACCTGCCTAATATGCTGTTGGTCCTCTGTGTGCACCAAAACAGTGCCGACATGCCGAGGCATGGACTCTCCAAGACCCTGAAGGTGTCCTGTGGTATCTGACACCAAAACATTAGCAGCAGATCCTTCAAGTCCTGTAAGTTGCGAGGTGGAGCCGCCGTGGATCGGACTTGTCGGTCCAGCACATCCCACAGAAGCTCAACCGGATTGAGATCTGGAGAATTTGGAGGCCAGGGCACACCGTGAACACTTCATCATGTTCCTCAAACCATTCCGAAACATGTGTGGCAGTGTGGCAGGGGCGCATTACCTGCTGAAAGGGCCACTGCCATCAGGGAATACCATTGGCAATGAAAGGGTGTACCTGGTCTGCAATGATGTTGAGGTAGGTGACACATGTCAAATTGACGTCCACATGAATGGCCGGACCCAGGTTTCCCAGCAGAACATTGCCCAGAGCATCACACTCCCTCCACCAGCTTGTCATCTTCCCACAGTGCATCCTGGTGCCATCAATTCCCCAGGTAAAGATCACATATACTGCCATCCACGTGATCTAAAAGAAAACAGGACTCATCGGACCAGGCGACCTTCTTCCACTGCTCCAAGGTCCGTTCCGACGCTTGCGTGCCATTGTAGGCGCTTTCAATGGTGAACAGGGGTCATCATGGGCACTCTGACCGGTCTGCGGCTACCAGCCCCATACGCAGCAGGGTGTAATGCACTGTGGATGTGACACATTCTCCAGTGACCACCATTAAAATTTTCTGTGACTTGTGCCACAGTAGACTTCCGTGTCGGTTCGGACCAGACGGATATGCCTTCGTTGCCCTCACGCATCGATGAGCCTTGGGTGCCAACACCCTGTCGCCGGTTTGTGTTTGTCCTCCTCGGACCACTGTCGGTAGGTACCAATGCTGACGCGGGAGCACCCCACAAGCCTTGCCGTTTCAGAGATGCTCTGACCCAGTCGTCTGGCCATAACAATTGGCCCTTGTCAAAGTCGCTCAGGTCTTTACTCCTGCGCCCATTTCTCCTGCATCAATGCATCAACCAAAGAACTGACTGTTCACATTGCTGTCTAATATAGTCCCACTCCTTGACATGTGCCATTGTGACAAGATAATCAATGTTATTCACTTAACTGTCAGTGGTCATAATTGTTTTTGGTCATCAGTGTATGTGATATATTATATGAATACTATATATTATATATATTATGATATGATATATATATATATATATATACATATGATAGATATACAACACACAGATTGATAAGATAGACAGCACATTAATAGGACAAACGATCAGGATATATCAGATATAGATAAGTACGGCAGACACACAGATTGTTTGATAAGATAAGATAAATTGACATACAGCGAGATAGGATATGATAGATGACATAGCCACAATCTGGGATAGATAGGTAACAACACACACACACACACAAACACAACACACAACACACACACCACACACACACACACAACCCACACACCACAAAGACAGACACAGTCATTTAATGTTTTTTTTATTTACAAAAAAGCCTTTTGTTAAGGCCGCCTGTCACACCTGACGTTTTAGCCGCGTATGGGCAACGTAATAATCAAAGTGTGATGTAAACGCTGGCGTACGCTGAACGTGATTGATGTTTTTTTTCCAGCTTTGGGCGTATATCTAACGAGTTGGACGTAAATGCATAACGTATTTAGTAACGTAACAGAACGTTTCGATAAACATGTAGATAACTATACCAACGAATGCCTGAGCGTGTTGTCGGCGTTCACGGAAACCTATGCCCAACGATAGTCTAACTGTATGCATACCGTCGCGGCATGCGGTATCGCCGAGATCATGTGGCGGTAGCTATTATAGCGCTGGCGGTTCGACGATTCAAATCAATAAGCGGCCACCTAGAAGCATCGAAGTGTCAAGCCACTGTCAGCAGCCTTGGGCGTTTTTAGCCAGCGTATGCCGACGTATGAAAAATTTGCCGAATACGCTGGCACTATGTCGTAATACGTTATGCGTACGGGTTGTATTACGTGAAGAGCACTGCTGAAGCAACGCTGGCATATCGTCGGTAGTGCGGCGAGTACGTCGACAAATTTTAAAGGATGCTGAAAATTTTTGCGACATATGCCAGCGTGATGACAAGCAGTCGTTCCGCATACCTGGCCATAAGTTGTAGGCACGTTACGCGATCGTTGATAACGTCGACACACCTTACTTGTTAAGTTACCTCATAAGTAAACCGTCGAGGTATGCTTTAGGCGTCCAGTGGTTCCAGACTCTCAAGGTTTATTTTTTGTTTGTTTTGTTTTGTTTATCTTTGGCATGACGGTGATAGTTGACACTTTCGATTTCTAGTGTGGGTTATAGATTTAAATCGTTGGAGCGGCAGCCTATTAATTAGTTATATTTATAACTGCACTAGAATCGAAGTGTCAACATCACCGTCATGCCTGAAGAAAAAAAAAAGAAAAAGAAACCATGGAGTCTGGAACACTGCACTAACCATTACCTCGACGTGTTTCCGACTTATGATGTAACGTCAAGTCAACGTGTGTCGACGTGTGTCAACGATCGCGTAACGTGCCGTACAAACATGTCACTCAATGAGGTTAGAAATAAGTTTCGGGGTATGCTGAACATTACTCGACGTGTTTCGACTTATGAGCTAACTTACAAGTAAACGGTGTGTCGACGTGTGTCAGATCGGTAACGTGCCTACAACACGTTATCTCCATAGGTTAGAAATAAGTTTCGGGTTACGCTTAAACATTAACCTCGACGTTTTCGCTTATGAGTAACTTACAGTAATGGTTGTCGACCATGTGTCAACAATCGCGTAAACGTGCCTACAAGTTATGGAAGCAATAATGCGCGAACGTGTGAGTCATATGGCTGGCATACGTCGAAAAATTTTGAGCATGTTTAAAATTTGCGACGAGCCTCGGCGTACTAGACGTATGCCGAGCATACTACTGACGTATGCCAGCGTGTGCCTTGAACGATACAAACTTACCCATTATGTATTCGACGTGTGCCAGCGCTTTTAGACAAATTTTTCAATACTCGGCATAAACGCTGGCTAAACTGGTCAAGTGTACAGCGGCTTTAGGTGTCCGCACATTCTGGATTATAAAATGCAGTGCAAGTGTAGCAAAATTGATTCCCAAATAGTCTACATGGTCTGAGAAAGTATAGACGGCACTGAGAACACCTACTCTGATACTAGCTTACCTGTTAAGGAAAGATGAAATCCAGGAATAAGATCATGACGTGGTATCTTACAAGGTGACAGCCTTCCCCCCTCCTGTTTTGTCTGTTTCTGGACTCCATGAGTAACCTCACATGGACAAGGATCATGGATACAGTTAGACATGCAACAGAAAAATGAACCAAGAAACACGGAAGGTAACACACACTACCGAATGGATGACCTAAACTATCTCGCAACCGAAGGATAGAATTTGGCAGATCAACTGAATCCGCAATGGAGCTTGCTCTTTGACAAATGTGCCAAATGCACACTTTGTAAAGGGAAAACAAAAGAACAGATATCTTATTGGTGAAAGTAGCAACAATACAGAACTAGAAGAACGAAGCATCCTCACGTAAATACTCGGAATATGAAGAGCCCCCCAGTTACACCAAAAACAATGCGTAAAAATAATCAGCAAAGAGTACATACGCAGAATAAGATAAGATTCGGAAGTCATTCCCTCTCCCCAAGAAACAAAACCAAAAGCTAAAAACCACTTGCATTGCCGTATTCCAATAATAGGCTGTACAGTTATATACTGGCAAAATTTGGAGAATAACAATCTAGACAGCCGAAAAGAAAGGAAACATGCCGACTTATTCAAACAGATATTCTACAAAGAACGCAATGCATACTGAGGTACTTAACCGAGACCAAGGAAGGAGGTGCGTGGGTTTCATGGAGCTTAACCTAGCGCATAAACATGGTGCGTAGACAGCGAGTAATTGAAAAGCTCAAAGACTACTGGATGAGAATTGTACACGAGCAAGAAAACAACAACAAGAAAGGGATCCTTAATCCATTTAGCAACAACTTCCAAAAGCAAGTGCAAATTAAATGGATACGACCCAGGAAACGAAACAGAAACGATAAACGGCCCCAATAGAGGGGAGCACTCGAGTAGAGTGCAAAAGCCGTCCGCCGCCAATACTGCTGGGTACTTAAGTGAACCTGATGATCCTATTTCATTGACGGTCAAAACGGATCAGACGTCTACTGAATCCACGATTGAATAAACTAAACTAGATCGACGCGCATGTAGAAATGCCAAAAAAATAAATCGAAAATTTTTTTTGAAAAAAAGGTGCAAAATTTCTTTTTTTTCTCCAACAAAGTTTTTTTGGGGGGGTTGGAAGTCACTAAAACATGTAAGAAATGCAAAAAAATAAAGTCAAATCTTTTTTCAAATAAAAAATAGAAATTTTTTTTGAAAAAAATTGCAAATTATTTTTTTCTGCTAACAAATTTTTTTTTTTTGGTTGGAAAGTCCACTAAAACATGTAGAAATCGAAAAACAAAAATTTTTTTTCAAATATTTTTTCAAAAGGCCGCCATAGCGGCCATATTGGACTTTGGACCGAAGTCCAAAATCTAATGGCATGATCCTTGACCATACTCTAATCCCCCCACCAAGTTTCGTCGAAATCCGTCCAGGAGTTTTTTTCCGTAATACTGTTCACAAACCAAACGGGTGAAAACGTAACTGCTCCGTCCATCTTCGATGGCGGAGGTTTAATGATTCCAAAGAAAAAAAAAGGAAAATACAAAAATAGATATCAGCAGGTATACTCTGACAAATGGAGAATGACAAGAAGAGCAGTGAAGATTAAAAAAAAGAGGCTTGACAGGACGGATGGACAGGAAGGCTCAATGGGAATGGCAAACGGGCCCTGTCAACAGCCTGACGTTTAAGGCCAGCAATGCATATAAATAATTGATCTAAAACGTTGACGTAACGCTGAAATTTTGATGGTTTTTTTTTTTAGTTTTGGCGTATTCAAAACGTGTTGGTTCGTTTGCAATAAACATATAGTAACGGGCACATGAACGTTCGTTGTGTTATATTCTAACTTTACACAACTGAATGCTTACCTTGTGATCGGCGTTCAAACCTAAGACAAGGCGAATATGTTTCAATCTTAACCTCTTTGCGCGCTATACGTATCGCCGGCGAGACTCGTGGCGTAGCCTGTTGAAGAATTGCCGGACGCCGCATTGAAAATCAAAACTGCTCCGAATTTTGAATTGTCAACATGTGAAGTCACACCTTGACGATTTGCCAGCGTAAGCCATTCTTAAATTGAAAAATGGGCTTGACAACGCTAGCACACGTCAAATATACGCTATAGGAAAGTTGAGTATACCGTTAAGATATGCCTCGAAATCATTGAAGTACGCTTGGCATATACTAGTCCGTTCGATATCGACATGTGAAAATTCAAAGCATTGCGAAAATTTTTAAAAGACGTACTCGAGCGTAAGGCCTCAGACACGTTTCGCAATGCATTGGCATCTGTTCTTGCGACGTTCCGCCATCGTTTAAACAGCGGCAGAACACTACCGTTTACTTGTAGGTTATCTAAGTGAAGCACGTCAAGTTAATGGTCAAACATACTTGAAACCAATTTATATAAATAACCGTTGAGTAACGTTGCTTTGACAAATGAGTAACGTAGCTTAGCCTATGTTTAGACGTGCTTGGAAAGTATGAGTAACGTGCATTGAAACTATGTATAACTGGCCTTGAACCAATGGCTACCGTTCTAGAACGTAAAGTAACGTGCGTTTAACCTATGTGTAGCATGTTTGAACTAAGTAAAACTGTGGGCCTCTAACCATTGATAACAATGCTTGAACCTATTTGTAAACTACTGTATAGACGCACATTTGTCGTAGTAGACGAATTAATTGACGTCTTCGGACAACCACAGACTTAATGAAAGTGTTTTCTAAACTTACATCTACCGTGTACTGACGTATTGGCAGCGTTAGGGGAATTGGTACATACAAATGGCCTTCACAAAAGGAACCATCATTGTTCCAGACTCCAATTTGAGTAGAATGTCAATGCCAGTAGTATCAGTAGTAGTAATACTATTAGTAGTAGTTGGTGTGCGTGACAGTAGTAATATAGTAAGTGTTTGTAAAGTATAGCATTTAGTAGTAGAATGTCTACAGTCAGTAGTCAGTAGTGGTATGTTCTATGTCATAGTAAGTAGTAGTATGTCCTTGTCAGTAGTAGTAGTAGTAGTGTAGTAGAGAGATGTCATGGTTCATAGTAGTAGTAGTGAGTTGTAGTAGTAGTATTGGTAGTGAGTAGTAGGTTCGCATGTCAGTAGTAGTAGGTGAGCGTGTGGGGAGGGTGTGGTGATGATGGATCCTCTTTATCGTGCACGAATAGGAGACTATTGCACCATTGTTCATGTTCTTTTCGCTAATTTTTTTCATCATTCCACGATGAAATATTTCTTTGTTTTAACTTGTTAAAGTATTAAAAACGACTTTGACAATGCATAATTGTACTAGTAATGACACAGACGCTTCGAGAATTATAGCATAAGTTATAACAACGATTGTTTATCGTGTTTAGGCGTACCACAACCTATGCCCACGATAGTCCAGCGTATGCCATAAGCGTAATTATTCCCAAGCTACGTTATTTCAAGGTTATAAATAAGTCACGGGTAACCCTAAACTTATTTTGATGTGTTTCGACGTATGAGGAACTTTCAAGTAGCGTGTTGCGAAGTGTGAACAAGCGTTTGTGTAGCGTCTTACAAAACGTTACTCAATAAGGTTAGAAAAAGTTCGGGGTACGCGAATGTTCTCTACGTGTTTTCGACTTATGAGTAACATACAATTAACGTGTGCACGAATCTGCAATACGTCCTAAACCTTATGCCGGCGTAGCGGAAACGTGTGAGCCAATACGCCGAGTACGTCGTGAAAATTTTAAGCATTCGAAAAAGAGAGAAACAAGCACAAAAGTCAACGATTAAAGCTCAGAGTACTATCGACTTATGGCATGTTTTTCAGGTATTCCTAACGTATACAAAACTTCCAAGTAACACGTATTCGAGTGTGCCAGCGTCATTTCGGCAAATTTGTAAAAAAACGCTACGTTCGTCTAAAAGTCGTCCAAGGTGGACAGCCCCTTAACAGGAGGTTAAATTAATTTGGATTGAGAACGAGTCATCATCAATGCGCAAGACCAAAAAGGACACGACACTAATGGCTTTAAGAAAATGGTGGGAATTGAGCCAATCGGCCAAATGCAGTTTGTGTGGGGGGGTGGAACAGAAAGTACAAGCGACCTCCTCTTGGATGTATAAAAACTAATGTCAGAACAGCTGTACATCAAAAAGAAAAAAAAGAAAAAAAAAAACCAAAATGACAACGTCTCCAAAAGTAATCCCACTGGCACATCTGTAAACATTTCACAATCCGGTCCCAAGAACAATCATGGAAACACACCAGAGCCGATCCTCGAAAATGAACAAGTAATGCTCACGTATGACGAGATGATCCTATTCAGGTGTGGAAAATGCAAACAAAGCCATTGCAATCCAGACACGGTGCTCAAGGCACAAAAAGGAAAGTCAGCATTGTTATACGAGGTATCAAGTTCCCCCCCTCAATTGACTGGAATAAATGGTGACAGAAAATCAGGAAAATGACCAAATATCAGGATCTGAAAATGAGGTCGAGACTTGGAAATTGAAGAAAGCTGTGATTGTACCAGGATAGTTGGAGCCTCCAGGAAATGATAAAGGAAACCCTGGAATGAGTGACTTAAAATAATCTGAGAATATCACTTACATGAAGCTACAAAGTGGAGGCTGTCAGAGGTTCAGTGAAAGATTCGAAAGAGCTCTGGAACGAGGCTATGAGAACGAAACTTCACAGTTTGGTTCATGAATCATGACCCTTTCCAAAAAATAGAAAGATGGAGAGTTTGGTTCTTGGGTACTCCCTCCCCCACCTCCTGAAACCTGCAAAATGGAGATAACAACCACAAGAAGATAGATAGAAAGACAGACAACGGATAGATTAAGAAATCACACACACGGAGAGAGAGACAAAGATAGAAAGACAGATGATAGATAAGACACCACACAGATAACTGATAGAAAGACAGATTAGTAGATAAGACACACACAGTAAAGAAAGACAGACAGATAATAAGACCGACAGACACACACGGCACACATGGAAGTATAGAGAAAGACACACTGCTCACGAATGTGCATGAAAATAAAGTGGAAGCAATAGTTAAGGAGTCCCAGGTTCTGTTGTCAAGGAAATCAAAAATTTTAATTTTTTTCCTATGATTTTTCCTTTGAACATGCCTAATATGTTTCACAAAATTTGTGGAAGACTGATAATGTTTCTCGGGATAGATAAATTGACGGAAATCTAATTATAATTGACAGATATTTCAACTGAATAGTATGTGGTGACATTATATATATATATTATATTATAATATATATATATATATATATATATATATGAATATATATTACTTCTGGTAAAGGTGCAAAAAAGACTCTGAGCATATAAGCCATGTGCGCAACAAAAAATGAATACAACTCAAATTGCAATGAATGAACAAGTTTGTAAACTGCTGCATGCACTGGTCTGGACCCAAAGAGCTTTAAAATGAGAAATATTCAGTCATTGTACATGCTGTGGTTATGATGTTTACCCCGTTCAGATGCAATCGGGCAAACTTGCATTTATATAATGTAGATAGATAGACAGATAGAATATGAAAATTCTAGACCGAAGGACGGAGGAGTAGCCATTGCTGCATCACATCAGCACAGAATAAACGAGCACGATTTCCAAGTACGTTAATGAACAAGTTTCTGAGCATTGACCGACAATTTTTGGTTGAATCTCAATAATCCACGAAGTGTAGGTGGAGTCAGCAATTTGATTGGTTGAGTGATTGGTGTTGAAATTAAGGTCATATTTTCCCAAGTACTGCTAAGACTGAAGATTTTTGGAAGTGTAAAACAAGGGGGATTTTGTGTTCTACAGTGTTCAATGCACCGTGATTAACTTATGAAATAAATAAGTTTCAAAGCAATTATATATATTATATATATATATATATATAATTATATATATATATAGCTATCTGATATATATATATATATATATATATAATAATTAATATATAATATATATTTCTGAAGTTTTACCCTGTTGATGCAGCGTCTTTTTACAACCATCCTTTTAACATGTTACATTAGTTATTTGTCCCTGTTGTTTGTGTCCTTTATTGCGTCCTTAAAAATAAAAGTTATCTTGTTTTTGGAATGATTTTCAATTTGTTTGATGCCAAACATGTAGACAACTAGAAAAGAAACTTACTCCTCTGTGTGTGTGTCGCATGCATGCTTGGAGATGATCCCTCCGTACAATTTGGCAAAGTCAGACCCAAGTCCTTCTGAACTGCAGTTCGTGTTCTGATTCGTGTTCTGATTCGTGGTTCTGAGTGCTCCAACAATATGATAATTATTTAGTCAAGTAATTCCTTGTTCATCGACTGACGTCTGTCCAGACAGACAGACAGACAGAAGTAAACAAATTCTTAACACGTTTTGTGCTACAGCACGCAACGGGGTAAAATGGACATTGCTGCTTCCTCATGTGATGTTCAAACATTTTAGAATATCGAGTGATGGATAAACTTAATGGGGTGCAATTCATGGGGATGAGGAAAAGGGGATTGGGAGAGTCTCTCTAGAAAGGCTTTACTTGGAAAAGAAAAACACCGCCAAAGATGCACTACAGTACCCTGTTTGTTCTGTGAAGTTACTTCCCACAAGGTCACCTCACTGTGTTTGCTGGCAAGTCCTGGTTTTCTCAATTACGTGTGCATGTGTTAGTTATGACTTCACATGTTTTTCGCACAATGTATAACAGCAATCATTTTGTAATTTTTCCTCTCCACTTATTTTTAGGAGGGGGAGGGGAGGATAAACAGTATTACTTTCCTCTCCACGTTTTCTTGCAAGAAAACAACATAAACAATAAAGAGGTATGAAAGGAAATTAAAATGATTCCATTTACCAGAATAAGAATGGGGGAAAAAGTATAGCAAGGGAAGGATGGGGAACAATGGAAGACTAGCATTACACATGTAGCATATACCTGTCCATGTTCCAACATCCAACACATTAACACTCTCCCTGCCCTAGTGTCCTACACCCCAAACATTAATCATATACTACCCCTATGTGTCATATACCCTATACATATACACGCAGGTGTCCTATAAAAACCCATACATTACATAATACTACGCTGTGTTCCTATAACCCCATAATATTAAACTGTGTCCTATAACCCCATACAGTTACATATAATTTCCCCGATGTGTCCTATACCCCATACATTACATTACCTTCACTATGTGTCCCACAATCCCCATACCTTACATATTACTA
>CM068964.1:54585039-54597946 GCA_035128595.1 Eptatretus atami
TAGCTACCCGAAACTATATTTCTACCCCCCCCCACCTATGTAACCGTTGTTGTACACTACCAATCGTTACACACTCGACACAGTACTTTAGTTACTCATCTCTCTCCTGCTAAACATTACCTCGACGTGTTTCGACTTATGAGTAACTTACAAGTAATGTGTGTCGACATGTGTCAACAATCGCGTAACGTGCCTACAAGTTATGGCCAAGCATATGCGGAACGTGTGAGTCATATGCTGGCATACGTCGAAAAATTTTGAGCATGTTAAAAATGTCGACGAGCCGGGCTACGACATGCCAGCTTATAGCGTATGCAAGCGTGCTGCTTAACGTTACACTTACTAATTCGACGTGTTGCGCGTTTTAACAAATTTTTCATACGTCGGCATACGCTGGCTAAATCGTCAAGGTGTGACAGCGGCTTTAGTGTCCCACATTCATGGATTATAAAATGCATGCAAGTGTACAAAATTGATCCCCAAATAGTCACACTGGTTGAGAAAGTAATGACGCACTGGAACACTACTCTGATACTAGCTTACCTGTAAGGAAAGATTGAAATCCCAGGAATAAGATATGACGTGGTATCTTACAAGGTGACAGCCTTTCCCCCCTCCTGTTTTGTCTGGTTCTGGACCCACTGAGTAACCTCATCAATGGACAAGGACATGGATACAGTTAGACATGCAACAGAAAAATGACCAAAGAAACACGGAAGGTAACACACCTACCGTACATGGATGACCTAAAACTCTTCGCACCGAAGGATGAGAAATTGGCAGATCAACTGAAACTCCGAATGGAGCTTGCTCTTGACAAATGTGCCAAATGCACACTTGTACAAGGAAAAACAAAAAGAACAGATATCTCTATTGGTGAAAGTACAACAATACAGGAACTAGAAAACGAAGCATCCTCACAAATACCTCGGAATAGAAGAAGCCCCCCAGTTACACCACAAAACAATGCGTAAAATAATCAGCAAAGAGTACATACGCAGAATAAGATAAATTCTGAAGTCATCCCTCTCCCCAAGAAACAAAACCAAAGCTAAAAACCAACTTGCATTGCCGGTAATCCAATATAGCTGTACAATTATATACTGGCCACAATTGGAGATCAACAATCTAGACACCAAAAGAAGGAAACATCGAACTATTCACAAGATATTCTACAAAAACCAATGCATACTGAGGTACTTACCGAGACAAGAAGGAGGTGGTGGTTTCATGGAGCTTAACTAAGTGCATAGAACATGGTGCGTAGGACTAGCGGAGTATGTGAAAAGCTCAACAGACTACTGGATGAGATTTGTACACGAGCAAAGACAACAACAAACAAGAAAAGGGATCCTTAATCCATTTAGCAACAAACTTCCAAAAGCAAGTGCAAATATGGATACGCCAGGAAAACGAAACAGAAACAAATACAGCCCCAACTAGAGGGAGCACTCGGTAAGTGCAAAACCTCCGCCGCCAATACTGCTGGGTCACTTAAGTGAACCTGATATTCCATTGTAGGTCAAAACGGATCAGACTCTACTGAACCACGATTGAATAAACTAAACTAGATCGACGCGCAGTGTAGAAATGCCAAAAAAATAAAATCGAAATTTTTTGAAAAAAAAGGTGCAAAATTTTCTTTTTTTCTCCAACAAATTTTTTTTTGGGGGGGGTTGGAAATCACTTAAAACATGTAGAAATGCAAAAAAAAAAATCAAACTTTTTCAAATAAAATCGAAATTTTTTTGAAAAAAAGTTGCAAAATTATTTTTTCTCTAACAAATTTTTTTTTTGGGTTGGAAATCACTTAAAACATGTAGAAATGCAAAAACAAAATCAAATATTTTTTTCAAAATGGCGCATAGCGGCCATATTGGACTTTGGACCAAGTCCAAAATCTAATGGCATGATCCTTGGACCATACCTAATCCCCCCACCAAGTTTCGTCGAATCCGTCCAGGAGTTTTTCCGTAATACTGTTCACAAACAAACGGGTGAAAACAGTAACCTCCGTCCATCTTCGATGGCGGAGGTTTGATTCCAAAGAAAAAAAAAGGAAAATTACAAAAATAGATATCAGCAGGTATACTCTGACAAATGGGAGAATGACAAAAGAGCAGGAAGATTAAAAAAGAGCTTGACAGGACGGATGGACAAGGAAGCTCAATGGAAGGCTAAGGGCCTGTCACACCTTGACGTTAACCAGCAATGGCAACGTATAAAAATTGATTAAAACGTTGACGTACGCTGAAATTTGATGGTTTTTTTTTAGTTTTTGGCGTATTCAAAAGTTGTGTCGTTTGCATAACATATTAGTAACGGGCACAGAACGTTTCGTTGTGTTATACATAACTTTTACCAACGAATGCTTACCTTGTGATCGCGTTCAAAACCTAAGACAAGCGATAGTTCAACTTACCCTTTGCGCGCTATACGTATCGCCGGCGAACTCGTGGCGTATGTGAGAACTTGCCGGACGCCGATTGAAATCAAAACTGCCCGAGATTTTGAATTGTCAACATTGCAGTCACACCTTGACGATTTTGCCAGCGTATGCCATTCTATGAAAAATGGGCTTACAAGCTAGGCACACGTCAAATACGCTATAGGAAAGTTGAGTATACGTTAAGATTATGCTCGAAATCATTGAAGTACGCTGGCATATTACCTAGTCCGTTCGATACGTCGTGAAATTTCAAGCATGCTGAAAATTTTAAGACGTACTCGACGTAAGGCTCACACTTTCGCATGCATTGGCATCTGTTCTTGCACGTTCCGCGATCGTTTAACACGGCGAACACACGTTACTTGTAGGTTAGTCATAAGTCGAAGCACGTCAAGTTAATGGCAAACATACTTGAAACCCAATTTATAACCGTTGAGTAACGTGCTTGAACAAATGAGTAACGTCAGCTTAGCTATGTTTAACGTGCTTGGAAAGTATGAGTAACGTGCATTGAAACATGTATAACTGGCCTTGAACCAATGGCTACCGTGCTATGAACGTAAGAGTAACGTGCGTTTAACCTATGTGTAGCATGTTTTGAACCTAAGTAAAACGTGCATCTAACCATTGAATAACATGCTATGAACCTATTTGTAACGTATGTATAACGCACATTGTCGTATGTAGACGAATTAAATTGACGTCTTCCGACAACCACAGAACTTAATGAAAGTGTTTCTAACTTACATCTACCGTGTACTGACGTATTGGCAGCGTTTAGGGGATTGGTACATACAAATGGGCTTCACAAGGAGAAACCCATCATTGTTCCAGACTCCATGTTGAGTAGATGTCAATGCCAGTAGTATCAGTAGTAAGTTACTATTAGTAGTAGTTGGTGTGTGACAGTAGTAATAGTAGTAGTAGTTGTGTGTAGTAGCATTGGTAGTAGTAGAATGTCTACATCAGTAGTAGTAGTGGTATGTCTATGTCAGTAGTATAGTAGTATGTCTATGTCAGTAGTAGTAGAGTATAGTAGTAGTAGTAGTATGTCTATGTCAGTAGTAGTAGTAGTAGTTGTAGTAGTAGTATTGGTAGTAGTAGTAGGTCCATGTCAGTAGTAGTAGGTGAGCGTGATGGGAGGGTGTGGGTGATGATGGATCCTCTATCGTCCACGAATAGGAGACTACTTGCACCATTGTTCGATGTTCTTTTCGGCTAATTTTTTTTCCTCATTCCCACGATGAAATATTTCTTGTTTTACTTTTAAAGTATTAAAAACGACTTTGACAAATGCATAATGTACTAGTAATGAACACAGAACGCTTCGAGAACTTATACATAATTATACCAACGATTGTTTATCGTGTTTTAGGCGTCCACAACCTATGCCCACGATAGTCCAGCGTATGCATAGCGTAATAATTCCCAAGCACGTTATCATAGGTTATAAATAAGTCACGGTACCCTAAACATTACTTTGATGTGTTTTCGACGTATGAGGAACTTTCAAGTAGCGTGTTGCGAAGTGTGAACAACGTTTGTGTAGCGTGCTTACAAAACGTTACTCATAGGTTAGAAATAAGTTTCGGGTACGCGAATGTTCCTCTACGTGTTTCGACTTATGAGTAACATACAATTAACGTGTGTCAACGATCGCATAACGTGCCTAAACCTTATGGCCGGCGTAGCGGAACGTGTGAGCAAAACGCGATACGTCGTAAAATTTTAAGCATTCGAAAAAGAGAGAACAAGCACAAAAGTCAACGATTAAAGCCAGCGTAATCGACTTATGGCAGTGTTTTTCAGGGTATTCCTAACGTATACAAAACTTACCAATAACGTATTCGACGTGTGCCAGCGTATTCGGCAAATTTGTAAAAAAAACGGATACGTTCGCATAATCGTCAAGGTGTGACAGCCCTTAAGCAGAGTTAAATTAATTGGATTGAGAACGAGTCATCATCAATGCGCAAGACCAAGGACACGACACTAATGGCTTTAAGAAAATGGTGGGATTGAGCCAATCGGCCAAATGCAGGTTTTGTGGGTGGAAACAGAAAGTACAAGCGACCTCCTTTTGGGATGTAAAAAACTAATGTCAGAACAGCTGTACACAGAAAGACATGACAACGTCTCCAAAGTAATCCACTGGCACATCTGTAAACATTTCACATCCCGGTCCAGAACAATCATGGAAACACAAACCAGAGCCGATCCTCGAAATGAACAAGTAATGCTCACGTATGACGAGATGATGCCTATCAGGTGTGGAAAATGCAAACAAAGCATTGCATCCAGACACGGTGCTCAAGCACAAAAAGGAAAAGTCAGCATTGTTGATCGAGGTTTCAGTTCTCAACGACTTTGGAATAAATGCGACAGAAATCAGGAAAATGACCAAATATCAGGATCTGAAAAATGAGGTCGAGGACTTGGAAATTGAAGAAAGCTGTGATTGTACCAGTGATAGTTGGAGCTCCAGGAATGATAAAGGAAACCCTGAATGAGGACTTAAAAATAATTCTGAGGAATATCACTACAAATGAGCTACAAGTGGAGGCTGTCAGAGGTTCAGTGAAGATTCTGAAAAGAGCTCTTGGAACGAGGCTATGAGAACGAAACTTCACAGTTTGGTTCATGAATCATGACCCTTTACCAAAAAATAGAAGATGGAGAGTTTGAGTTCTGGGTGAACTCCCTCCCACCTCCTGAAACCTGCAAATGGAGATAACAACCAACAAGAGATACATAGAAAGACAGACACGGATAGATAAGACAATCACACACACGGAGAGAGAGATCGATAGAAAGACAGATAGATAGATAAGACACACACAGATAGACAGAAAGAAAGACAGACAGATAAATAAGACCGACAGACACACACACGCACACATGGAGAGATAGATAGAAGAAAGACACACTGCTCACATGTGCATGAAAATAAAGTGGAAGCAATAGTTAAGGAGTCCCAGGTTCTGTTTGTAAGGAAATTCAAAAATTTTAAATTTTTTTCCTATGATTTTCATTTGACAGCCTAATAGTCACAAATTGTGAAGACTGATAAGGTTTCTCGGGAAGATAAATTGACGGAAATCTAATTATACATTGACAGAATTCACTGAATAGTATGTGGTGACATATATATATATATATATATTACTTCTGGTAAAGGTGCAAAACAACGACTCTGAGCATATAAGCCATGTGCGCAACAAAAATGAATACAACTCAAAATTGCATGAATAACAATGTTTGTAAACTGCTGCATGCACTGTCTGTACCCAAGAGCTTTTAAATGAGATAATATTCAGCATTGTACATGCTGTGGTTATGATGTTTACCCCGTTCAGATGCAATCGGGCAACTTGCATTTATATATGTAGATAGATAGACAGATAGATGAGGAAATTAGACGGAGGACTGCAGGAGTAGGCCATTGCCTGCATCACATCAGCACCAGAATAAACGAGCACGATTTCCAAGTACGTTATGAACAAGTTTCTGAGCATGAGCTGACATTTTGTTTGAATCTCAATAATCCACCGAAGTGTAGGTGCGAGCAGCAAATTTGATTGGTTGAGTGATGGTGTGAAATAAGGTCATATTTTTCCCAAGTACTGCTAAACTGAAGATTTTTGGAAGTGTAAACAAGGGGGATTTGTGTTCTACAGTGTTCAAGCACCGTATATAACTTTATTGAAATAAAATAAGTTTCAAAGGCTATTAATATATATATATATATATATTTCTGAAGTTTACCACTGTTGATGCAGCGTCTTTTACACCATCTTATTTAACATGTTACATTAGTTATTTGTCCCTGTTGTTTGTGTCCTTTATTGCGTCCTTAAAAATAAAGTTATCTGTTTGGAATGATTTTCAATTTTGTTTGATTGCCAAACATGTAGACAGACTAGAAAAAGAAACCTTACTCCTCTGTGTGGTGTGCGCATGCATGCTTGGAGATGATCCTCCGTACAATTTGGCAAAGTCAGACCCAAAGTCCTTCTGAACTGCAGGTTCGTGTTCTGATTCGTGTTCTGATTCGTGTTCTAGAGTGCTCATAACATATATAATTAAATTGAGGTCAAGTAATTCCTTGTTCATCGACTGACGTCTGTCAGACAGACAGACAGACAGAGTAAACAAATTGCTTAACCACGTTTTGTGCTACACGCACGGGGTAAAAATGGTACATGCTGCTTCCTCATGTGATGTTCAACATTTAGAATATCGAGGACGGATAAACCTTATGGGGTGGCAATTCATGGGGATGAGGAAAAGGGGGATTGGGAGAGGTTTCTCTCTAGAAAGGCTTTACTATGGAAAAGAAAAACACCGCCACAAGATGGCACTACCAGTACCCTGTTTGTTCTGGGAAGTTACTTCCCACAAGGTCACCCACTGTGTTTGGCTGGTCAAGTCCTGGGTTTTCTACAATTTACGTGTGCATGTGTTAGTTATGCTTCACATGTTTTCCACAATGTACCTACAGACAGCAATCATTTGTATTTTTCCTCTCCACTTTATTTTTAGGAAGGGGGAGGGGAGGATAAACAAAACTTTCCTCTCTACTTTTCTTGCAAGAAAACAACATAAACATAAAGAGGAATGAAGGAATTTAATGATTCTATACCAATAAGAATGGGGGAGAAAGTATAGCAAGGGAAGGAAGGGGAACATGCAAGGACTAGCATACACATTACATATACCTGTCCCATGTGTCCAACATCCTAACACATTACATCTCCCTGCCCTATGTGTCCTACAACCCCAAACATTACATATACCTACCCTATGTGTCATATAACCCTATACATTACGCGAGGTGTCCTATAACCCCATACATTACATATACCTTACCTGTGTGTCCTATAACCCCATATATTACACTGAGTCCTATAACCCCATACATTACATATAATTTCCCGATGTGTCCTATAACCCCATACATTACATATACCTTCACTATGTGTCCCACAATCCCATACATTACATATACCTTCACTATGTGTCCTACAACTCCATACATTACATATACCTTACCTGTGTCCTATAACCCCATATATTACACTGTGTCCTATAACCCCATACATTACATATACCTTCACTTTGTGTCCCACAACCCCATACATTACATATACTTTCCCTATGTGTCCTATAACCCCATACATTACATATACCTTACCTGTGTGTCCTATAACCCCATACATTACATATACCTTCACGATGTGTCCTACAACTCCATACATTACATATACCTTCACTATGTGTCCTACAACTCCATACATTACATATACCTTCACTATATGTCCTACAACTCCATACATTACATATACCTTCACTACGTGTCCTACAACTCCATACATTAAATATACCTTCACTATGTGTCCTACAACTCCATACATTACATATACCTTCACGACCTGTGTCCCTACAACCCCATACATTACATATACTTCACTGTGTGTCCTACAACCCCATACATTACATATACCTTCACTAAGTTGTGTCCCACAAACCCCATACATTAATATACCTTCACTGTGTGTCCTACACCCCATACATTACATATACCTTCACTCGTGTGTCCTACAACCCATACATTACAATATACCTTCACTTGTGTCCTACAACCCCTACATTAAATATACCTTCACTATGTGTCCTACAAACTCCATACATTACATATACCTTCACTAGTGTCTACAACCCATACATTACATATACCTTCACTGTGTGTCCTACAACCCCATACATTACATATACCTTCACGTGTGTCCTACAACTCCATACATTACATATACCTTCACTATGTGTCCTACAACCCCATACATTACATATACCTTCACATTGTGTCCTACAACCCATACATTACATATACCTTCACTATGTGTCCTACAACCCCATACATTACATATACCTTCACTATGTGTCCTACAACCCCATACATTACATATACCTTCACTATGTGTCCTACAACCCCATACATTACATATACCTTCACTATGTGTCCTACAACTCCATACATTACATATACCTTCACTATGTGTCCTACAACCCATACATTACATATGCCTTCACTGTGTGTCCTACAACCCCATACATTACATATACCTTCACTATGTGTCCCACAACCCATACATTACATATACCTTCACTGTGTGTCCTACAACCCCATACATTACATATACCTTCACTGTGTGTCCTACAACCCCATACATTACATATACCTTCACTGGTCGCTACAACCCCATACATTAAATATACCTTCACTATGTTCCTACAACTCCATACATTACATTACCTTCACTAGTGTCCTACACCCCATACATTACATATACCTTCACTATGTGTCCTACAACCCCATCCATTACATATACCTTCACTATGTGTCTATAACCCATACATTACATATACCTTCAGTATGTGTCCTACAACCCCATTCATTACATTATACCTTCACTATGTGTGCCTACAACTCCATCATTACATATACCTTCACTATGTGTCCTACAACTCCATACATTACATATACCTTCACTGTGTGTCCTACAACTCCATACATTACTATACCTTCACTATGTGTCCTACAACTCCATACATTACATATACCTTCACTATGTGTCCTACAACTCCATACATTACATATACCTTCACTATGTGTCCTAAACCCCATATATTACATATACCTTCATATGTGTCCTACAACCCATACATTACATATACCTTCACTATGTTGTCCTACAACTCCATACATATACATATACCTTCACTATGTGTCCTACAACTCCATACATTACATATACCTTCACTTGTGTCCTACAACCCCATACATTACATATACCTTCACTATGTTGTCCTACAACCCCATACATTACATATACCTTCACTGTGTGTCCTACAACTCCATACATTACATATACACTTCACTATTGTGTCCTACAACCCCATACATTAACTATACCTTCACTATGTGTCCTACAACCCATACATTACATATACCTTCACTATGTGTCCTACAACCCCATACATTACATATACCTCACTATGTGTCCTACAACCCCATACATTACATATACCTTCACTATGTCTACAACCCATACATTAATATACCTTCACTATGTGTCCTACAACCCCATAACATTACATATACCTTCACTATGTGTCCTACAATCCCATACATTACATATACCTTCACTATGTGTCCTACAACTCCCATACATTACATATACCTTCACTGTGTGTCCTACAACCCCATACATTATATATACCTTCACTATGTTTCCTACAACCCCATACATTACATATACTTCATATGTGTTTCTTCAACCCATACATTACATATACCTTCTCTATTGTGTCTACAACTCCATACATTACATATACCTTCACTGTGTGTCCTACAACTCCATACATTACATCTACAGTACATGCCTTGTTGATATGTCCTCCAAATTTTCGTTTTAAACCCCTTCACTCCACTCACCTTCGTGACAAACTGTTGCACATAGTAAATATTCTTCGAGTTTAAAAAAGTAATTTCTAATTTTTGAACTCATTTATCTTATTGTCTCTTCTTATCCCACAAACTGTACCTTAGACTGGTAATTCCATCAATTTTTCATTATTCAAAAAGGAATTCTTCTCTCTTCTTTCTGGACTCCTCACTGAGCAGGCCTATGCTGGTGGCCAATTATAATCCAGGTAGAAAATTATTTCCTCTCCTGACTTATTGACCTTTACTCGTTTTTCTGCTCTAAAATCATCAAAAACATTTTAAAATCGGTCTTAACAAGTTGGAAGATCTTTACAAAGCAGTCAGAGACCACCAAGAAAAAGAGATGGTCCAGATTGTGTTGATGGAAAAGGTAAACCAGTCTTGAAAAGACATTTTAGTCTTCATGGACAGTATTGGATTTTTTTATTTTTTTAAATATCCAATGCAGACCTATTTGGCCAATGTGATGTTAACTAAAACCAAATTCAGGACTTTCATGGGGTTTGAGAGTGTTGTTGAGGAAGACATCTTGTGCAAAGATGATATTTGTTTTTGTAAAGAATGTTGGTCTAAACCGTCGTCCACACAAAATGTGGAGATGCAGGAAATTTTGAATCTTGTGGCATTGCCTCGAGGTAGGTGCACTTACCTTCGAGGTATTTCACCCTGGCTGGGTTCGAATGTCGACCCAGATGTATCAACTTCACACAGGTGTTTCACATTCAATGCTTGCGCCGTCCGTCGGAAGGATGTCAACCTGCGGAGGACCGGTCTACAAACACCTGTCGTTCGTGGACGTTAAAGATCCCTTGGTGTCTTTTGTGAAGAGTGTTGGCAGGTTATCGCCGGTACCCTGAACAAATTACACATTGCTGCCACCTTCAGTCAAATGTCAGGCCTGGCCAACCGGTTCGTGAAAGATTAGGGTCAAAAACTTTCCTCCTGCTGACACCGCAACGAAGTGGAGTAATGGTTCGAGTGTCTGCCCTGAGTCTGGGAGATCAACAATTCCAACCCAGGCAGAGTCTGCCACTGCGTCCTTGCTTGACGATCAGCATTTTAAAAGGATAGAAAGCACATACGTTGGCAGCCATTGCGTGGTCCTGATGTACCTACAAATGACGTATTCCTGCATTGAATTTTTGGAAAGGGAACTCGTTTTGAAAGGTGTGAATAATTGGGACTGTAAAACAAGTAGTAGGACAGCTATCTGGACCTTAAAAACAAAATGGGAATATTTCATGTATTGCTTCTACATGACAGCCTGCGATTTCTCTGTGCCAATCCAAGCTGAAGGGTGTGAAAGCTACATGTGCAGTACATGACCACTAAATAACTATGAAGCATACTTAATTACTTTATGTGTGTGTGATGCATTCTAAACTCAGTCAACATGTTAGGGTTGACATTATATTTCTGTCACAGCAGATTAAAGTGGCGTCATGTGCCAGCCAGGTGTGCTACGCGAGAGTTCCACGTCTCGTCCGCATTGCCAACGTGCAGACAGGTAAGTGAAAGACGTTTTAGTGTGGAAGCTAAGACATCCGAGACGTTCGAATTCCGAGTCATTTTTTTTTCCTTGACCAGGGTGCTCTCCAGGCAGAAATAGCTCACCAGAAATTGCGTACAGGAAATGGCTCAACAAGATGAACTAAGGGTGGTGAATTGATAACCGGACTGTAAACAAACCAAAGAGGAAGCCAATGAACCCGCGATGAACCAAAGGAAAAATGGTGCTGTTACATTATTCCCCCTCTCAAGTGGGATAATGGTGTAGCATAAGAGATGTAGGCTGCCCATGTACAAAGAAAAGTCACAGCAAAGAGAAGTGTCCAAAAAGCAAAATGTACTCGACAAATATCGTGCTGGAAAATGTACATGACACCCATAGTGAGGTGTACGCAGGTATTGTTGGAGTAGCAATAGGTGTCGACCAGTTGGTCATCTGGTGGGTCGGCTCTAGTGCCGTCCTTTTGAGCATCAAGAAAAGCTGGTTTCAAGAGATCTATGGGGAACGTATCATGGCAACTGTCAATATCCAGTGTGAAAGTGTTATCAGAGCATTGTACAACTTAGTAAGACACGTTATAAGGTTGCTACAAGGGTTTGCGGAGGGCGTCACACCACACCATACAAATACGTGGGTGCATGTAGAAAACTCATGGGGAATAAAAGTCAGGCGTGACGCAGGTATACGTGCCGGTGTAGCCTGTAGGCCTTGTCTGGCCCAACGAAATTGGCTGGCATAGTTGGTGACGTTGGGAAAGGCATCATCAGATTCTGAGAAAACCCCCCCCCCCCCCCCCCCCCCATGAACGAATAGGTGTACCATACACAAGCTTTGCTGTGGAGCAACCAAAGTCGTCCTTTCTAGCAACATGTGTACCGAGTAGGACTATAGGTACAACGTCCATCCAGTGCGTATAGTTGTCATGCGCTTTCAAGGAAGACTTGAGTTGGTGGTGGAAACGTTCGACCATACCATTCTCGACTGGATGGTAAACTGGTTCGCACACGGTCAGAACCCAGCAGTTGAATTGGCTTGCGGAACAGAGCCAAATCAAACTGGCTAACATGATCCATCGTGATGGTTGACGGAACACCGAAACATGCGATAAAGGCATAGACAAAGGCCCAGGGGGGTGGTAGGTGTGGAGATGTCACCAATTGGTGTAGCCTACTGCGAACAGGTGAAGCAGTCAACACAGGTTAGTAAATAGCGGTGGCCATTTGAAAGTGATAGGGGACTCACAAGATCCAAGTGGACACTGTCGAAATGTTTATCGGGTGTTGAAAGGTTACCAAGAGATGTTTAGTATAGCTGTTTCTTGGAGTGTTGGCATTGAAGAGACTGCTCTGACCCAACAGCACACATCGGCATTAGTGTGTAGCCAAGCTGTATAGCCAAGCATAATACTGTTGCGGGCCGGGGGTCGGGTGAGAAGACCACT
>CM068964.1:54605921-54625361 GCA_035128595.1 Eptatretus atami
CTCGTGTCCCAGCGGCCCCGTTGAGGTACAGTCTCTCGGTAGTCTGCCCGCGCGAATAATTAAGTATATCGACAATTCGGCGATTGACCCTGTCGCGTGCGGGTGGAATATTGACTAGGCTGTGGTGTGCTTAAAAACACACCCGTGGCTGGTTTCCGGCGTTGATCCGGAAAGCCGCGACTGGATTGTCCGTTCGGTGGGCGAAGCGGCCGCGATTAGTTAAACGCGGTCGTTCGCACGCCGGCGGGCGGAAATCCACAACAATATGTTGGAAACAAGCCACACCGTTCGTGACGCCAAATGGGACTCGAGTGAACTAGTAGAGGCCTCCAGTGAATTTGAAGGCCGTATATGGCTTGTCTTTGTTCTTTATGGGCACCTGGTGGTTGGCACTACTCAAAATCGATGGCGCTGAAGATGTGATGCTGAGCGATCTTATTGACTGTGTCGTCGATACGAGGGAGCAGGTACCCATCAAGTAGCATAAATCTGTTGATCCTTAGTAGGTTTCATCCTTAGTGACAACGACCTGCGCACGCCGCAGGGAATTACTCAGTTTGATGATTCCTTCATGTAACAACCGCTGGGTTTCTTTCTCAATAAGTTTCTGATTATTATCGAAGCTGTACCGGCGTGACCTGGCAGCAATAGGATGGCATTCAGCAATCAGATTAGCAAACAGTTCTGGAGGGTCAACACACAGGGTGGTCAGTCCACAAAGAACGAGAGGATGTCGTATTTCCAGGTAACACTGTTGTGCTGTTGCTGAAATTTACATTCAATTTTCAATTTTTACACCTTCAATTTTATAATTATTGGATTCCTTGACCATGAAAACATAATAGTAGACACCAAAATTATGTTTGTAAGTGCATTAGAAGTGAAGATATAGCCCAAAACAGAATTTATCGAAAGTCGGTGGTGGCCATTTTGTTTTTCGCCTCGAAAAAAAATTCCTCAAGGGTGCGAGTCTGGAGCACCCGGCTGATTCTGATTCAGGATAGCTCAGAGATGATGAATCAACCAAAAAACTTCATAATGATGCCACAACATGCTTTTTCACATTTCCGCTGGACTATGAAGCCGGTGCAGTGCCCGGGAGGGCACAACTGGCTGTCCGTTCACTGCGACTTGTTGCGTGCTTGCAACTCCTAGTCTGTCCATTTGGATCACGTCCGGGGCACCAGTTTAGCATGGAAGAAAAGTCATCTGAAACATTTGGATTCCAAGTCCAGTCTATATTACTCCACAATGGTAACCTCCCACATAACGCCAAACCCCCCACCAGAAATTCCAAAGAGTAAATAACCACCATATGAAGCAAAACTAAAGTGTATTGAACTATTTTGAAACCAAAAGCAAAATGATACGGCTACAGGCTCGTCTGCCATCACCGGTTGTTTATAGATGTTAAAAGGTGTTTCAGTTAGAGAATAGTTACCTCTACCACCAAAGGTGGAATGGAGGTTATGTTTTCACCCCTGTCTGTGAGCAGGATATCTCAAAACGTTATGGGCGGATTTGGACGGAAGTTGCTGGACAAGTTGGGTGTGCGGCAAGGACGAATTGATTCAATTTTGCTGAAGATCCGGATCCAGAACTGGATACTAGAATTTTTTCAGTCATTCTTCACCAGTGAGAGATAGGACCAACATTGAAATATAGCACGACACAGTACCTCAAAATGTTGTGGACGGGATGGGACAAAACTTGGTGGACAGTTTGGATGTGTGACAAGGACTTTATTTTTTTTAATACTTGCTTTAATACACAGAACAAATCAGGACACAATACAACAAAGGGAACAGCATGAAGGAGAAAGGGGAAACACCAACAGCAGGGTGGAGGGAGAAAGTAGACTGAGAAGGAGATGGACAAATAAGGGATGCAGGTAACGACGATGGGTAAGGGAGAATGCAAAGGGTGGACAATATGGATGCATGAGCAAAATTTTGGGAGGGGTGCAGAGTGATTTAATGGGTGTAGAAAAGATCATGTTGGATGGGGGATGACTTGAGATGGTGGTGAACAGCTGTCTTGAAGACCTGGAGGGAAGAATAAGATTGCAGAGTATGGAAGGTGGTTCCACAGGTGGGAAAAAAGAGGAATAAATGAGTGGAGGTGAGCAGTGATCCTGGATTTAGGTAGTTTCACCAGAAGAGGGTTGATGGTGAACCACGTGTATCCTTCATATACCTGGGGTGGGGGAGAGCACGTCCAGAAATGTGTCAGAAGAAGACAGAGAGACCACCGACCTGTCGGCGATGGCGATGTGAGAGGCCCATAGACTCAGCTTCACCGCGAGAGAGTGCAATGATATTGAAGGCCTTAGTTTCCCTGGCATAAAGCTGAGCAAGATGTGAGGAAGGGAGCCAGCCCAGAGGGGGGAGCAGTACTTCATCGAGCTGTGGATGAAAACCTTGTAGGTGGATAGGAGCTCAGGTGTGCCTCAGGCTGCCCAGTCAGTGTCTGGCTTTGGAGGCCAATCTTGAAATGTGGCTTGCCCAAGTGAGATCATGGCTGAGAGTGAGACCTAAGAGTTTGAATGATTGAACCTCTTTTCGAGGGTTGGTGAGAAAGTACAGATACATGATAGAAGTAAATAGACACCTTAAATATCTTCATTTCATCAGTATAATGCAGTTTTACTCAGTGATTTGTACTAATATTCGACGATTTATTTGCAGAAACTAGTTCCTGGGTCTTGTATGACGATTAACTCTGGCCCGAAACCAGGGAGCGCATAAACTTTTCGATAGTCAAAGAAGACGAATTGTTGGCCATTTGGAAGGTAGAGCCAGCCAGCATCAGATAGCTCAGAACCCTGGCATTCCACTTTCTATGGTCAATCGGGTGATTGTGCAATTCACCAGCGAAGGCAAGGAATCCACAGCTTCCCGTTCTGGTCGATCTGGGTCCTCAGAAAGGTGTCTTCGAGCTGTCAAGCGGTCCATTGAGAAAACTCCCCATTGCAAGGCAGCAGATGTTGCAGAGGAGGTCCAAGTTAGCTCAAGAACTGCCGTGCGGTACCTTCATCAACTGGGCTACGATGGGAGAGCAGCTCGGAGAAAACCTCTTCTTAGACCAACCAACATTCAAAGGAGAAAGAAGTGGGCTGACAAGATGGACGTCAGACCCTTGGAGTTTTGGCAAACTGTCAATTTTTTTCTGATGAGTCCCAATTTGCTCGACTTTCTGACAGTGGACATGTTTGGGTCTGAAGACTTCCCAGTCAAGAGCTCTCTTTGAACCGATTGCAGCCAACTGTCCAACACGGTGGTTTTTCAGTGATTGTGTGGGGAGAAATCTGGAGCGCTGGTCGGTCAGAAGCTTGTGGAGTGTGTTGGCAACATCAACTCCACGATATACATTTCTATCCTTGAGGATGGACTTCTCGTCTTCTCCACTGGTCAGATGGTCAAAAACAACACTGTTCATGGAAGATGGAGCTCCATGCCACACTGCAAAAAAGACCAAAGAATGGCAGACAGAAAAATGGGATCAAGCGACTTCCATGGCCAAGTCAGTCTCCTGACATGAATCCCATTGAACACCTCTGGCCATATTAGATCGAGATGTGCGGAAAAAGTCCACAAAACCAACATCACGGGCAGAATCACTAACCCGTTTGAGTGAACCCTGGGCAGAAATCCCACAAGAGAAAATTTCAGAACTCGTTAGTTCTCGACCTGAAAGTGTAAAAGCATTGAAATCTGCAAATGGCAAGTCTACCAAATACTAGTGTTTGTATTAAAATGGATCAAATGTACTTTAAATGTTCAATAAATAAATTCTTTCAAAATCATGGTGTCTATTTACTTCTGTCATGTCTGTGGATGAGAGGGTTTGCGGTTATGGTCCTCTCAAAGAGTGTGTGTGTGTGTGTGTGTGTGTGTGTGTGTGTGTGTGTGGGATTTCTCAGGGTTAAAAGACGTATTCCAAGTGTTTGACCAGTTTGTGAATTTGTCAAGGTCTGTGGAGAGGGAAAAGGCTGCTGCCTGTCCGTCAGAAGGATGAGAGATGTCACGTCAGAGAGTGGAGTCATCAGCAAAGAAAGAGAGGATTTTCCAGAGAGTCAGTGAGATCATTAATGAAGATTATGAATAAGATTGGGCGGAGAACACTGCCTTGGGGTAATCCAGCCCTGACAGGGAGAGGAGATGAAAGGGTTCCGTTGAGAGCCACACATTGTCTACGAGAGGGGAGGAAGTCAGTAATCCAAGAGTGGAGTTGGTCTTGGATTCAATAGGCAGACAGTTTGGAGAATAAGGCGGGATGCCAGACTGTATCGAAAGCTCGAGATATGTCCAGAGAGATGGCCCTGATCTCATATCTGATATTGAGGGCCTACATCCATTTTTGGGTGAATAGAAGCACCACATCCAAGGTAGGGTGACCAGGTCTGAAACCAAATTGGTGTTCTGACATGAGGTTGTTGGAGAAAGGAAGGATTTCATATCAACTGCAGTGATGGATTGATTCCATGACCTTGCTGAGGATTGAAAGTAAGCTGATCGGTCTGTAGTTGGGGGGGGATCCGTTTTTTTTTTCACCTTTTGGAAGTAATGCTGTGATGATTTGATTCGATTTGGGTGAAGATCAGATCCAGATCCGAGATTTTTTTTAATTTTTAAGTGATTCTTCATAGTTGAGAGATGGGGGCCAAAAACGATATACGGCAAGATATTTCAAATCGTTGTGGATGGATTATGAGAAAACTTGGTGGATGAGTTGGGTATGTGACAAGAACAAGCCGATTCGATTTTGGGTAAGGTCTGGCCTATCAGTGGGATACAAAACGTTAACTGCTCAGCCTGGCATAGGTACACGCTCTACTGGGTGCTGTTCTAGTATAATATGTGGAATGGTCTCCCTAGAAAGGTAGTGGCAGCAGAAATAATAGATCGGTGTAAATTTGAATTAGATAGCTACCTGCATGCCAAATTAGAGATAGAGGAGCATCCATGGGGATTATATTGACAAGACTTGTAGGAAGCTTGTGGGTGGATGGATGATGGTACCTGGTGTTGGTGTAGTCAGTAGTGCATGCACGATGGACTGAAAGGGCCTTGTACAGCCTTGTAAAGATCCCACGGTGTCTTTCGGAAAGAGGATCAGGTGAGTTATCGTTGCCCGAGTTCCAAATCCCTGCCGAAAACTGCGCAGGTAGAATGAGTGGTTTGGTCTTTTCGGATATTTCTTAACACCAGCTTATACTGCTTGCTATGTCAGAGTGTGGTTGCTATGTGAGCTGCAGCTCCCATACTATACCCAATTCACACTTCCAGGTGTTTGCATGTCATGTGTGAACGGCCATCTTCAACGACGAAGGGCATCCATGGTATATATGTGTTCTTCCTGTGCATTAAATGTAAACATGCTCGATTCTTCCCATCTTTGTTATTAAATACAGCCCGTCTTGGATGCATATACCTGCCATTATTGGAGTCCATTTCACTATCATATCACAGACTGTATTACTCGATAATAAAAAATACAAGGGAACTTCGACACAAGAGGTCATTTGACTCATCGTGTCTGTGACATAT
The DNA here is from genome assembly GCA_035128595.1 of Eptatretus atami. Taxonomy (NCBI): domain Eukaryota; kingdom Metazoa; phylum Chordata; class Myxini; order Myxiniformes; family Myxinidae; genus Eptatretus; species Eptatretus atami. The sequence continues at coordinate 54,611,471 of CM068964.1, forward strand.
CCATATCCCACCACTAACAACACCACCACGATACAACTAATCCCATGCAGGTAGCAGATATGGCCAGGCTGCGCGAGCACACAATGGGCTATCCTTTTCGAAAGATACCGTCCACCGACCGAAATGCACACAGATGGAGTGATCTTGTACATCTTGCTTTTTCACTTGTCTGTCTGGAACAATTCAGCCATTGTTTACAGGATTACTGTTTTCCAGACGTTGAGTCTATTGTTTTTACCTTCGCTGAGCCTCGTGCTTCGTTGAGAGTCCGTTTGTTCACCTTCCCCGAGATTCCAGGTGTGACCGGCAGGTGGCAAAAAGAAACATTCCTTTTGTCAGAGGTCACCGTAACAGTGAGCCTCTCACCTAACCCAAAGAAACCCCCTCTCCCCACCACCCAAACCCCAACCCATGCTATCCCACTATAGCTGCAGCTGTCCAACCTCACCAACTGCTGTCGCGTGTAACATATCATGTTGCACAGCTTGTTGCCAATGGTTGGAAGGAGGTAAAGGGAAGATGAGAGTAAGGTACAAAATAAAGGTGATGAGGTGAAGGATGCTTTTTAAAATCATCGGTTACATTTAATTACCTCCACAACCGAAGGTGAAAGGTGGTTATATTTTAACCGCCATCTGTCTGTTCACTCGTCTGTTTGTTGGTGGGCGAGATATCTCAAAACGTTGTGGACGGATCCGGATTAAATTTGGTGGACGGGGACGGTTGGGTGTGTGACGGGGACGAATTGATTCAATTTCGGTGAAGATCCGAATCCGGATCTGCATGTGAGAATTATTTAATTTTAAAGAGTTACTTCACCATTGAGAGATAGGGCCAAAAACGACATAGCACTGTATAGCATGATGTTTCAAAAATGTGTTGGGCCCGATATGTTCTCGTGGATCAGGTATTGCACGGCAGAGGTATGCGCTCTACCGAGTGCCCATCTCGTGATTCACTGCCGTTGCTCATATTTTGTATTAATGTAAATGATCGGAAAATCAACAGCCCTCTGTCTCTTCCACGGATATTTGTCGAAATTGTTGTCTTTTGTGAGTCCGATATGCATCCAGGAACACAACAATTACGGTTACCCATTTTGAAATTGCCACTCTTTCGTTTAAATGCTGAAAAGTATGTTAAAAAGGAGCTGATTACTCAAAGTCCCCCACCTTATGGGTGGTATGAGGAATAGATATTCCTCAACGTGGAAACTAAATAATGTTCAACGGTTTTCGAAATATCGCAAACACAAACCGACTTCCTAAGATGGTTGCAATGGCAACAGAATTCAGCAAATCACAGCCGTGACCTCATCAGGTTGAGATAATGGTTTGAGGAATAGGCATCTGCAATATGGAAGATAAATGCTCAGCTGTTTTTGACTTATCGTGGACACTAAAGTACATGGACGGATGATCGGTAGGTCGGTCGGTCGGACGGACGGACGGAGCTCTCATTTTAACCTTAAAAGTGCCTGGACGGGCAGAAAGGGGGTCACTGAAAACGTACGTACGCAGCGCATGCGCGAAAGTCCTCATTCGCATTAATCCGTCATTTGGAAAGTCGCTTATTGACCAGGTAGTCCGCATGGTTCATATGAACAGCCTTATTGGGATATGAAGGGCAACCGAGGCACATGTCACGAAGGACACCGTCGGATCTTTAATATCCACGAATATTACTTACCCAGCTAAATGTCCATTTGATGGCCGACATACTCTGTGATGCACCATCCTGTCAGCAAACCATCAATCCGACAGTTTATAGTCAGGTTTGGGATCAGACCCAACTAGACAGTTCAAAGGTAATGTACAGTATTAAAAAAGGGGGGGGGGGGGGGGGGTAACTCATTTGCCATAAAGATAAAGCACAAGTTTTAAAAGCACAAACAAAAAAAATTACAAAGGGCACAAAATTTTTTTGAGAAGTCAGAGCACTAACTCTGCACCATCCTGTTGGACTGACGATGAAGATGTTATTTTTTTTTGCAACCTTCATTAAATATTTCATTTTCTTTATCAAGGTGTGTCACAGAGTTTCAGTTGGGTGATGCAATATTAATTTTCAGGATACTTTTCTGATATCATGTCACTTGCGAGAAGTTCTGTTCTGTCAATGTGTTCGCTCTCACGGGCTAATTTCAGGAGGGGGTGGATGAGGAGAAGAAGAAGGAAGAAGAAGAAGAAGAAAAAGAGAAGAAAAATAAGCCATTAAAAAATGACAAACAAATGACAAAACACTCCTTTCCTGGGACAGCCAGACAGGTATAGCGTTTGCCTCACGTGTGACGTTTGCCTATGTACAGAGGGAAAGCGCTCCTGAGTTTTTCCTTATCCTGCTTGGATTCTGCAGTGTACAAATGTCTGCTGCTTGGATTTCTGGAGATCTTTTGATCTTCAGATCACATTGTTTTTGAGCCACTGTAAAACTGGTTGTTTAAGTGTTACATGCTTGTGCCTGCAGTAATCCTCTGCTTTCAGTGACACATTCGGTCTGCATTTGTCCAATGCTTGCGAAGTTGAGCTTTTTTTTTTATCAATAAACATCATCAAGACCGGTGGATTGTTTAAAATTAATATTTACATATGAGACAGGAGTACAGTCGGATTAATCATTGTTTTGTTGCGTTAAATAAATGCCAGGATGTCAGAGATGTGACGTGATTATGATCAGCCCCGACACAGAAATCTTTCATAGTGACCCTTACAATCTCACTTGATTGCACCACATGCCCAACTGCACAGCTATGATAAGACCGCTGAACCTCTACATCAGAATCTGCTGAAATTTGGCAGATTGTTCTAAATTTATACGCGAAAGCAGATGATATATGGAGGTGGCCATTGTAATTTGGTGAAGAGTAAAAGCTATTTTCAATAGACTGAGGATACAGACACACACCCCATAGCAGGCACGTACAGCTCGATAAAGTGTTCTGCGATGCTGGTGTACGGATTTTGACTAATGGTTATGTCTCACATTGGAGACGTCAGTTTTCCTCTGCATGGGGAAATGTTAAAAACGGGCGTATGGGTGATCTGTTTTTTATTTTTTTTATTTATTAACTCTAAACTCATAATCGAACATTTCATATATTAATCATCAAAATTAATATTTGATCTTTTTAAAATTCTTGCAATGATGGTTTTTTTTTTTTTTTTTTTTTTTACAGCTATTGCGTCTGATGCATCCAGTATCTGCCTATTTAGAGTGAAGGGCACACCTGATGCACTTGGGCACCAAAGCCATTTGGCACGACGGGATGCAGATGTGTCATAAAAGACTATTGTTATACTAAGTGCACAAGCAATGTTGGACATTTTTGATCATCGACCTTGGTGGGGAAGGGAGGGGAGCAGAGGGGGTAAAGAGTACGAGAGGTGTTTCAAAAAATCATGCCACCGAAAGTCCAAAATACTCCACGACACAGCACCGTTTTTATCCCCACACTTTAAAAATAAATAAATAAAAATAGGGTGATATTATAATTGGCTCTGTCTGTCTGTCTGTCTGTCTGTCTGTCTGTCTGTCTGTCTGTCTGTCGTCTGTCTCGTCTGTCCTTCTGTCCGTCACACCATCTCTCCTAAACGGTCATGCAGAAATCCACCAAACTTGATAGTTATGATCACCACATGGCAAGAAGGGTTGAGAGCGGTAACATTTTTACCTCCACCGCCTGGAGCCCTGGGGTGGGGTCAAAAGGTAAAATACCAAAAAAAAAAAAGAAGAAGCAATTTCAGGCACATTTTAAAACATTTCAAAATGAAACTTTTTTATATACAATCAATATTTAGGGACGCATGAAATATGTAACAATTTTTTGGGGGATTTGACCCCCAGCTCATGCCCCAGGGAGTGAGGGGGACTCTGGGTCACAGGGGTCAAAACAGAAGACTTTTGTAAATTTAAATTTTTTATATTGCATCATTCCTGGTGGAACCTTTTCGCCATCTCTCAAGTTTGCTTTAGGTGGGGAATATGGGGATTTGTGATGACACGCCGTCGACTTCGCTCCAGTTATCTCAGTCACTGAAGGTGGACAGAGGTTGTGTTTTCACCCCTATTTGTTTGTCTGTTTGTTTGATTGTGAGCAGGATATGTCAAAAAGTTATCATAAAGACATGGACAAGTTGGGTGTGTGACAAGGACGAATTTATTCGATTTTGGTAAAGATCTGGATCTGGATATGAGAGTTTTGAAAAAAATTTTTTAAGTGATTCTTCACCATTGAGAGATGGAACCAAAAACGATATATGGTGTGATCGTTCAAAACGTTGTGGACGGATTATGACAAAACTTGGTGGATGAGTTGGGTAGGTGACAAAACCAAGCCAATTCGATTTTGGTTAAGGTCCGGATCCAGATCCAGCCTATCAGTGGGATACAAAATGTAAACTATTCAGTAAACTGTTCAGCCTGGCAGCAGTACGGGCTTAACCTTTCTAGATTTTTAATTTTAAGGATCTAAGGCTCATCGTGGAGCTGCCACACACACATCTCACACACATGGACATACAAACGAATACATGAGACACAACACAGGACTGTTAGATGAGACAAAAACAGCCACTGAGCTTGGAGGAAGTGCAGTCACTTCTTGGGGCACTATGGGAACCAGCAACACCACAACAATGGCACCACCTTTCAAAGCACACATAGCAGGGCATGTCTTAAGAAAGAATTTCCTCCTCCCCATGGATGCCAACCCAAGGAGTTGTCCATGCTCTTATCCTTTCAAATGCTGAGCATCAAGCAAGGAAGTAGCCTGTACCATTTTTTAAGTCTTTGGTATGACTCAGCCAAGGTTTGAACCACTGACCTCCCAGACTCAGAGTGGACACCCTAATCATTACACCACCGAAACAGGTTGGTTTTCTTAATTTTTACGTTTGATCAGTATCCTGCGCAGAAGTAGTGAGTGCACTTTACCTTTGAGTTGTTTAGTCTCGGTTCGATTCCCCAACCTCACTATATACTGTTGAGTTGGTGCCTCACAGGCGGTGCATTGCATCACAACGTACCATACACCTCAATCAGACGGACGTTCAACCAGTCTACTGTCATCAGTTGCTGGTGGAAGATGCCAGGATGTCTCTCTATGAAGGATAGGCGAGGTATCCATGGAACCGTGAACAATTTTCAAATTCCTCCTTCAGCGCACCGAGCGAGTGGTCTGGTGTCCTCAGATATTTTTTGAGACAACACCAGGTTGCAGTGCTTTCTATCCCATATTGTTGTTGCTGTGTGGGCTGTATGAGCTCCCACACTATAAACAAATTCACACATCCAGGTGTGTTCGCATGTTTTGTGTGAACTTGAGAACCGTCACATTGACACCTCATTCCACTACACACAGTACACTTAGTAAAAAATATATAATTTATTTTATTTATATGTCTGCTCACCATTTATTTATTTACCATTTATTTAACGGCCCCACATTAATCCCTCTTCTTAAGGTCGACGAGGGGAGATCTTTGGCCCAAGTCTTTCAAGAACGAGATGGCCAGGCCAGACATTCGAGTGGGAGAAGGCAAGAATTTGTAATTTGTTCATGGTATCGGTGGTAACTCACCTACTCTTCACACAAAACACCATGGGAGCTTTGGAATCCAACAACGGATGCCAGCAGATGGGTTATCGACCTCAACCTCCTCCCGAGGGACAACGCACTCTGTGATGCAAAACTCTGCCAACAAAGCACCAGTCCGACAGTTTATTAGTCAGGTCAGGAATCAAACCCAGACTTGAACACTCAAAGATAAGTGCTCTTCCCCTGCACCATCCTTTTGGGCTTTTTAATTATTGATATACAATTCATTATCCCTTCTTATCGGCATATATTTGACCATTGTAACTTTTGAATGCCCCACGTAAGTACTAAATGAATGCTCAAGGATAAGTGGTCTTGCACCTCATGCTCCTGCCATGCCTTATCCCCACTCCCCAGGTTTCTGCAGGGCACATACAGTCCACATCCTCTTCAATCTCATTCTTCCCTCAAGGTCTTCAAGACAGCTGTTCACCACCATCTCAGATCATCCCTGAGCAAAAACCATGATCGTTTCTACACCCGTTAAACCACCCACTGCAAACCCTCCTCAATCCAAATTTCCACTTTTCCTCTCCTTAGAGTTCCTTTCTGTATCCATCTTGTGCACCTAATGTGTCCTTTCCTGCCCCCCCCCCCCCCCATTACTCCCAACACCCATTGTTACCGCCACCACCGAAGTTGGAAGGAGGTTATGTTTTCACCCCTGTCTGTCTGTGTGTTTGTTTGTTTGTGAACAAAATATTTCAAAAAGTTGTGGACGGATTTGGAAGAAATTTGGTGGAGAGCTTGGATATGTGACAAGGACGAAATTATTAGATTTTGGTGAAGATCCAAATCCGGATCTGGAGAATTATTCAAGTGATTATCTAGCAGCATTGGGAGATCGGGCCAAAAACGATATATAGCAACGATATCTCAAAAAGTTCTGGATGGATTCGAACAAAACTTAGTGGGTGAGTTGGTTAGGTGACAATAACGAGCCGATTAAATTTTAGTTCACGTCCAAATCCATATCCAGCCTATCAGTGAGATACAAAACATAAACTAATCAGCGTAGCGGAGATATGCTCTCTACCGAGTGCTCTTCTAGTTTGTCCAAGTCTCCCTCTATCTTGGCCTTCAACTCTGCCGTTGGTGTTTCCCCCTCTCTCTCTCTACTGTTCCTTTTGTCCCATTACATCCTCATCCATTCAGTGTACTTGCTCTTCCACGAGCCTCGACTATGTATACAAATATACAGTATCTTTGTATTTTTTTACTTACATTTATTTTTATAATTCATACCCCACCAGTAAATCATAAAAGTAACAGATAATCCTGCTAAGCTGAGAGAAATGAAGAGGCAGATTAAAGGATTATGTGTATCTCGGGGGTCTCGACCCCTGCCTTAAAAAATTAAACCTTAAATCAGCAGAAATTTAAAAATCATAATGTATATATAGTTTGTTTATAAAAAACACAAGCAGTTGATATGAAGAATGCTGTAACAGAAATAGCATTTATTTATTACACAACAAATGGTTGCTGAGCCTAATACATAACTTTCAAAATGATGTAATCTGCCCCAGAATGCTCGGATGTGCAGAAACCCCAAGAGCAACAGCAGTCATCTGGCAGGGAATGTATGTACAATGTACATCGTGTGTGAAAGATAAGGATTGTTCCCTAAAACGACTCACAAAGCTTCTAAAAGAAGCAGAAAATACTTGGAAAAGTACCTGAGAGAAAGACCAAAGACTTGGAGAACTTTCTGATCAACTCGCCCAAAAAGTTGATATACTGCAGGAGTTATCCATGATTCGTCGGCTTCAGGGTCGTCAGCCGGGAAATGGGTCCGAGAACTCCCCTCACGACATTCACCGCTATGAACTGTAACAAAAAGTTTTTTTGTTTACTTCCAGGGACACAAGAGAAATTACACTAGATTTTTGCATCCATTGGAAAAAGGAGAAGTGTGTGTGTTGTGTTTTCTGTGTGTGTGGTGTGTTGTGTGGTGTGTGTGTGTGTGTGTGTGTGTGTGTGTGTGGGGGGGGGGGCACGCATTGATTGAGGGGATTAGGGGGGATTGAGGGGATTTCATTGGCTCTGCCTTTTGTATCCCTGGCCACTCTAGTTTACCAATGAATTATCTCTCCCCTCCCCCCACCCCCTTCAAAAGATTTTGTATTCATGGACGTTAAGTTAGTAAAGTTTTAACAAGTGACATTTTAAAATGATTAGTGTATCTGCCATCTTTTTTTTCACACAAACTGATTTTAAAAAGCTTGTTCTAACCACACACAGTGTAAGATCAGCAGGACATCGTGGTAAACATGATTTTTTAAAAAATGCAATGGAGTTTGTTTTCACTGGATCCGGATCATGCTGTTCCGCTGTATAAAGTGCATCGGATGGGAATCCACTCATTCATTTTTATCATCTCACAAAACTGCAAGTGACGAAGCACAGCAAATCGTCATGACGTTGCTGTGTTTTGATCAGACATTAAAAATAAATATCCCTTATTATCCTGTCAAAGTTTGATTAAAATGGCAATAAGAATCTGCGCATGTTCAGCTTAAATAGTTCCAAGATTACTGGTTCATTAATTTTTCTGTTCAGTGTGAGGAATGTATTAATTGGCGATATATTTAGGTTATTTCTCCAAAATATGCTCATGGAGTGGATCCCGGTGTTTGGTCATACGTACTTACATACTTACGTCCGTTAACATTTCACTGAAACAACTCCTCACAAACTACCCAACCGACTCCTCACAAACTACCCGACCAATGTGGATCAAATTTGGTATGATGCACCAGGACAGCAAAGTCTCAGGGGGTTGTGCTCCCCATATGGATGCGCTCCCCTATAAAGGGGGGTTTACCCCAAATATTGGTATTTTATTCAAAAAAATCTTCTCAGAAACCGACAACCGGATCCAGACCAAAATGGCTTTGCGGTATCGTGGCCATGCCCTAACCTTAAGTTGTGCTCCGCATTGCCGAATCTTCCCTCGAAAGAGGGCCATGGCCTGCCTCCCATAATCCCTTATATTCACTCAAACATTTTCCTCACAAACTGCATGACCGATATGGATTTAGTGCGATACATCAGAACAGTAAGTTTTCATGGGGTTGTGCACCCCATCGGGATCCACCCCATATAAGAGGCTGAAAATGTGGGGTGGGGGGGGAGGTCACCTTAAATTCAGATAATTATTTTAAAATCTTCTCAGAAACCAATGGCCAGATGTAGACCAAATTCTTCATAAAACATAAGGACCATGCCGTTAACTTAAGTTGTGCTCCCCATGACTGTACCACTTCAGGAAGGGGGGGGGGGCATGACCCCTTCCCCCTAATCTCTCATTTTCACCCCGCCTGTTGAGGAAATAACCATGAGGAAGTTGAGGAACTTATTTTTTAATTTTAAGTGACTTTTCAGCTTTTTGTCGCGATTGTTATGTATTACTTATAAGTTTTAAAAGTCAGAAATAACAACAAAAAAAAACCCCGTGATGTCTGTAAATTTTATCCCCCCCCCCTCAACCACTAGAAATTTTACAAATCGCACCCTGGTTACATCCACTTCCACCACTCACTTGTACTAACAGGAAATGCTATGAACCCGACACCTCTCATCTACGGATATTTCTCTTATTTCCTATATTTCTGTTAGTCTGATTTGCATTCAGGAACAGAAAAATCATAGTTGACCAGTTTGAAATTGCCACTCTTTTGTCTAAATGCTGAAAATTATGTTAAAAAGTCTATTTGAATTGAAAATTATGTTAAAAGGTCTATTTGAATTGAAAATTATGTTTAAAGGACTATTTGAATTACAGATTTCACGCTAGTAACGGCAGGTAAAAAGTGTTCGGTGGGCAGAATTGAGTCACTTAAAACGCACAAACATCGCATACACAAAAGGCTTTGTTAGCATTCATACGTCATTTCAAAAGTCCCATATTTAAACGTGGCATTGGCCGTAAAGTTATTCATCCGCAAGTAGACAAAAATTTTGGTTGCAAAGAAAATAATCTTCATTTGTCCACCATACACAAGCACAGACACTGCAGTACAAAACCAATGCTATGACAATATGCTTGCACAACAGCCATTGTGTCTGACTACCATTGAATCGGTGCTGTTGGAATCCCAAACCAGATCAATTTTGTGATTTTTTTTCCCCCTCTCCCTCATCTCTTTTCACTCGTTAGTTGTCGGTTGGTTTGTTCCTTTTTTTTTCAGCCCCGCTTTCACCTTCCTCTTCTTGCGTATTTCATTTGGCTTGTGTGCAGCTTTTTCACCCCCATGTCCTCTCCCCTAACCTTGAATCTTTCTCTACTCTGCTGTTGGTGTTTTCCCCTTTCCATTTTGTTCCCTTCTTTTCTTCTCCAGCTCTTTCGCGAGTTTCCATCATGTATGTAAAGGAGTTTATGAGTACACAGATCGTGCACACCGATTTGCTCGGAATAATCGGTGCTTTCCGGAGATAGTCGGAGAATTCAAAGTATTTTATCAATAGATGAAGTTTTTCTCGAGACAATCTTTGCTGTTATAGACATCATTGAAATTTACATACATAGTGTTTCTTTCATGGTTTTTCTTTGTAAAATGTGTCTTTATGAAATAATCTACCAATATAAAACAGTCTGTGTTTGTATATTTGTGTGTTTGTGTATTTGTCCCCCTTCATAATGATGATTTAAATTGGGTTGTACAGGCCAATCTTCTAACACGATTGTGTGTTCACTATGGTCTATTTTTCAGGATTAAAAAAACAAAAAGAAAAACATTTTTCATAAAAGAGTAATTACGTCTCTTCTATTGTAATTGTAGACAGTGACTTGCAAACCAGGCCTCATGGGTGGTGCACAGAAACGTTTAATAAAAACAAAAAAAACAATAAATACAAGGCACAGGGAAGTGAAATTTGCTGCACATGATGTGTAATGAGCGCAGAGTAAAACGAGTGAGTGTTCATTTATGTCTGTAGGATGTCTAATAAATAAAGAAGAAATTAGCACACCTGACGCTAGGCCGAGGCTTTAGACTTTGGCATGCTCACGAGGCTGTACCATCAACATGAAATGTCCCAGAAGATAAAGAAATTAGGCTAACATTTGTACATGTCGTGTTTTCAAATAACACTTCTTGCTATGAAACATCATATTCAGTCTGAATATTTGGAAAAAAATAAATAAATAAAAAAATAATAAAACAAGCAGTCATAGACTGGTACTTACGAAATCGTCAACTTGACCTCTGACCTTGTCTAATAAAAGCTGTCTCTAGAGAAGGAGCGACGCAAACCAGAAGTTTCTACGATGATTCTGTACAAACCTCTCATAAAACATACGATTTTTACCAGAATTTCGACAACCGAGTGTTAAGCATACTTAACCGTTACCAAAAGTAAAACAGGATTGAAATTGACTTTAAAACGAGCGCGTAATGCCGTGTGTTACAATCCCCCTCATTAGCATAATCTTCAGTTAAGCCTCAGATACGACACCCGACATAAATCTCATAAAACATCCGATTTTTACCAGAATTTCGACAACCGAGTGTTAAGCATACTTAGCCATTACCAAAAGTGAAAACAGAATTGCGATCCGAGTTAAAACGAACTCGTAGGACGACCGAAGCAAAAATCTCCATTTCTCCACGCAATTATTTAATATTATTTTATCAAAGTCACAAAACCGTAATATTCGGCCATCCACCAACAATCTTTACATAATCCGACGGCTTAGCGAGTCAGGCATGCGACGATTACCTTTATTGGGATTAAAAAATGACCTTTAAACCCCATCTTTATCGAAAACACACCGCGGTCTACAACCAGGCAGTGTTCTGCGCCAGGTGCCAACACTGAAACCCCAAAACAGCCGTGACTCAAAGAATTAACAACACACTTCCGCCGAACTTACCTCGTTCTTCCAAACTCACGCTCCGTTTAATAAAAGCTGTCTCTAGAGAAGGTAGCGAGCAAAGCAGAAGTCTCTACGATGATTCTGTACAAACCAGCAAAAATCGAATGTTTGACCTCACTGTGACTTGTCCTTTGACCGATTTTGACCAAAATCTAATCAGCGCTAGCCATCACCCTCCTGAATCACGTGGTGTAATTTGACATTGGTAGCTTCTTCCGTTCTCGAGTTATCGTGCCTACAAACAAACACACAAACACACAAACAGAGGAGGAAGTATCAAATATACTTACGAAATCTTTAGATTTCGTAAGTAATAATATTTGGAATAGAATCATTTATGACGGACTTTTACACTAGTTATCTACATATTTCCCATTATCCTGTTTGTTACCTCGCGCCATATTGTATCATCTCCGCTGTAACACACTATTCAAACGGGAATGATTTCCAACTGGATGTTCATCTAAACTTAACGAAATGACAAATAGGCTTGCTCCCCTCACTGGTAACATGTCATTGTTGTGTTTGTAACAGGCTAGTATGATGCTTATCTCTGCTGGAGCACTGTTTGCCTTGTAAATAATGTGGGACACTGTCAGGTGAGGTGGCCTGGCATGTATCCTTCTAATGACCGTGGGAAATCCCAACGTGATAATTCAGTGCTATCGCCATGTCTTTGCATTATAAGTTTTGAGTTGGTGAATATTTCATTATTTAGTGATACTGAGTAGTTGATTGGTTTGATATTAGGACCAGTCAGTGCTTGCAGCACTGTGTGGCCTGTGACTGTTGTTGCTGAAATACTTTGTCATCTGGGGGTAAGTTAAAGAAACGAGTTCAGACATCACCTTTATTTTCATATTCCATCATTGTAAACTTAATTTGTCATGTTAATTTTATATTCCTCACAAGTCATCTCGAAGTATATTTTAAACTCTAGTTTATAGCAAATTTCTTTGTATAATAAAACAAGGATTTGAGTGTAACTGATGTTTTCAGTTTGGATTTTTACCCTCGCGAAGGAGAGTGTGTTGCGTTTGGGTCTGTTTGTCTGTCTGTTTGTTACTTGCAAAATCGAAGATTTTTCAAGTATATCAGTCAGTTGATTTTGCGATTCTGTCTGTCTGTCTGTCTGTTTTTCTGTTTGTCTGTCTGTTTATCGCCTCCAGGGCACAATTCTAAACCAATCATCATGAAACTTTACCAAGCTGTAGAGGTAGTCTCAACTGAGGAACCGATTGATTTTGAGATCAAATTTCTAAAATCATCAGGTTTTTTTTCATCCGAGTGACTTGAAATTTGAACAATATTTGCATATTGCGTCACTGGATTGGGAACCCAACTATTTTTGAGGTCAAAACATCAAAGGTCAACTCTGCCTTCCAATGGCAAAACCCAGCAAGTCACTTTTTGGTCAAAGTTGAGATTTTGACATTTTTGGAGTTACTAGGTTCTGTCACATGTTTATACTATAACAAAATCTGTAAAAGTGGATCCTAGATGCTTGAATGTCAATGGTAAAACCTAGCAAGTCAGTCGGATTAGGCCTTTGATAAAACAGTTTTCCTTTGTTTTCTCTAAATGAACAAAAGATGACTTACTACGTTTTGCCATTGGACGACAGAACTCAAGGTCAAACTTCGAAAATCATCAAATTTAATCTGAAAAAAAATCATCAATTTTCATCTGATTAAGCTGAAAATTAAGCAGCAATTGCATAGTGCATCACTGAATTTGGAAATCAACTATTTTTGAGGTGAAAAGGTCAAAGGTCACCTCAAGGTCAAACTTCCAAAATCATCAATTTCAATCTGAAAAATAATCAATTTTCATCCGATTCACCTGAGCTTTGATTAAGATTGTCCATTTTAATCTTAATGAAATGTATAATTTGATGTATCCATGGCAACCTTTGGAGAGGGGTGGGTGGATTTTGCAAGTATCGTGCTCTGCATGACGTCTTTTTCTTGTTTGTTTGTTTATTTGTCCGCACAGAACTTTCGTGTTTTTCTCTGCAACAACTTGCCGGATTGAGACGAAATTTTCACCATTGGTGCGACTACTCATGTAGAATGTTGTAATGATAATTATGACTTCATAGGTCACGTGGTGTGGCAGCCGTGTTGGAAAAACGTAAAAACTTTGGACCTCTGTATCTCTGAAACTGCACCAAGGAAAAAATTGAAACTTGGCAAATAGAAAGTACTCCTCATGGGGAATGATTGATTTTTTTATGATGTCATAGGTGCCTTCATTATGACGATATAGTTGCATATGTAGAACGCTATATCCGATTAATATGAAAAATTGAGGGTTATCTCGGGATAAAATGGTCCACAGAAGAAAATTTGATGATGTCATCGGTCACATTATTCGGCAGCCAGATTGTTAAAAAAAAAAAACCTTCAAAAATC
>CM068964.1:54625371-54637492 GCA_035128595.1 Eptatretus atami
AAGTGGCTGAACAGATCGAGGCAAAACTTTATACATATGACTACCTATCCATGAGGAATAAAAGGTTCACACATATGATGTCATAGGTCACATGGTTTGGTAGCTATATTGGATTTACCCCAAAAAACCTATAAAAATCTTCTTCTCCAGAACAGCTGGACAGATCGCGGGGAAACTTCACAGAAATACTCCCCAAGCCTTGGGTGTACAAGTTTGTTCAGCAATAATTGAGAGGTCACATGGTTTGGCAATCATATTGGATTGAAGAAAAATATCAAATATTGCTTTTTCTGGAACCGCTTACTCAATCGACATGAAACTTCACAATTTTGATCTAGTGTGGATGGGGAATACATGTTTTAAATTTCAACTTGATCAGACATATGGTCTGGCAGCCAGATTTATTTAATTGTTTTTGATCTGGGCTCTTTTGATTTTTTTTGGAAAAAGGCTCACTTGGCTGTGCCTGGTTGGGTTTGAGGGTATAGGAGTGGCAGCTGAAATGTGAACCCTATCCAGGTTCATCCTGATGACTTCATTTTGCTTTTTGCTTGTTTGAGTTCCTTCTGATTGCTCCAATGCAAGACTGTACCTATTTGGTCTTCCATTTGATTTGAATTTATTTTAATCCCATTCTAAATTCAATTAAATAATAATACAAAACGTCAAGGGTCAGGGTCAGGTGTCCAATCAAAGCAGGGTTGCATCAAAGCGGGAAATCTTGGTACCCGGTCATCACTGCCAGCAGTGATAAAGTGGCAGCTCTAATTATGTCTCTTATTAATTATGTAACACACCAGTACACAAACACCACACAAAACTACACAAACAACCAACAAACAAAACAAGTTCTGGCAAGGGTCTGCAATCTCTGATTGCTCTTTCTAGTTTTTATTATTTTTGGAATTTTGCCCTAAACAAGGCTGAAAGCCACTAAATGTGAAGGGCTACAGAGAAAAGAAGAAGAGGAAAAACTGGCAAAACCTTCACCCAGTCCTGAAACAAGGAAACTTCTTCACAGGACCACTGTGCAAAAGGGGTGGTGGGGGGGGGGTGGGTTCAAGCTACAGTTCATGCACATTGCATTTATTGTTCAGGATATGGTGAGAATGATGACATTACTGACTGATAGTCTGTAATATTTTTACATGTCAATAACATTATGCCATTATCTAATATTTTGTTCTTGATCTATAATTGCTTTGAACTGTTAAATCTGTGTATATCGACATGTCCTGACAATCTGCATTGATGGATGCCGTCGGTTTTTGTTCGTTTTTCTTCGAATTGATTCACCCATTTCTACGATGGATGAATAAAGCTATTTTTTAGAGTGAGCACTCATCTATATTTATTACCCTGCTTACATGTGAACAAAAAAGTAAAGGTGTGTGGTTCGCATATGGTTTATGCCATAAAGGACGGAGGCACCAAAATCCTCTGGCGATGAAACAGGATGATAATGCGAACAATGTATTGTAAATTTATAAAGGACTTGACTCAACAAGGGAACAAATGGAGAAGTATTGGCAGAGCTATTCTGTCGTCTGCCATGGAGGGATCCGATGCTTGGTGGACCAAGCTCAACTCCACTAAAATTCTAACATCTCATGAGATCAAGCTGTTAAGTCATATGAATGCCCATCGATCTAAAGAAAGTTTATCGCAAATTATTTTGAACCAATGAGGAAAAACTGTCCGTGTCCAAGATTAGCGAACAAATCTACGCAGCAAATCCCACCAAAACTTTCTGGAATAATGGAAGCTGACATGACAGTCACGTCACAGTTTTAGAACAACTTGTTGAATCACTTGTGAGGGTTTTCTTGATAATCTAGATTAGATCATTCCGAATCAAGTTGACTAGCGAAGAACCTGTCCGTTAATTCCCCCAGAATTGGCATATTTTAGTATACCTTGCACTTATGCCATACAAATTTACATAGAGAATTTGGGTCCTGTCCCCACTGAACATCCAAGACTGTTAATTATATTCCCTCCCCCCTAAAACTCCCCCTTGCACACTCTTAGTACAACCAGCAGTTTTAAACTCATTCCATCCAGCAGTTCAGGAGTGCAAAGAAGTCAAACAAACAAATAAACCATTGTACTGGTACTTCTTATTTTTAAACTCCTTTTGTACATTTTTTGACTTTCTGGTTTTCTCCAGAACAGGGCAGATAACAATTTCTGTGGTCCAAGAGTGATCCTGTGGTTGGAGCACTTAAATCCCTTCACATTGAGGAGGAGAGAGTTTCTCACTCATAATTATAATTATGTCAAGTGGAGAACCACCAAGATCTCATCAATGATGGTAATTCGACCTCCCAACTTTCAGCCGATGAAGGAATGCATTATTTACACAATTAAGAAGTTCAGTTGATCTCATCTCCCACCGAAATTTTCCATCACTGGGTTCTCAAAATGTTCATAAAGAGGAAAGATAAACAAAGAATGGCATGTCAGAGATAAGCAGATAATGTGCCTTTTCCACGTGGTTTGAAGTAAGATTAACACGATAACAAGTGGAAATATAATTTTATGTACAAAATTTAGCAAATTCTCACTTGACCTACCATGGTATAGTCCTGAGATGATCTCGTCCAAAGGTGCTCCAAACATATTCATACTCAATGGATAGGCTCACAAAGTTAAGTTCTATGTCCTAACTCTAACTCTGGATCAACAAAATAATTTCTCAGATCAAAGTCTTAGATACAAATTTTCCATCTCCATTAGCCAAGAAGGATGGTTGACTCTGTGTAAACATTTCCTTTTTCTCTTTACTTGTCGAACTTACAGTATCTTTGCTTCATTAGCCAATTTATGCAACTTTTGCCAAGTGCAAAGTCATGGTAAGACTTTGTTCCTTCTGTGACATAAGCATACAGAGCTGATACCATGTGCACAAGGTCCCAGATAGATCCATTCTGAGCATGTGCAGTTTGTGACTGCTCGTTGCACCTTTCTGGGGTGGGGGGGGGGGGGTGGGGGGGGGGAAGGGGTACTGTTACATTGCACGTTACATTATAACGTGCTCGTTGCATGGCTATGCTGCTGTTACAGAGCCATGTCAGGGAATTTGTTTTGAATTTGGCCAGGGTTCTGTCGACAATTGCCTTCTCGGATCTAGTTCCAGATCAGATAACTACCTCCACCACCAAATGTGGACGGAGGTTATGTTTAAACCCCTATCTGTTTGTTTAATGTCTATGAGCAGATATCTCAAAAAGTTATGGACGGATTCGAACAAAATTTTGTGGACAGGTTGGGTGTGTGACAAGGATGAATTGATTTGATTATGGTGAAGATCCATATCCGGATCTGAGAATTTATTAAGTGATCTCGGCAGAGTGCATACCTCCGCCAGGCTGAGCAGTTTACGTTTTGTGTCCCATTGATAGGCCAGATCTGGATCCGGACCTGAACCAAAATCGAATTGGCTTGTTGACATCTAACCAACTCATCCACCTAGTTTTTTCATAACTCGTCCACAACTTTTTGAAATATCGTGCTATATATCGTTTTTGGCCCTGTCCCTCAATGGTGAAGAATCACTAGATAGATTTTTAAAAATTCTCGTATCCGGATCCGGATCTTCATAAAAATCTAATCAATTGGTCCTTGTTCACACACTCAACCTGTCCACAAAATTTTGTCCGAATCCATCCATAACTTTTTGAGATATCCTGTTCACAAACAAACGGACAGACAAACAAACAGGGGTGAAAACATAAACTCCGTCCACCTTAGGTGGCAGAGGTAACAAGGCCATGCCAGAGTCAGGCCCTTGAGGTTTTCACACTTTCACTCTTTGATCACAACAGGTTACAACATTCATACCCCCCTGAACCAATATATGAGCTTTTACAGAGATTTGAATTTGGCTCATGTGCTTAACTACCTACATTATGATTTGTTCCTTAAATACACACTGCTGTACAAAAGTATCGAGACACATTCTGGAGTTACAATATCATTTATTTAGCATCAACAACTGACTCCAAGCCGCCACTAGTGTTTTCTACTATTATAACAATGTTGACAATTATTAAAACAGCTTAGTTTGAGTGAGAAGAAGCCAAACTTCAGATTTAGAAATCATTAATCCACATTGATCAGAATCTTCAAAAACTTGTGATCACAACAGCTGAAAAGAAACGATACATGACCAGCCAATATAAAGTGTTGTAGTAGCTAATCCATTACATCTATCAAAGAAATCTAATTGATGACACATTTGCAGGTGTTCGTCATCATTAACTTCAGATGTTCTTCTTTACACAACCATAAAGCTAAAAGCCCACTTTTTATACTGCAGAATACAGATCCATCAGGATTATCTGTTAGCTTAAAAAAATGGCTAAAATTCCAGCAAAAGATCACCATGGAGTTGTGTTTCTGCATATAGAAGGAAAAACATCAAGTGAAATAGCTCGCATCGCTCGATTTTCAAGGTGTGGTACATGAAGCACAATCAACGAGTGCAGAGAAACATCATCTATAATTAACAAACTCAGGACTGGAAGACCCAAAAAACTTTCGAATAAGGATGAGCAACATTTGATGATAATATCCAAATGGAATAGAAAGAAGACAATCGTTGACTTGATAATGGCACTAGCAGAAGTCTCAGGTGTCATTGTCCATCCATCAACAGTATGAAGGTCACTTTTTAAATCAGGACTTAAAGGACGTGTTGCAGTAAGAAAACTTATGTTAAGAAAGGAGAACAAGAAATGGCTAAAATATGCACAAGAACACAGACATTCAACTTTGGAAGAACGGTCAAAAGTGCTTTGGACAGACGAGTCAAAGTTTCAGTTATTTGGATCTAATCGAAGACAGTATGTGAGATGACAAAAAAAACAGAAAGTTATAAAGAGCCTGGCTTGAAGCTAACATTCAAGTATGGAGGATGTTCATTTCAAGTTTGCAGGTCTATATCCTCAAGTGGTGATGGAAAATTGCTGAAAATTGATGGTATATTGAATTGACTGCATCAAGGTTCCAATTTTTTTTAATCTACCATGCTATCCCATGCCTGGTGTTGGCTTAATGGTTACTGTGGTGGGCTTGGGATCCTAGGATCCTGAGTTAAAATACCCCCTCACTGTTGAATTAATACCAGGTGGGGTTGACTCTGTCTGTCATCCTTCCGATGTCGGCAAAATGAGTGCCAGCTTGCTGGTATCCTGTGTCGGAGCGACCTGTCCAGGATTGTTCCCAATAGTCCAGGAGACTGCTTAGGCAGCACCAACGTTCTGCACAGAGTATTGTTCCAATGGATGGACGGATGCTATCCCCAGTGGTGCAAACTTATTGGTCCAAACTTCATCTTACAGCAAGATAATGATCCAAAACACTCAGTTGGAATAATTAAAACTTATTTGCAGAAGAAAGATGAAGTTGGAGTCCTTCAACGCATGGAATCTCAAGACCCAGATGTCAATAGCATTGAAGGTGTATGGGGACTATTTGGACAAAGAAAAAGTAAAAAGGAATTCCAGCAACTTAGTTGATCTTTGGAAGAAATGTGGAACACCATTCAATAAGATTTTATAACAAAATTATTTTAAAGAGTCCCGAGAAGAATTTCAATCGTTTTGAAGGAAAAGGGTGAACACATTCACTATTAATTTGTCAATGGATATTGTGTAATAATTTGTTTACTTGAATTAGATTTTATTTTTCATAAAGGAGTACTTGTACTGAACACAAAGTTTTATTTCCTTATGCATCAGAGTAGAAATATGCAAAATGTCTGAGACTTTTGCACAGTCGTATAAATAGTTTGATGGGTTACAAGGAGCAGCATTTTAAGCAATCATAATGAAAGGTAGGGCTGTACCCTATCTAGAAGGAAAAACAAGAAAATGAAGACTGAGGAAAAGAACATTCATGTTGCCTGTGATGCACTTGCCATGAGTTTCTTTGCTTTGGCACCTCCTTCAGATGCACCCACTGCTTTATCTACATTTAGGTTTCTTCTTAGATATCTACTTTTATCCCATCTGTTTTTGCATGTGGATTTGTAATTGCTCTGCTGTTTAAGCTCTCCAGTTCTTCAGTTCCTCCAACGGATCACGTCGTGTAATCACGTTATCGACTTAATTTGTGAAAACAAACGATGTAGATATAATGCCTAATCTAGAGCAACGACAAACAAACAACTTGATGAGGGTTAAAACATGTCCACAAAAGGTTTATGTTGTATTTGTACACATTCATTTTTGTGTTATATTACACTTCTCTTTTTGATGTTTAAAATTTTGCTGAACATTTATAGCGACTCGGAATAGCACTCAAGATGGTAACACTCGGACTCTATTTTTTTCACGATTCATCTATATCCCAAGTAAAAATAAATAAACTAGAGAGTTCATAGAACACCTTACTTGGGACTTGGGCGGGGTCTGTGAGCGATAAATTTGATTGTTCGAGATGACGTAAAATGCTGTAAGTTTTGTCCAACTGCTGTTCTGCAAAACGGAAGGTTTTGAAAGTGCCGAGAAGGTGAATTGTGTTATTCAGTGCTCAAGTATATAATTCAAATGAAATAAAATGAAGACTTTAAAGATTGTAGAAAAAACTTTTTCGGAAGTTTACCCACGTTGATGCAGTCTTATCCACCACCTTATTTAACACGTTACATTAGTTCTTCGTGCCTGTTGTTTGTGTTCTTTATGAAGTCCTTAACAGCAGTAAGTTTACTGTTTAGAATGATTTTTTAATTTTGTTTGACTGCCACACAGGCAGACAGACGAAAACGATTACCTCATTCCTCTCTGCGCATGTGAGATTGCGACGAGATTCCGTACAATTTTGCCAAATTCAGAGACTAAGTTCTGCTAAACTGCAGGTTCGTTTTCTGATTCATGTTCAAAATATAACACTCAATTGAAATGAACTTGTTCATCGATTATAAATGACGTTTGTAGACGGACAGACAGACAAAGTGAACCAATTGCTTAACTCTTGCACTGTTTCCCATTACTTTGCTACAGTTTCTTTTGATTAACTCCTTCAATAATCATGGCATATTTAATCTTCTCATTCAAAGACACAAATATAGGGCAAAGTTCATGGGAAAGGGTAGGGGCACCCGGTGGTGTATAAGTGTAATAGAATTGTTACTGTTAGTCCGTAATGTCGGCTCCATCTTGGGGTGCCAGGGATTTTTTTGCCATTCACGTGACGCCACATATAAATCTTGGAGCCGCAAATTTTCCTGTATCTGTGGGGTCATTCTTTCCCCCTCCTTTTTATGATTGCAACATCCCTCCCCCATTCAAACCCCACTATCCACTCCCCAGCGAGGCATTTGAGCCTGGTTTACGGACTGCGTGATTGGTGAGGATTGTTTTGCACTTGTGCAAGGACACATTGTCGCGGACGATGCAAGACCTTGTCCTGTGGATGCTTTATAAGAAAAAGGAAGCCTGCGTGGGTTGGAGAGTCAGTGTTGGGAAAGTGACGAAAGATGGCCAGTCAGTGCAGAGGATGAACAATGTGTCGAGAGAAAGATGTCCCTCAGTGTGTTGTCCTGCTCATTACATCCATTGGGACCATACTCTGCACAGAGCTTTGGTGCTGCCGAAGCAGTCTCCTGGGCTATTGGGCGCAATCCTGGATGGGTCGCCACTCCGATGCAGGATACTCGAATGGCTCAATCACCCCAGGAAGCTGGTACTCATTTTGCCGACCTCAGAAGGATGACAGGCTGTCAACCCCACCTGGTATTAATTCAACAGCCAAGCAGGATTTGAACTCAGGACCTTAGGATCCCAAGCCTGCCACCCTAACTATTAAGCCAACACCAGGCACAAGGGCAAGTTAGTTGCATCACCATCACCAGAATGACACAGTGGCGGGTGAGATGCCACAGCGATGAGGTGCTCATCACGAATCTGCACCAGCCTACTGGCACCTAATGTCGACGCTCCAGTAGTGCCACCAGCCCCTCCATCATCACCCATTATTTTTTATCTGTCCTGGCTTGATGGTTATTCATTTATTTGTAAATCCCACCATCCCAACCCATCTTCTCTCATCCTCAGGATTGTCAGGAGTAAACGGTTTGAGTTAAGATTTGTGTTCAATGCATGTCTTTTCGGGACTCCATGTGAGATTTGTGACCTTTTAATATAGAATTAGTGATTTTTATTTTCTTTTTAAATATCATCATGCTTTTCCACGATTAGAGCAGTAAAGGAGTCATTAAAGAAACCCTTCATTCCCGCGCTTTGAAATTGGCCAATCACCACTCTGTAATCCAGGGGTCGAAATGCCACTTGGTAACACCCAAATCCTGGGGGGAGAGTCACACCCAACCTTGAAATGAGCCATCCATATTTTCCCCACAAAGGAAAGAATCATGTGTGTTAATCATATATGAAGGTGTCTTAGTGGGATATTTTGAACAATACTGCACAACTGTGCCTTATACATAATACTACAGTGACAGCCCTTGAGTATTCCTGCGTGACTGCACCTTGCCCTCCAGACTGCTGTGTCTGTTCGAAATTTGTAATATGACAACAACGTTGAAAATCTGCAATGAAGCCCAGACTTAAACCTCATCAAAACATTCTGGGACATCTTCAGAAACTCTTTCAGGGGACCAGAGTCAAAAAATCCCTGCTTCACAACTGAACTTGCACATGCTGTGATGAAGGAATGGCCTAATAATCGACTCAAATGTTGAAAATGTTTCTAAATTATACACAACGGTCTGAAGCTCACGGAACCTAAGTACCAGCCTATTTGAAATCGAATAAACAGCCTTTCATGTTCCTTTACTGTCCCAAAGAGGTTGGGTTCTATAGTTTACAAGAGCTTATTCACGGTCGAATTTTAAAATTAACATTCAATAGATAATTTCTCAATTAAGATAAGAGACAAGCTCATTCTGTGATTTGATAGCACTCCTGAGAAGCATCAGGACCACTCAGGAGTTGCTGCCATTTCTGCTGATTCAGCATAAGCTTGAGGGGCCCATCAATTTACCGGTCGAACTTACAGCACCCCCAAGCCCCTCGACGCCTCCGGCCCCGTCTTTTCACGCATGCTTCCTTGCAACCTCTGAGTCCACACCTCACACATTCCCTTCTTGCCCACCTCTGAGTTCACTCTTTACAGATGTCTGCACACCACTGCCACATGCTGTTGGGGGAAGACGTTGTTAGGTGGGTGTATTTGGTGGGAAATGCAGATGTGAGTGGGAATGAGGGGAGGAGATAGGGAAAGGGGAAGGGGTAGCAACTAAGAAAAGCTGAAAAATAATGGAATGATGAGAGGCCATAGAAGGTAGGTGTGTTTGGAGCTGGGTGATCTTTAGGTCTTATCATTTGTCAAAATGCAAGGGCCTTGAATAGTTGTTTGGCTAAGGAATAAGAAGACAAAAAACAACAAGACTAGGAAGCAAGGAAAGCTAGGGGGTGAGTGCTTGGGAGCCAGAGAGCAGCACGTTAGACGTGGCATGGTCCTTTGGGAGGCATAACGGATTCCATCTGCCGACAGGAAGCACCCCACCCGCAAGAGCCAAAAACGGAAACCCAAGCGCTAGTCCAGCCCGGACCAGGGCTAGGCAGCAAACTGGGGTGGGGTTCAAGAGAAAGTCCATACGTGTCTTTTGCTTACAGTGAGTTGTATGGCAGTTTGAGGTGTTTACAAAGGATAATATTCATTTGCGGTCCTTGTAGTGCAAAGAAAAGAGCAACACTTGCTAAGACAGGGTGCACATGTTTTTGTCTTCCAAAGGAATTCTTTTACTGTGATCAGAGAAACCGCATGGTTGTAATTGGTAAGCATCTAGATTCAAAAGTGAAGGCACCCAACGACTGGTTTAACTGGCCATGCAGGCAAGGCTCAGGTCTGACATTTTGATGACCAAGTGGTCTCCATCCAGTGCAAACATAGTGTGCCTGGTGTTTAGTACCCTCCCAAGGGGGGAAGTGGAGGGAGCATCACGTGACTGGAATAAGCAGATGGTGAGACCTAACGTCGTTTTCATGATCACCTTGAGTGTGGCACTGGATGTGGTCAGGTGTGTGTATGTGTGTGTGCGATCTATGTAATTATTTTGTACTTTGGGGGAAAGGGGTGGAGATAATGTTTTTTTTTATATTACTTATTTGCACACACACACACAACACACACACACACACACACACACACACACACACACACACACACACACACAACAAGAATAATCATTATCCTGTTAAAAACTACGTGAAGATTCAATGAGATGCATATGGCAGTCGTCACGGAGTGTAGTGTGACGTGATATAAACTTTAAATTTACTGTTGGTTAAAATTTCATACCTGTAATTCAAATGTATGTCTGTGGGAAATGAGGGAGAGCTGGGAATGAAGGAGAGGGTGGGATGGGGGCAGGCTGGGGAGGAAGGGGAATGGAGGTGGAGGGACTCCGAGGGAGGGGAATGGAGTGGAGGGACTCCGAGGGAGGGGAATGGAGGTGAGGGACTCTGAGGGAGGGGAATGGAGTGGAGGGACTCCGAGGGAGGTGAATGGAGGTGGAGGGACTCCGAGGGAGGGAATGGAGGTGGAGGGACTCCGAGGGAGGGGAATGGAGGTGGAGGGACTCCGAGGAGGAGAATGGAGTGGAGGGACTCCGAGGGAGGGGAATGGAGGTGGAGGGACTCTGAGGGAGGGGAATTGAGTGGAGGGACTCGAGGGAGGTGAATGGAGGTGGAGGGACTCCGAGGGAGGGGAATGGAGGTGGAGGGACTCCGAGGGAGGGGAATGTAGGTGGAGGGACTCCGAGGGAGGGGAATGGAGGTGGAGGGACTCCGAGGGAGGGGAATGGAGTGGAGGACTCCGAGGGAGGGGAATTGAGTGGAGGAACTCCGAGGGAGGTGAATGGGGTGGAGGGACTCCGAGGAGGGGAATGGAGGTGGAGGGACTCGAGGGAGGGGAATGGAGGGGAGGGACTCCGAGGGAGGGGAATGGAGGTGGACGGACTCCGAGGGAGGGGAATGGAGGTGGAGGGACTCCGAGGGGGAATGGAGGTGGAGGGACTCCGAGGGAGGGGAATGGAGTGGAGGGACTCCGAGGGAGGGGAATTGAGTGGAGGGACTCCGAGGGAGGTGAATGGAGGTGGAGGGACTCCGAGGGAGGGGAATGGAGGTGGAGGGACTCCGAGGGAGGGGAATGGAGGTGGAGGGACTCCGAGGGAGGGGAATGGAGGTGAGGGACTCCGAGGGAGGGGAATGGAGGTGAAGGGACTCCGAGGGAGGGAATGGAGGTGGAGGGACTCCGAGGGAGGGGATGGAGGTGAAGGGACTCCGAGGGAGGGAATGGAGGTGGAGGGACTCCGAGGGAGGGACACGGAGGTGGAGGGACTCTGAGGGATGGGAATAGAGGTGGAGGGACTCCGAGGCGGGGAATGGAGGTGGCGGAACTCCGAGGCAGGGGAATGGAGGTGTGTGCATTTATCGTGTGTTCGGAAAGCAAAGTGGCTGGCAGGAGGATATCCTCGAGGTATGCGCCCTCACATCTGAGCTATCTTGCCTGGGTTCGAATCTCGGTCCAGCTATAAACTGTCATCCTGATGTATAGCAGGCAGAGCGAGGCATCATGCTTGTGTTTACCGTCCATCTGAAGAACCTCAAATTGTGCATCCTGTCTGCCAGCATTAGTTGGTGTACGTTAAAGATATCACGGTGTCCTGTGTTCGACCTATTGTCGGCATCATGAAGAAATCTCCTGCTCCAACTTACAGGGGGAACTGCATCAGTGGCCCTGCCACGCCCCTTCAGCAACTGATACTAATCCGCAGCAACGTGCTGCATCCGAACGACGACAAGTAAAGCAATTGCACATGCATACCTTTACACGTTCTGCTTTTGAAATACTCCTGCATCTTGAAGACAAATAGTAGGACTGGCAAAGATCTGGAACAAAAATATCATTTATTTCATTCACCCACACAATTATCCCTGCGCACGGTTTGGGGCACTCACATGTGTGTGCGTTTCCTCTTGCTTGATTGGAAACATCATCAACCACATTCATGTTTATACACTGGAAATCATCATGGATGGTATTGGGAACAACACCGGATGATGATGATGATGATGATGATGATGATGAT
>CM068964.1:54637502-54657785 GCA_035128595.1 Eptatretus atami
ATGATGATGATGATGATGATGATGATGATGATGATCAGCCGTCATCCGTTACCAAAGGATCCATCCGGTGTTGTTTCCCGAGGATAGTTAAGGATTGATGTTAAGTTAAGGATATTTAAGGATAGATAGTTAAGGATAGTTAAGGTACGCATGCTCAACGCACACAATCAATGATCCCACTGCTGTTTCCTTTCTTCCACGTCCACATCCTCTGCCCTCCAAATCACTCCATTAATGTGCTGTATGTGCATTCGAATCGCAGCCGTGAAGTTTGAACTCAGAGTAAGTTAAGTTTGTGTCACATCATATTACACTCTGTCATCAACCTGCCATGTGCATCTCGTTGAACTTTCACACGTCTTATGAGCATTTACTTTGGGTTTGCATCCTGTGCGATAATGTGTTGGAGTGTGTGAAAGTGTGAGTGTGCCTCATTATGGTTGTGTGCACGTGAATGTGTGTGAGATTTTCGGATAATAGAGGACGGCTTATTTTTAATGGAATACAGCACACGAGCGTATATAATATACTGTTCCATGCATGGGAAACAATAGGGGAGAGCATTGCAGTGTGGCTGTATAAGAGCAATGGACAACCCTACCGTTAGTCTTTATGCTATCCGCTGTGATTTGGTGGTGAGGGGCTTTGTAGCCGTGCAGAGGACACACGCCAATCATTTTAGAGCCGCAAGTTGTTCCGTAACCATTAGCCTGTGAAAAGCCATTTCCCTACCCCCAGCTTTTTATGATTGCAATCTCCCCTGTTCAAACCCTGCTCTCCATTCCCAAAAAGTTGCTTGGGTCTCGTGTGACCCATGTAGGATTGCAGGACATTGGTCTGCACATGTGCAAGTACATGCCGTTGCAGGTGGTGCGAGACTGTCCTGCAAGTGGTTTGTAAGAACTGAAGCCTGTCGGGGCTGAGAGTCAGTGTTAAGAGAGAAAAGAAGAAGCAGAAGGGAGAACCGAGACTTCAGTGCAGTGTGAAGCAGTATTGAGAACATTGAAAAGAGAGAGAAAAACAAGTCTTCTAGGGTGTCACTGCATGATGGGAACGACTATGCTTGTGCTATCATAAGACTGACGAATACTGGGAGAAATGCTGGAGCAATGAGCTGCTCAGCACTACTCTGCACCAACCTGCCTGCTCTCCGTATCAATCTACCCTCCGCATCTCTGATGGATGCACTGGTAGTGTTGTCTTTCCCTCCAATATTTTATAATGAGCAAAGGTCCTCAGCATTACCGAGCAATGCCGCGTCTCTCCACCCGCCGTTCCCCTCCTTCCACCCTTTCCGTCCTCATCCCACCCCTTCCCCTGCTTCCTCCACCCCAACCCTCCCTCCGGACTCACACCCACCCATCCTCTTCCCTTCCCCTCCCTCCTCTCATGCCTTCCCCTCCCTCGTCCACCCCACACCATCTTCTTGTGACTCCACCCACCCTTCCCTCCTCTCCACCGGACTCCCACCCCACCCCTTCCCCTCCCTCCTCCACCGATTTCCTCCCTCACCACCTCACCTACTTCCTCGGATCCCACCCCAACTCCGGACTCCCCCTTCCCCTCCTCCTCCACCGGACTCCCACCCACACTCCCCTCCTCATCCCACTCACCTACTTCCTCCGGACTCCCACCCCACACTCTCCCTCCCTCCGGACTCCCACCCTTCCAGGTGCTGGTTTGTGTGTTTATAAGTTACGAATAATGAGACAAAATCACCATTTAAACCCCCAAGTCAAGGTGTATCATGCTTTAAAAAAAAAAAGTCATCCTATAAAGTTTAGGCGCAATTAACTTTGAGAGCACAGAGGAGTAGCATCACCAACAAACAAACAAACAAACATCTCATTCGCTTTTATATGGGAAATAACATCTCTCCAAGCTCCTAATAAAATGAAATAACATCCGAAATGAAAGCAGATTGCACAAAAAGGTGAAACAATGCAATCTCATGTAAAAATTAAAAAATTAAAATTACACATTTAAATCTAGCAAAGACGGCCAGTTCCACCGAGCTCGAAAAAAAAAGACTATCGTCAATAAAAAGGACCGCTGTTGACTGTATCACCACAGCTTGCAGATGAACAAACATTGAAGAATAGCACTCAACGTTGAGCAACAAAGTCATAACAATTTTTTTAAAGACAAGTCAAGCAAAAGGAAAGGTAAGAGAATGGTTAAACAGGGATCTGTTCCATCACCAAGCAGCTTGTAGAGCGCTCGCCAAGTGGTTTAAGCACTCCAACGAAACAGCTGATCAGGAACGACCGGCTTGGCAGATGATTAGCGATGTTTTCAGCAAAGAACAGGCATGTGATGACAAGTGCTTTTTCATCATTATTTTCATTGCAAT
The DNA here is from genome assembly GCA_035128595.1 of Eptatretus atami. Taxonomy (NCBI): domain Eukaryota; kingdom Metazoa; phylum Chordata; class Myxini; order Myxiniformes; family Myxinidae; genus Eptatretus; species Eptatretus atami. Next base: position 54,639,856 of record CM068964.1, read on the forward strand.
CCATGAAGTGACGCATAAGGCAAATTCCTTCATCTTTTCTTCGCTCAATATAATTATCCAAACAGTAGAAAAATTTAAGTTTAATTTACAATTTGTAAATTAAATATTGAGAAGGAGGGATCACAGCCTTGCTTGCTTCAAGTAAATTCGTGAATACGCTTCGTTCTAAGAATCGGTAATTACTTTAAAATTTCAGATTTCACTCTTAGTGAAATCAGTTATTTAGTCCACCAACTCTGATCCTCAAATCTGAAGACAGATATTGATTAATGATCTATCTATAATTCCAGCAATCTCTGTGTGTCTGTCTGTCTGTGACCGCTGTTTCTCGACAACCACTGGTCCGATCTAATTGAAACTTGCCAGGTATATTGCTGGGGCCCTGAGGATGTGCCTTTTCAAGGTTTGATATTAATCGGACAAGTGGTTCCCAAGTTATGGTCATTTATTTACCAAACCAATGACAGGACACAGTGCTATGACATCACAATTGACGTCACAATTCTTCTTCCTCTTTTTTTTTTGCACGTACGGCCACGCACATACGGGCACGCACTAGTATACTTTAATAAGTCCATGAGAGGTCATCGTGGAAAATCACCAAAGCATTTTTTAATAGGCCGAAACAACATGGCAGCTTAAGAGCCCAGTGAGGTGACAAAGGATAAGCCTGTTTTTCTTTTTTCATGATGACATGAGTTAATAATCTTCAAAAGGGGAGTTTAAATTTACCCAAACACACAGTGGAGGAGTATCCTTTTACCTGCCATCAGGCAAATAAGAACAGTAGGCAGCCATTGAAGAAAAGCAGGCTTTCATTTTCTGTGCTCGATTTTGAAATTAGCCAATCACCACTCAGTTATCTGGGTCTACACCCTTCATGTACAGAGTCGTGAAGCCACTTTGTGAGCATGGGTTTGCACACCTTGTGCAGGTGACTACACAATAAATTGTCACGTGACCGGGCTGAGTCCTAAATGACTCAAACCAGGTTACGCTGGAGTTAAACTCCGCAGGATAGCCTTGAGCGGATAGGAACATTTTACTTGAGCATGCAAATGGCACCTCAGGGGTAACAATTCCAATGAACGCATCAAAAATGTAGCACACCTATGATTCTCAATATCACGCAGCTTTCAAAATGACGTATTCATCCCCAGAATGCTTGGCTGGCATGCATGGAAACCCCAGGAAATGGCAGTGTTCCAAGCAGTCTATCGTGTGTGGAAGGTAAGGAATGTTACCTAAAATGGCTCACAAAGATTCAAAAAGAAGCTGAAAATACTTGGAAAAGTACCTGAGAGAAAGAGCTGTGTCTCTGCACAATGAAGGAATTGGAGAACTTCCTCAGCTCACTAAAGTATCGGATGAGCAGGTTTGCTCTGCCACACGCACGCCTCCGCGAGGTGCGTCACCCCGAGCTTGGCCATGCAAAAGGAATGCACCGTCCTTCAGGACTCAGACAGAACCGTGGGTATATGGAGCAAGCCAAGGGTGACGTGCAGGTCAGGAAGAAAGGCAAGCAGACAAGATGATCAGTGAGCCACAAATGTCTTATTGTGGAGAGCGGCAAGAGAATAAGACCGCATGGAGAAAGAGAGACCCTTGAGGAGAAAGAAAGAACGATCGCGATCACACGCGATTTTCTTAAAGTGTCTGGCATGTGACATTTCTTGCCCTATTCATTTGTCACCCACCCAAGTTGGGACAGCTTTCCATTGGCACTCAAGGGGATTGAACCAGTTGATACACGAGACCCCACGTGACTGCCCATTCGGCCAGGGAATGTGGTCTCATCAGCCCAATCAGGGCCTGACTTTCGGGCCCCATGACATCACACAGTACAGAAACTTATGTAGCCTCTTTAAGGCACTTGTCCATTTAATTAAATGTGAAGGCGAATTAGTGAAGAAGAACATGTAATTGGTGAAAATACAAAGGGATGGAAGGGAGATGAGGGGCCAAACTGGATTGGCGATCCTGACAGTGTTAATTGGGGTAATTATAACACAACTGATGTAAACATAATAAGAAATAACTGCCTAATTAATGAACCTATTACCCCTCGGACATTTTCTTCACAATGTCATGGGTTGATGCATGACCATGCACATCAGCGGATTAATCATTTTACGTCTTCTACTTTATGAAGATAATTTTTTGTAAAAGAATAAAAAAAATTCCCAAAGAACAAAACAATGTTTCACTTTCGACATCATTCCACCCACACATACATCTGACCTCCCCCGGTCTCACACGGAAGGCAATAATGAAAATGATGTTAGTCACGTGATGCCCCACAAGCCCTCCCTTCGGAAGGTAGATAACTCCTGGTACATGATTCCTGCACTGTCCCAAAAGAAGACCATGACCAGTACATTGGTCAAAACGACTGACCTCAGCTTTGTTTATTGGGCAGCTGTACTATTTGGTGGTGCCAATTCAATTTTGAATGTCGTCCTGTGATAGGCTGGTCGGATAACGTCGAGGTATGTACCTTCACTCCTCTCTGAGTCATCTCGCCTGTTAGAATCTCAGCCAGGCTATAAACTGTCACTCTGGTGTTTCTCAGGCAGAGTGATACATCAACTGGTGCACCGTCCCTCGGATGGATGTTAAACTGGGCACCCCATCTGCTAGCATTGGCTGGTGGGTGTTAAAGATCCCACGGCGTCCTCCTTCGTGAAGTAAGTCGGTGAGCTAGCACTGGCACCATGGCCTGGTCTTCCTTGACATTGGGTTACACTGCTTGATACCTTACAGTGCCATTGCTCTCTGGTTCGGATCTTTAAAGCAGCAGCTTCTGTTCTTCAAAGAAATTGACCAGGTAGTTCACATGTTTCATTTGATCAGCCTTGTTTGAATAGGAAGAGCAACCAAAACACACTGCTTATGCTTCCTCGAGAAAAAGTTTCATAAATACCTGCTCGTGTAAGCCATCTTGGGAAACCATCTGAAAGGTATGCATTTTTTACCATACTCTATTGTCTGGCTGAAATAGTTCATATTTTTGTACATTTGTGAGTTTTAACTGGGATATCTATTCTTCACTGACATTGATATCTCATTGTAAAAAAAACATAATAAAAAATTCTGCCAGCTTGATTTGAAAGTAGCTTTTGTTTTTTTTTTAATTATTTTTTTTTAAAGAAAGAATAGAAAGAGGAAGTGGAAGAAGAAAATCAAAACACCACGTTTTTTTATTTACAGATAAAATTCCCCATACCACGTGACACTGAGCTGGTTTCCTTGTGAAGTGCTCCGGTTGCTTGACACTGAGCCATGTATAACCATTCCTCTCTAACAACACCAGGGCAAACTATTTACTATTCCTCATGACGTTCTCACCATTCACCTGCGATAGCTCATCACACACGCTGAAGAAAGGGTAGGGGAACCTCTGCTTGCAAGTTTTCCATCCAGCCTCTATAAAGCAGCATTTCTTATTCTCCCACTTCGGTGACCACATGCCAGAACTCACAAGACCTTTTAAGGCTAGCAAACTTTATTCCTTCCCTTCCTTTTAGTGCCAAGCGCTACCCTTACCTATGTTTGTATCAACACGTGCCAAACAAGGCTTTGTAAGCAGAAATCCTTCCGAGTTACCTAGGCAGCAAACATGCTGTAAACGAGAAACAGATGCTGGGGCTGATCATAGTAACACAGTCACTCACGATAAATGCAGGTTTAATTCAAGAATGGTTTCCTCTGGACTCTCTACCAATCAGCCATGCCTGTACCCTTGGAATGTATTCAAAACATAATTGTTATTGTGCCATAGTTATTCAGACCATAATGGTAGGTAAAGATACCGTTGTTGGGAGACATAAACGTACGAACACGAAGAAGCAACAGGAAGGAGTGTACGTGATGGCGGCTACACTCCTGGCATTTGAAAGCCAAAAGCATGGAGAAAGAGTGACAAATTGAAATACTTATATTGTTCAAGTAACACATACAGTTGAAGAGAGGAACCATGAGTCACCTTAAAAAAATTAGCATTTTTAAAACCATAAAAACTCCAAAGCTATTTTAAGTAAACTGTTTTTTCTTGAAGAAATAGACGTTTGTGCCTTGGTGGCCATGGATTCTATTTCAGTTTGATAGGGAAGGATCCATGGGATATGGTCACAAGTATTCAAATCATCATAACTACAACCATAACTGATATACAGGGTGGTGGCCAAAAGGTCAGGAACCAGAAAGGATTTGGGTGGTTGGACTACAATAATTAATTTTTGCCTTATATATTATTTTAAATATGTATATTAAATAAAATTGATTTCCCCTTCTCAATTTCCAGATAAATTATGGCAGTAAAATGGACAAAAGAAGAGAGTGGAGCTTCTTTCGATGAGTGGAAGGCCAGCCTCTTCAAACCGATCAATTGCTGCTAAATTTAATGAGATACTCAGAGGGAGCTCCAATTACTCAGGGAGCATTTTTCGTTTTTTTCCCCCCCAAGAGCTAAGGCTTGTAGTGGAGCTGCCACACATACGTCTCACACAAATGGACAGACAGGCGAATGCACAAGACAACACAGGACTGTTAGACGAGAAAAACGTAGCCACTGAGCTTGAATGGAAGTGCCGTCACTTCCTGGGACATTTTGGGGACCAGCGAGGTCACAACAATGGCACCGTCTTTCTCACCGCAGTTAGCGGGGTGCATTTCCGAAGGACGAATTGCCTCCTCCTCATTAATGCCAACCTATGGGGATTGTCCATGGTCTTATTCTTTTAAATGCTGAATGTCAAGCAAGGAAGCAACACGAACAAGTTCTTTAAAGTCTTTGGTATGATTCAGCCGGGGTTTGAACCGCCAACCTCCCAGACGAGGAGTGGACGCTCTCACCATTACACCGAGTGGGAAAATGATTGAGCGATTCAATGAAATAGAAGGTGTGCATGAACATCCTCGCATCAAGTATCATCATGATGTCCAAACATCATGTGTACTTATAATTGAAACGTGTCTGCAAGTTAATGACCAACAATTCTCAATCATTTACTGTATTTTCTGATGTGGTTGGTAATATCGCATGGTAATAAATTAATGAATAAATAATCTTTATGATCAGAAAGCATTTTTTAGTGCGAACATTTTTTTTTTACTTCATGCAATATTAACCCTGTGGCTCCTGACTTTTGGACCAACCTGTATACCAGTTTAACCTATCACCTAAATATACCAGTTTAACCTATAAAAACCAATATAGCCTATGAGCGAAGAACCAGTCCTTACGAACGGGTTAATTCATCCAGAATTACGGACAGGTTAAATCATACAGAATTACGGACAGGTTAATTCATCCAGAATTATGGACAGGTTAATTCATCAGAATTATGGACAGGTTAATTCATCCAGAATTATGGACAGGTTAATTCATCCAGAATTATGGACAGGTTAATTTCATCCAGAATTATGGACAGGTTAAATCATACAGAATTACGGACAGGTTAATTCATCCAGAATTATGGACAGGTTAATTCATCCAGAATTACGGACAGGTTAATTCCTCTAGATTACAAACAGGTTAATTCATCCGAAATACGAACAGGTTAATTCCTCTAGAATTACAAACAGGTTAATTCATCCAGAATTACAGACAGGTTCATTGCTCTAGAATTACGGACAGACTAATTCATCAGAATTAAAGACAGGTTTTCATCCAGAATTACGAACAGGTTAATTCCTCTAGAATTACGAACAGGTTAATTCATCCAGAATTACAGACCGGTTAATTCCTCCAGAATTACGAAACAGGTTAATTTCATCCAGAATTACGAACAGGTTAATTCATCCAGAATTAAAGACAGGTTAATTCATCCAGAATTACAGACCGGTTTATCCTCCAGAATTACGAACAGGTTAATTCATCCAGAATTACGAACAGGTTAATTCATCCAGAATTAAAGACAGGTTAATTCATCCAGAATTAACAGACCGTTTCAATTCCTCCAGAATTACGAAGCAGTTAATTCATCCAGAATTACGGACTGGTTCATTCCTCTAGAATTATGGACAGATCAATTCATCCAGATTAAAGACAGGTTAATTCATCCAGAATTACGGACAGGTTAATTCATTCATCCAGAATTATGGACAGACTAATTCATCCAGAATTACAGACAGGTTAATTCATCCAGAATTACGGACTAGTTAATTCATCCAGAATTACAGACAGGTTAATTCATCCAGAATTACGGACTGGTTAATTCATCCAGAATTAAAGACAGGTTAATTCATCCAGAATTACAGACAGGTTAATTCATCCAGAATTATGGACAGACTAATTCATCCAGAATTACAGACAGGTTAATTCATCCAACCTGCCAAATATGGAAGGTAATACCCCCGAGAAATATGGACAGGTTATTAATACCCCTCAGAAATATGGACAGGTTAAGTACTCCAGAAATATGGACAGGTTAATCTAAATATGGCATCCCAGAAATATGGACAGGTTCAATACCTCAGAAATATGGACAGGTACCGAATATGATACATATAAGTTATCCCCAGAAATATGGACAGTTAAATACCTCCAGAAATATGGAACAGGTTATTAATACCCCCTCAGCAGATATGGACAGGTTAATACCTCCAGAAATATGGGACAGGTAATAATACCCCCAGAAATACGGACAGGTTAATACCAGAAATCGGCACAGGTTAATACTCCAGAGATATCGGACAGGTTAATACCACGAAATACGACGGTTAATACTCAGAAATATGGACAGGTTAATTAATACCCCAAAAAAAAAAAGAAATACGGCAGGTTAATACCCCCAGAAAATACAGACAGGTTAATACTCCAGAAATATGGACAGGTTATACCCCAGAAATACGGACAGGTAATACCCCAGAATACGGACAGGTTAATACCCCAAGATATGGACAGGTTAATACCCAGAAATACAGACAGGTTAATACCTCCAGAAATATGGACAGGTTTAATACGAATTATGGACAGGTTATACTCCAGAAAATACTGGACAGGTTAATCTCAGAAATATGGACAGGTTAATACACCCAGAAACAAGACAGTTATACCCCAGAAATACGGAGGTTAATACCCCAGAAATATGGACAGGCTTAATACCCTCAGAAGTATGGACAGGTTAATATCCCCAGAAATATGGACAGGTTAATATCCCAGAAATATGGACAGGTTAATATCCCCAGAATATGGACAGGTTTAAATATCCCCAGAAATTGGACAGGTTAATATCCCCAGAATATGGACAGGTTAATATCCACAGAAATATGGACAGGTTAATATCCCCAGAAATATGGAACAGGTTAATATCCCCCAGAATTATGGACAGGTTTAATATCCGAAATAGACAGGTTATAATAATCCCAGAATATGGGACAGGTTAATAATACCCCCAGAAATATGGACAGGTTATACCCAGAAATATCGGAAGTTAATCCCAGAAATATGGACAGGTTAATTCAAACAGCAAATATGGACAGGTTAATACCCCAGAAATGGTAGTTTTTGTCATACCCCTGCTCCCCACCAGAGGCAGCGCAATGTCATCCACATTTGCATCTTGATTAATTGGGGGGACTCCACCCCACCATGACTAAACCCTGGATATGATTAATTTTTTTACACAAAAACACCGGAGATCTTAAAACGTCCACCAACGAATGTCACCAGACCGGGATGCCCAGTTTAAAACGTCCATCGAGGAACGGACACACACACACACACACACACAAGGCACACACACACAGACACCACACACACACCACACACACACACACATTGATTGATCCCCCTGCCTGTAAATGCCTGGATGACAGTTTTGTAGCTGGGTCGGAATTCAAACTACGGCGAGACAGCTTAAGCGGCGTGCTGTGTACACCTCTATACCCCAGTGCTTTGATCACTTAATGCCTCAAATGCTGCGACCTTTCACCGTTCAATTCCCCTAAATGGCATTGAGTTGTTTTTTTTTTAATATTTCCGCCGCCGTCAGACTTGGTTCCAAACGGGTCTTAAATGGATTGGTCTCGATGTTTGTGTCCGTGTTGGTGTCCACAACCATTATCTCGACATGTATGGACCGATTTTTTATTCGTACGTGGCACAAATATACAAACACATGATAGTATACATAAGCACGTCATTGTTTTTATTCGACATCAGATCCAAGCATGGCCGAAGGCAGTCATTTAGCTTGTAAAAAAAAAACCCCTAATGTGAAGCACGTCCCTCACCATTTTTTCTGATATGCAGTTTACCAGTATGTTTAAACTTGGCACACAGATAAGGAATGAAACTTAAATAGGCACTTATATTTTTTTTTTTGCGGTCAAAGTCCAAGATGGCCGATCCGTCGGCCATTTTGTTACTTAACTGTCCCAACCATTTCTTCGACATGCAGTCCGATTTTGTAGCTGGCGCCGAGCACATCGCCGACGGAATTACTTGCATCTAGCTTTATTTTGCAATCTCATCAAAGAAGGGGAAAGAGAGAAAAGGGAGGGAAGGGAAAAAGGAAAAGAAGACAGAGGAGAGGGATTTTAAGAAGAGAAAAGGGGGAAGAGGAGAAGAAAAGGTGGGGAGAGAGGAAGGAGAAGAAGAGGAAGGAGAAGAGGAGAGGGAAGGAGAAGAAGGGAGAGAGAAAGGAGAAGAAGAGGAAAGAGGAAGGAAGGAAGAGAAGAGGAGGAAAGGAAGAAAGGGAAGGGAAGAGAAAGGGAGAGGGAAAGAAGAAGGGAGGAAGGAAGGGGGGAGAAGAAGAAAAGGAAGAAACGAGGAGGAAGAGAAAGGAAGAAGAGAGAAGGGAGGGTATGAAGGGAGAAGATGGGAGAGAAGAGGAAGGGGGATTGAAGAAGAGGAAGGAGGAGAAAAAAAGAGGAGAGGAGAAGAAGAAGGAAGGGAGAAGGAAGATTAAAGAGAAAAGAGAGGAATAAGAGGGAAGAGAGAGAGGAAGTGGGAGAGAGAAGAAGGAAAGGAAAGGGGCAAGAGAGGAGGAGAGAAGGGAAAAGGAAGGGATTGTTTGAAGAGAAAGAGAGGGAGATTTTAAGGGAGAGGAGGAGATTTTAGGGAAGGGAAGCAGAGGGAGGGAAGGAAGGAGGAGAAGGAGAAGATGCGAGGAGAGAGAGGGGGAAAAGAGAGAGGGGGAGGAAGAAAGGAAAGAGAGAGGAGGGGAGATAAGAAGGAAGGAAATTATTAGAGATAAGGGGAAAGGAGAGGGGGAAGAAGGGAAAGGGAGAGAAGAGGGAAGAGAAGAGGGAGAGGGGGGAGGGAGACGGAGGAAAGGGGGGAAAGGAAGGAGAGAGAGAAGGGAGGATAAGAAGGGAGGAAACAGAGAGAAGAGAGGGGGGGGGGAAGAGAAAGGGGAGGAGGAAGGAAAGGAATTAGATAAGGGGAAGAGAAGGCAGGAAATTAGAGGGGAAGGAGAAGGGGGAGGGGGAGAGAAAGAGAGGAAGGGGAAAGAGAAGAGGGAGGAGGAGCAGGAGAAAGAGATAAAGAAAGAGAGAGGAAGAAGAAGAAGAAGGGGGAAGAGAAGAGAAGGAAGGGAAGAAGAGAGATAGGAAGAAGGAAGGGGGAGAGGACAAGATGGGAGAGAGGGAAGGAAGGGAGATAGGACCGGAATGGAAGGGAGAGGAGGGAGGGAGGGGGGGGAAGGCAAAGAGAGGGAAAGGAAGAAGGAGAAGGGAGAGGGGGAGAGAGAAGAATTGAAGAGAAGGGGGGAGGAGAAGAAAAGAGGAGAAAAGAGAAAGGAAGGGAAGGGGAGAGGAGAGAGGGAAGGAGAAAGCCAAAGAAGGAAAGAGAGGGGAGAGGGAGAGAGGGTTGGAGGAGAAAAAAGAAAGGGATAAGAGGGGGAGAGGAGGGATTATGGGAGGGGGAAGAGGGAGGGGAAGAAGGAGGGAGAAGAGAGAGAAGAAAGAGAGAGAGGGAGGGAGAAGAGAAAGAGAGAGGAGAGAGGGAGGGAGAGAAAGAGAAGGGAGAAGAAGAAAGGGAGGGAAGGAAGGATAGAAGGGAGAGGGGGGGAGGAGGAAGAAGGGAAGGGAAGAGAGGAGGAAGAGAAAGAAGAAGGAGAGAAAAGAGAGGGAAGGAGGGAAGGAGAAGTGGGAAGGGAGGATAAGGAGGAAAGAAGGAAGGAGAAGAGAGGTAGAAAGGGGAGAGGAAGGGGGAGGGAGAGAGAAGGAGAGAGAGGAGAGAAGAGGAGGGAAGAAGAAGGATGAGGGAGGGAAGAAGAGGAGAGATGAGGGAAGAAAGGGAAAGGGAAAGGGAAAAGGGAGGGGAGGAAGGGGAAGAAAGGAAGAGGGAGGAAAGAGACAAGAGAAGGGAGAAGGAGAAGAAAAGAGAGGAAGGGGAGGAGGAGAAGGGAGGGAAGAAGGAAGAAGAGGGAAGGAAGGAAAGAAAGGAAGAGAAGAAGAAGGGGAGAGGAGGAAAGAGGGGGGGAAGGAGGAGAGGAGGGAAGATATAGAAGGAAGGGAAGAGAGGGGAGGAGAAGAGGGAGAGGGGGGGAGAGAGGGTAGAGGGAAGAAGGAGGGAGAAGAAAGAAGATATGAAGGGGAGAGAAAGATAGAGAGGGGATTTGATAGCAAGGAGGGATTTTTAGGAATATAAGGGAGAGGGGGAAGAGAAGGAGAAGAAGAAAGAGGAAGAGGTGGGAGTGGGAGAGAGAAAGGAAGAGGAGGAAAGAAGGAGGGGAGAGAAGGGATTAAGAGGAAGATAGGGGGGAGGGGAAAGAAGAGGGAAAAGAGAAGGAAAGAAGGGAAGGATTGAGAAGAGAGAGGAAGAGAAGAAGGAAAGGGGAGGGGGTCAAGAGAAGGGGGGGAGGAAAGGGATGAGGAGAAAGAAGAAGAAGGGGGGGAGGAGGAGAAGGGAGAAGGGGAACGGGGAAGAAGAGAGGAAGAAGGAGAGGATAGGGATGTAAAAGAGGAGAAAAAAAAGGGAGAAGGGGAAAGAAGAGGGATGAGAGGAAGAAGGAAGGGGAAGAAGGGGGAAGATCAAAGGGGGGAGGGGAGGAAAGAAAACGATTTTTGGAAAGAGGGAAGAAGAAGATCAAGAGAGGAAAAAGGGGAGGGGAAAGGAAGGGAAGAGGGTAAGGAAGAGGAGGGGAGGAAGACAGAGGGGGGGAGGAGAAGAGAGAAAGGAGAGAGGGGAGGAGGAGGAGAGGGGGGAGATTTAGAGAAGAAAGGAGAGGAGGAGAGAAAGGGAAAGGAGGGAAGGAATTTAAGAAGAAAGGAGGGAAGAAAGAGGAGAAGGAGGAGAAGAAGAAGAGAAGGGGGGAAAGAAGGGAAAAGGGAAAGAGAAGGAGAGGGAGGAAAGAGGAAGAAGGAGAAGGGGAAAGTTGGGAAGGAAAGGAAGAGGAGGAGGATAGAAAGAAGGAGAGAGAGGGAAGTAGGGATTAGGGAGGGGAAAGAAGGAGGGGAGATGAAAAAAGAGGAGAAAAAGGAATGGAGGAAGGAAGGAGAGGGAAGGGAAAAGAGGGAAAGAAGAGGGGGGGGGAAAGGGGAAGACGAAAGAAGAGGGGAAAAGGAAAAGGAGAGAAGAGGGAGAAAAGAAAGAGGAAGGGAAGGAAGGGGAGGGAAGGAGAAGAGGGAAGAGAGGAGGAGAGATGAATAGGGAAGAGGAAAAGGAGAAAGAAGGAATAGGAGAAAGGAAGGAGAGGGAAGGAAGAGGAGAGGGGAAGAGAAGGGAGAAAAGGAGAAGAGGAGAAGAAGAGAGAGAGAAGGAGAGAAAGGGAGAAAGAAGGGGAGGAGAGAAAGACACGAAGGGAAAAAAAGAGGGAAGAGAAGAGGAAAAGGAAAGGGGAAGGAGGAAGGAAGGAAACAGAGGGAAGAGGGAGAGAAGGAGAAGGAAGGGAGGAGAGATAAGAGAGAGGGATTTTGGAGGGGAATGAGGAGGATGAGGGATAGGAGATGGAGGAAAGGAAGGGTTTTAGGAGGAGGGGGATTTTTTAGAAAAGAAGAAGAAAAGGGGAGCAAAAGAGGAAGAGGAGGGAGAGATTGGAGAGATTAGGGGGGGAGATGGAGCAAAGAAGAAGGGGGAGAGAAGAAGGGAGAAGAGGGGAAGAGAGAGAACGAAGGATGAGAGAAGGGGGGGGAAAGGAAAAAGAAGGAAGGGAAGAAAGAGGGAAAGGAGGGATAAGAAAGAGGGGGAGCAGGGGAAGGGGGGAGGAAGGAGAGAGAAGGGGAGATAAAAGGGGAGAGGAGGGGGAAGGAGGAAAATTTGAGGGAAAGAGAGGGGAAGTAAGAAAGAGGAGAAAGAAGAGATAAGAAGGGAGAAAATAGAAAGCAAGGAAAAGAAGGGAGAGAAGAGGGAAAAGAAAGAAGAAAGGGAAAGGAGTGGAAAGAGGGGAGAGGAAAGAAAGAGGGAAGAGAAGAGAAAGAAGAGGGAGGAAGAAGAAGGGAGAGGAGGGGAGAAGGGAAAAGATGATTGGAGAGAAGGGAGGAGGGGAGGAAGAGAAGAAGAAAGGAGAGAAAGAGGATGATAAAGGAAGGGGAGAGCAGGAGAGGAGAGGAGAGAGATTGAAAAGAGGAGGAAGGAGAGAGGGGAGAAGGAGAAGAGTAGAGGGGAGAAGGAAGAAGAGAGGGAAGGAGGCAAGAGGAAAGGAGGAGGAGAGGCAAAGAGGGGAAGAGGAGGGAGGGGAAAAAAGAGGAAGAAGAAGGGAAGGCAAAGGAAGAGATAAGAGAGGGGGAGGAAAGGGGAGGAAGAAGGGGATAAAAGGGAGAAAAGGGAGGGGAAGAAAGGATGAGGGAAAGAGATAAGGAGGGGAGGAGATTGGAGAGGACAGAAGGAGGAGGGAAAGAAAAAGGGAAGATTTAGAGGGGAGGAGCAGGAAAGAGATGAAGAAAGGGGGGAAGGGGGAAGGAAGGAAGAGGAGAGGGAGATAGGAAGAAGAGGAAGGGGAGAGAGGGATAGGAACGGGGGGAGGGAGAAGGGGAGAAATACGGAGGAAGGAAATAGAGGAGGAATAGGAGATTAGGAAGAGGGGAAGGGAAAAGAGAATTAGGAGAAGATGAAAGAAGGGGAAGGGGAGAGAAGGGAGAAGTAGGGGAGAGGAGAGGGGGAGACAAAGAGAGAGAAGGGGGGAAGGAGGAGAGGAAGGAGAAAGGGGAGAAGGAGAGGAGAGAGAGGAGGGAGGGAGAGAAGGAGGGAGAAGAAAGGGGGAAAGAAAGAGGGGGAGAAGAAGGGGAGGGAGAGAAGAAGCAGGGAGAGAGAAAGGGAAAGGGGAGGAGAAGGGAGAAGGGGAGGAAGGAAAGGAGAGAAGAAGAATAGAGAGGGAAGGGAGAGAGAGAGAAGAGGGAGGAGAGGAGGAGGAAGGGAGGATTTGGAAGAATAGAAAAGGGGGGAAGGAAGAGAGGAAGGAGGGAGAGGGAGAGGGAGGGGAAGGAGGAGAAGGGAAAAGATGGAAGAGGAAGAGGGGGAGAGGCGGGAGGGAAGGGGGAGGATGGGAGACAGGAGAAGGGAATTAGAAGGGAGAGGAGGGAGAAAGAGGGGGAAGAGAGGAAAGAAAGAAGAGGAAAGAAGGGGAGGGAAGAGAGGGAGGAGGGGGGAGAAGGAGGGAAAGGGGAGAGAAGGAGAACGAAGAAAGAAGAAGAAGGGAGGGGGAGAAAGGAGGGGAGTAGAAGGGAAGGAGGGAGGGAGAGAGAGATTGGGATTGAGAAAGAAGAAGGGGGAGAAGGAGGAGGAGAGGGAAGGAAGGAAGAGGGGGGAAGATGGGGGGGAAGAGAGAGGGAGGGAAAGGAGAGGGAGGGGAAGAGGGGGGGCAGGGGGGGAGAGGAATGAGCAAAGGAGAGGAAGGGGGAAAGAAAAAGGGTACGAAAGAGGGGAGAGTGAGAAGGGAAAGGGGGAAAGGGGGAGGACAGAAGAAGAAAGAAGGGAAAGGAGGGAGGGGAGGAGAAAGGAGGGGGAGAGGGAGGGAGAGGGGAAGGGAGAGAAAGAGGAATGGGGAGAGATTTTGGAGGGATAAAGGAAGAAAAGGAAGAGGGGAAGAGAAAAGGAAGAAGGAGGGGCGGGAGAAAGGAAGGGAAGGGAAGGGGAGCCAGGAGCAAAAGAGGGGAAGGAGAAAGGAGGAAGGAGAAAAAAGAAAGAAAGAAAGGTTAAAAAAAGGAAAGAAGGAAAAGAAAAGAAGAAAAAAAGAGAGGGAGGAGAGAGAGAGAGGGAGAAGCCCGATTGGAGGAGAAGGAAGAAAAAGAGGGATGAGATTTTGAGAGAAGGGGGAAAGGAGAGAAAGGAGAGGAGAAGGGGGGGAGGAAGAAAGGAAAAAAAGGGAGAGAAGGAGAGAGGAGGAAAGAGGAAGGAGAAGAAGGGGGAAGGAAGATTAGAGGGGAAAAGAAGAGGGGAGGGGGGAGGAAAGAGGGTGTAGAGGCAGGGGGAGGAAGAATTAAAGAAGAAAGGAGGGGAGAGGAGGAGAGGAAGAGAAGGGGGAGAAGGAGGGAAAGGGAAAGAAAGAGAGGAGAAAGAGGAAAGGGGGGAAGGGGGGAGAAGGAAAAGGGAAGAGGGAGGGAGAAGGAGGGGGAGATAGGGGGAAGGGAAAGAGGAAAAGGATGAGGAGGGAGGAGAAAGAAAAAGAAGGGAAGGAGACAGAGAAAGGAGAGGAAAGAGAAAAAAGAGGGATGAAGGAGAAAAAGAGGGGAGAGGAGAGGCAGAGGAGGATTTAAAGAGAGAAGGAGAGGAGAAGAAAGAAAAAAAGGAGACAGAGGGGAGTAGAGAAAAAAAGGGAAGAAAAGAGGAGGAAGAGGAAAGAGAGAAAAAGGAAGGAGAGGAAGAAAGAAAAAAAGGAGAGAAGAGAGGGGGAAGGAGAGAAGGAGAAAAAGGAGGAGAGAAAGGAAGAAGGGAAGGAGCAAAGGAGAAGAAGGAAGAGGGAGGAAGAAGAAGGAAGAGAAGGGGGGGAGGGAAAGATGGAGAGGAGGGGAAGAGAAGAGAGAGAGGAGGGAAGAGAGAAGAGAGAGAAGAAGAGGAGAAAAGAAGAAGGGAGGAGGAGGAAGGTAGAAAGAGAAGAGGGGGGAAAGGAAGAAGGAAGAAAAAGAGAAGGAGAGGAAGGAGGGGAAGAGGAAAAGGAGAGGAAGAGGAGAAGAAGGAAGAAGAGGGAGAAAGAGAGAAGAGGAAAAGAAGGGGGAGGAGAGGAGAAGAAGGGAAGGGGAAAGGAGGAGTAGAAGAAGAGAGAGAAGGAAAGGAAAGGGAAGGTAGAGGAGAAAGAAGGAGGAAGAAAAGAAGCGGAGAGAAAAGGGAGAGAGACAGAGAAAAGAGGAGAGAGAAGAGAGAGGGAGGAAGAGGCAGGAGAGAAAAAGAGGGCAGGATTTGTTTGGAGGAAGAGGGGATAGGATGGAAGAGAGGGGGTAAAGATAGGAGAGGAGAGGAGAAGGGGAGAGGAGGGAGAGGAAGAAGAGGAAGAGGGAGAAGAGGGGGGAGGGAGAGAGGAGTAGAGATGGAGGGGAAGGAAGAAAGGAAAAGGAGGAAGAGGAAGGAAAAGGAAAGGAGGGGAGGAAGGGAAGAAGAGGAAGAGAAGAAAGGGGAGAGGGAAGAAGAGAGGAAGAGGAAGGAGGGGAGAGAAGGGGGGGAGAAGAGGAGAGGAGAAAGGGGGAAGGAAAGGGGGAGAAAGCAAGAGGAGGAAGAGAAAGAGGAGGAAGGAAGAGAAAGGAGAGAACGAGAAAAAAAGAGAGAAAGAAGAAGGAAAAGGACGAAAGAGGGACAGCAAAGGAGAAGGGGAGAGAAGGGGAAGAGAGGGAGAAGAGGAAGAGAGGAGAGAGAAGAAACGGAAGAAGAAGAAAGAAGAAGGAAGAGAGAAAGAAGGAAAAGATCAAGGGAGAAAAAAGAGAGAAAGAAGAGAAAAAAGAAGGGTAAGAGGAAGATAGAGGAGAGGAGAAAAGGGAGGAGAAAGAAAGAGAGATAAAGAAGAAGAAGAGGAAGGAGAGAGAAAGAAGAGAGAGTGGGAAGAAAAGGGAAGAAAGAGGAGAAGGGATAGGAAGAGAAGAAGGGAGAAAAGAGGGGAGAAAAAGGGAGAAGGAGAGAGGAAGAAAGGAAGGGAAGAAGGGGGAGGGGAAGAAGAAGGGAAAGGATGGGAAGGAGGGTAGAGAGAAGGAAGAAAGAAAGAGAGAAGATTTAGATTTATGGAGAGAAAAGAATGGAAGGGAAGATAGAAGATTGGAAAAAGAGGAGGAGGGAAGAAGGAGAGGGAGAAGAGAGATAGGAAGAGAAAAAGGAGAGAGGAAAATAGAGAGAAGGGGAGGAAGGAAGAGGAGACGGATGATGGAAGAGGAATAAAGGAGGGGAGAAAGGCGGAAGAGAGAGGAGAGGGGAAAGAGTGAAGGGAGGAGGGGAAGAGGAAAAGGAAAGGGAGGAAATTTATTGGGGAGGGAGGAGGAGAAGGGAGGGGGAAGAAGGAGGAGGGGAAAAGGAAGGGGGAGAAGGGAGAGGAAGGAAGGAGAGGGAAGGAGATTGGAGGGAAGAAGAAAGAAAAGAAAGAAGAGAAGGGAAGGAGGGAGAGGAAGATATAGGGAAGAGAGAAAGGAAGGGAAGAGAAGAAGAGAGATAGGAAGAGAAGAGGGAAAGGAGAGGGAAGGGGAGGAGGAGAAGGGAAGAGGAGAGAAGGGAGAGGGAAAGGAAAAAAGAAGGGAGGAGTAAGGATAAGAAGGAGCAAGGGAAAGAGAGGATAGAAAGGGAGGGAGGAAAGAGGGAGAAAGAGGAGAGAGAGAGGAGGGAATTAAAGAAGGGAAGCAAAGGAGAGGGAAAGAAGATGAAGAAAAGAGGAAGGGAGAAAGAAGGGGAAGAAGGAGAGAGGAGAAGGAGAGGGGAGAAGAGAGAGGGGAGAGGAATGAGAGAGAGAAAAAGAAAAGGGAAGAAGGGAAGGAAGAAGAAGAGGGAGGGAGAGGGAAGGAAGAAGAGAAAAGAGAAGGGAAGGAGAAGATGGTAAGGGAATAGAAGATTTGAAAGGAGGAAGTGAATGGGAAAGAAGAGTGTGAGAAGAGAGAAAGAGATTGAGATAGAAAGATTGGGGAGAGGGGGGAAGGAAAGAGGGAAAGGAGAGGGGGAGGAAGAGGAACAGGGGGGGGAGAGAGGAGAAGAGAAAGGGGGGAGGAAAGAAGGGAAAAGAGATTAGAGAGGAAAAAGGATGAAGAAGGGAAGAGGAAGAGAAAGGAGAGGGGAGGGAGGATTGGAAGAGGGGAAAGAAAGATAGGAGAGGGAGGAAGTAAGGGGAAGAAGGAAGAAAGAAAGGGAGAGAGAGAGAAGAGGGAAGAGGAGGTAGAGGAGGGGAGAAGAAAGAAGGAGGAGAAGAAGGAGGGGAAGAAGAGAGGAGATAAGAAAGAAAAAAGGAGAAGAAAAGAAGAGGAGAGAGGAGGAAGGGGAAGAAGAGGGGAGGGAGAGGGAAAGAAAGAGGAATTTGAAGGGGGGGAGAGAGAGAGAAAAAAGGAGAGGAGGGAAGGAAGGAAGAAGGAAGAAAGGAAAGGAGAAGGAAGAAGGACCGGAGGAAGAGAGAAGGAGGAGGGAGGGGGAGAAGAAGAAGGGGAAGGAGGAGAAGAAGGAAGAGGAGGGAAGAGGGCAAGGGGAAAGAGAAAGAGGGGGGAGGGAGAAGGGGGGAGGAAGGAAGGGAGGGGAAAGAGGGGGAGGAGGGAGAAGAAGAGGGGAAGGGGGGGAAGAAGGAGGAGGGGGGGATATGAGGGGGAGGGGGGGGAGAGGGAGGAGAAGGGAAGAGGAGAAAAGAAGGAGAGAAGAGAGAAAAAGGAGGTTGGGAGGAAGAGGAAAAGGGAGGGAAAGTAGGAAAGGTAGAGGAGAAGGGGAAGGGGGAAGGATTTAGGATGAAGAAGGGGAAGGAAAGAAGGGGAAAGGAGAGAAAAGAGGGTGAAGGGAGGGAAAAGAAGGAGAGATGGCCGACTGGCAGCCAGGCGCATTTTGTTGTAAAAAAAAACCCCCAATGTTGAACAGCGTCCTCAAACATTCATTTATCGCC
>CM068964.1:54657810-54674356 GCA_035128595.1 Eptatretus atami
ATGGATAGCGACAGCGAGGTATATAATGATGACTGTTCTGCATGGAGCATAGGGGAGAGCATATGAGTGTGGCTGTATAAGAGCAATGGAACCTAAAAGTTAGTCTTTTATGCTATGCTGTGATTTGGTGGTTGAAGGGCTTTGTAGCGCGTGCAGAAGGACACAGCTAATCATTTTAGAGCGCAGTTGTTCGTCCATTAGCCTGTGAAAAGCCATTTCCCTACCTCCAGCTTTTTATGATTGCAATTCCCCTGTTTAAACTTGCTTCGTTCCAAAAAGTTGCTTTGGGTCTTAGTGTGACATGTAGGATTGAAGGACATTGGTCCTGCACATGTGCAGTAATGCGTTGCGGTGGTGCGCAGATCTGTCTGGCAAGTGGATTTGTAGAACTGGAAGCCTGGTCGGGGCTGAGAGTCAGTGTTAAGATGAGAAAAGAAGAAGCAGAAGGGGGAACCGGAGACTTTCAGTGCAGTGTGAGCAGTATTGAGCATTGAAAGGAGGGAAACAAGTCTTTAGGGTGTATTTTGATGATGGGAAGACTATGCTTGGTGCTATGCAATAAGAATGACGATATGGGAGAAATGGCTGTAGCAATGGAGCTGCTCAGCACTACTCTGCAACAAGTGCTGCTCTCCGTATCATCTACCTCCGCATATCTGATGGATGCATGGTAGTGTTTGGTTTCCTTTTTCCAATATTTTATAATGAAGCAGGTTCTCAGCATTACCTGAGAATGCGCGCGTATCTCCACCCGCGTTCCTCCTTCACCCTTTCCGTCCCTCATCCACCTTCCCTGCTTCTCTTCCACGCACTCCTCGCGAAGATCACCCCCCATCTCTTCCTCCGCCTCCTCCTTCATGGCTTCCCTCCCTGTCACAACACAGATTTCTTGTGGATCCACCACCCCTTCCTCCTCTCGCCACGACTCCACCCAGCATTCCCTCCCTCCTCCACATCGATGTCTCCTCACCACTCACCTCTTCCTTTCGGACTCCCCCAGCATCTCCCTCCTCTGGACTCCCGCCCTTTCCAGGTGCTGGTTGTGTGTTTATAGTTAGAATAATGAGCAAATCACCATTTAAACCGCCCAGTAAGGTGTATCATGCTTAAAAAAAAAGTCATCCTATAAGTTTAGGCGCAATTAATTTGAGAGGCAGAGGAGTAGCATTCAACAACAAACAGAACAACAAAATTCTCATTCGTTTTTATATGTGGAAAATGAACTTCTCAAGCCCTAAATAAAATGAATAAAATCAAATGAAGGGCATGATTGCCAAAGGTGAACAATGCAATTCATGTAAAATTAAAAAATTAAATTTATCACATTTAAATTAGCAAAGCACGGCAGTTCCACGAGCTCGAAAAAAGACTATCGTCAATTAAAGGACGCTGTTTGACTGTCACACAGCTTGCAGATGACAAACTTGAAGAATAGCACTATACGTTGACACAAAGTCAAAAATTTTTTTTAAAGACAAGTAAGCAAGGGAAAGGTAAGAGAATGAGTTAAAGGGTCATGTTTTCATCACAAGCAGCTTGTAGAGGATCGGCCAAGTGGATTTAAGCATCCAAACGGAAACAGTGATAGGAACGACCGGCTTGCAGATGATTAGGAGATGTTTTCAGGCAGAGAACAGGCATGTGATGAAAGTGCTTTTTCATATTATTTTCATTGGCATCATGAGTGGCGCTAAGGCAAATTCTTCATCTTTTCTTCGGCTAAGTATATTATCCAAACAGTAGAAAATTTGAAGTTTATTTACAATTTGTTAAATATAATATTGAGAAGGAGGATACGCTTGTTGCTTAAGTAAATTCGTGAATCGCTTCGTTCTAGATGGTAGATATTAACTTTAAAATTTCAGATTTACTTTAGTGAAATAGTTATTTAGTACAATCTGATCTCAAATTGAAGACAGATATTGATTAATGATTATTATAATTTCAGCATCTCTGTGTGTTCTGTCTGTTGTGACGGGCTGTTTTCGACAAATACATGGTCGATTAAGATTGGAAACTTGCAGGTATATTGTGGGGCCGGCTGGAGGATGTGCTTTTCAGGGTTTGATATTAAATGGACAAGTGGTTCCAAGTTATGGTCATTTATTTTACCATACGCAATGAGACAGTGTATGACATTACATTGACGTCAAATTCTTCTTGCTCTTTTTTTTTTTTGCACGTACGGCACGACATAGGGGACGCACTAGTATAACTTAATAAGTCATGAGAGGTCATAGTGGAAATCCCAAAGCATTTTTTTAATAGGCGAAAACATGGCAGCTTAAGAGCAGTTGAGGTGCAAAGGATAAGCTGTTTTCTTTTTTCAATGATGAATGAGTTAATAATCTTCCGAATGGGGAGTTAAGTTTCCAAACACACGTGGAAGGAGTATCCTTTTTACCTGCCTTTCAGGCAAATAAAAGACAGTAGGCAGCCATTGTAAGAAAGCAGGTTTCTTTTCTGTGCTCGATTTTGAAATTAGCATCACGAATCAGGTTATCTTGGGTCTACTTCATGTCAGAGTCGTGAGCATTTGTGGAGCATGGTTTTGCAGCACCGTTGTGCAGGTTGAACTAAACAATAAATTGTAGTGAGGGGCTGAGTCCTAAATGAACTTCAAACAGGTTTCGCTGGAGTTAACTCCGCAGGATAGCTTGAGGGATAGGACATTTTACTTGAGCATGCAAATGGAACTAGGGGTACATTAATGACGATCAAAAGAATGTGGAACTATGATTCTCATTACGCAGCTTTCAAAATGACGTATTATCCAGAATGCTTTGGGCTGGCATGCTGGAACCCAGGGAAATGGCAGTGTTCAAGCATGTGTCTATGTGTGTGGAAGGTAAGGATGTTACGTAAAATGGTCACAAAGATTCAAAGAAGCTGAAATTTTGGAAAATGTATGAGAGAAAGAGTGTGTCTCTGCACAATGAAGGAATTGGAGAAGCTTCCTCCTCAAGCTACTAAAGTAGATGAGCGGTTTAGGCTCTGCAGCACGCGCCTTCCGAGGGGTGGTCCGGCTTGGCATGCAAAAGGAATCACCGATGCTTTCAGGACTCAGAAGAACCGTGGTATATGGAGCAAGCAAGGTGACGTGCAGGTAGGAAGAAAGGCAAGCAGACAAGATGATCAGTGAGCAAAAATGTCTTTTTGTGGAGAGCGGCAACGAGAATAAGACCGAATGGAGAAAGAGAGACCTTGAGGAGAAAGGAAGAACGATGGATACACGCGATTTTTTAAAGTGTTGGCATGTGACTTTACTTGCCCTAATTCATTTGTCCCAACAAGTTGGGACAGCTTTCCATTGGGCCTCAGGGGATTGACAGTTTGATACAGAGAACTCACGTGACTGCCCATCGGCCAGGGGATGTGGTCTCATAAGCCAATCAGGGCTGACTTTTCGGGCGCATGACATAACAGTAAGAATTTGTAGCTTTTAAGGGCACTTGTCCATTTAATTAAATGTGAAGGGAATTAGTGAAGAAAGAATGTAATTGGATGAAAATCAGGGATTGGAAGGGAGATGGGGGCAAACTGGATTAGGCGCATGACACGTGTTAATTGGGGTAACTTTATACAATGATGTAAAATAATATAGAAATAACGCTAATTAATGGAACCTATTACCTCGGACATTTTTCTTCACAATGTCATGGGTTTGATGGCATGACCTGACATGCGATTATTTACGTTTCTACTTTATGAAGATAATTTTTTTGTAAGATTAAAAAATATGAGAACAAAAATGTTTCAGTTTTCGCATATTCCCCTATTGATCCCGGTTACCGGAAGGCATAATGAATGATGTTAGTCTGATGCCAACACCACTCCTTCGGAAGGTAGATAATCCTGGTAATGATTCTGCAGCTGTCCAAAAGAGACATGACAGTACTTTGTCAAACGACTGCGCTCAGTTGTTATTGGGCGCTGTACTATATTGGTGGTGCCAATTCAATTTTGAATGTCGTGCTGTGATAGGCTGGTCGGATAACGTCGAGGTAGTACTTCACTCCTCTCTGAGTCATCTCGCTGTTAGAATCTCACCAGGCTATTAAACTGTCATCTGGGTTTCTCAGGCAGAGTGATACATCAATGGTGACACGTCCCTCGAATGGATGTTAAACTGGGCACCATCTGCTAGCATTTTGCTGGTGGGTGTTAAGATCCCACGGATCCTCTTCGTGAGTAAGTCGGTGAGCTAGCATGGCAGACGAGGGCTGGTTTCTTGATATTGGGGTTACTCTGCTTGATACTTAGTGGCATTGCTTCTGGTTGGATCTTTAAAGCAGGCAGCTTTGTTTCTTTCAAAGAAATTGAACAGGTATGTTACATGTTTCATTTGATCAGCATTTGTTTGAAATAGGAAGAGGACAACAAAACACACTGCTTATGCTTCCTCGAGAAAAGTTTCATAAAATACCTGCTCGTGTAGCATCTTGGGAAACCATCTGCAAGGTATGCATTTTTTTACCATACTCTATTGTCTGGCTTGAAATAGTTATAGTTTTGTACATTTGTGTGAGTTTTAACTGGAATATCTATTCTTCACTGACATGATATTCATTGTAAAAAAACATAATAAAAATTCATGCAGCTTGATTTGAAAGTCGCTTTTTGTTTTTTTTTTAATTCTTTTTTTTAAAGAAAGAATAGAAAATGAGGAAGTGGAAGAAGAAAATCAAAACACACGTTTTTTTTATTTACAGATTAAAATTCCATACAACGTGAACTGAGCTGGTTTCCCCTTTGTGCAGTGCTCCGTTGTTGACACTGGCCTGTATAACATTCTCTCTAACTAAACCAGGCAAACTATTTACTATTCTCATGAGTTCTCATCATTACCTGCGATAGCTCTCACACACGGCTGAAGAAGGTAGGAGGATTGTTGCAGTTTTCCATCCAGCTCTATAAAGAGCATTTCTTATTATTCCCATTCGGTGACACTGCAGAACTCACAAGACCTTTAAGGCTAGCAACTTTATTCTTCCTTCTTTTAGTGCAAGCGCTAACCCTTACTATGTTTGTATCAACACGTGCCAAAAGGCTTTTGTAAGCAGAAATCTGCCGAGTTACTAGGGGCAGAACCTGCTGTAAACGAGAAACAGATCTGCGGGCTGATATCATAGTAAAACGTCCTCACGATAAATGCCAGGTTTAATTAAGAATGGTTTCCTCTGGACTCTCACAATCAGCCATTGCTGTACCTCTGGAATGTATTCAACATATTGTTATATTGGTGCTAGTTATTCCAGACCATAATGGAGGTAAAGATACGTTTGGGAGACATATACGTAGAAACACGAAGAAGCAACAGGAAGGAGTGTACGTGATTGGCGGCTACACTCCTGCATTTTGGAAAGCCAAAAGTATGGAGAAAGCAGTGACAAATTTGAATACTTATATTTTCAGTAACACATACGTTGAAGGAGAGGAACATCAGATGTCACTTAAAAAATCTAGCATTTTTAAAAACCATAAAAACTCCACAAGCTATTTAAGGTAAACTGTTTTTTTTGTAAGAAATAGACGTTTGTGCGCTTGGTGGGCCATTGGATTTCTATTTCAGTTGATAGGGAAGATCCATGGGTATGGTCACAGTTATTCACAAATCATCATAATCAACCATAACTGATATACAGGGTGTGTGCCAAAAGTGTCAGGACAGAAAGGATTGGGGTGGTTTGGACACATAATTAATTTTGCCTTACTATATTATTTTAAGATATGTATGATTAAATAAAATTGATTTCCCATTCTCAAATTTCCGATAAATATGCGCAGTAAATGGGAAAAAGGAAGAGAGTGGAGCTTTCTTTGATGAGTGTGGAAGCGCAGCTCTCAACCGATCAATTGCTGCTAAAGTTTAATGAGATACTTAGAGGGACAGCTCTCAATTACTCGGGAGCATTTTTCGTTTTTTTCCCCCCCTAAGAAGTAAGGCTTGGTAGTGGACGCTGCTCCACAACATACGTCTCACACCAAATTGGACAGACAGGCGAATGCACAAGAAACACAGGATTCTGTTAGACGAGAAAAAACGTAATTCGCACTGAGCTTGAATGGAAGTGCGCGTCATTCTGGGACATTTTGGCGAACCAGCCGGAGCTCACAACATGGCACGCCGTCTTTCTCACCAGCAGTTAGGCGGTGCATTTACCGAAGGACGAATTGCTCTCTATTAAATGCCCAACTATGGGGGATTGGTCCATGTGGTCTTATTCTTTTAAATGTGAATGTCAAGCAAGGAACAACACGAACAAGTTTCTTTAAACGTCTTTTGTATGATTCATGCCGGGTTTGAAACCGGCAACTCTCCAGACGAGGAGTGGACGTCTCACTTTACACCGACGTGGAAAATGATGAGCGCGATTCAATGAAAATAGAAGAGTTGTGCATGAAACATCCTGCATCAAGTATCATCTAGATGTCCAACATCTGTGTGTACTTATAATGAACGTGTCTGCCAAAGTAAGACCAACAATCTCAACATTTATGTATTTTCTGATGTGGTTAAGATATCGCATAAAGATGGTAATAAATTAATGAATAAATATCTTTATGATCAGAAGCATTTTTTAGTGGGACGATTTTTTTTTTTTACTTCATGGCAATAATTAACCCTAGTGGCTCCTGACTTTTGACAACTGTTACAGTTTTACACTATCAACCTAAATATACAGTTTTAACACTATAAAACAATATAGCCTATGAGCGAAGACAGTCTTAGAAGGGTTAATTCATTCCAGAATTGACAGTTAAATTCATACAGAATTAGGAACGGTTATTCATCAGATTATGGGGGACAGGTTAATTATCCAGAATTATGGACAGGGTTAATTATCCCCAGAATATGGACAGGTTAATATCAGAATTATGGACAGGTATTATCCAGAATATGGACAGTTATCATTCAGAATTTACGGACAGGTTAAATCAAACAGAATTACGGACAGGTTAATACTCCAGAATTATGGACAGGTTAATTTCATCCAGATTACGGACATGAGGGTTATTCTTCTAGATTTACAAACAGGTTAATTCTCCCCGAATTACAACAGGTTAATTTCCCTAGAAATTCAGGCAGGTAAATTTCACGAATTACAGACAGGTTATTGCTCTTATTACGAGACAGACTAATTCCCTATAGTGAGTACAAGACAGGTTAATTCCATCGCGATTAGAACGAGGTTAATTTCCTCCTCTAGGAATTACGACTAGGTTAATTCATACCAGAACTGTACAGACCGGTTCATTAATAGGAAAAGAAAAGAAGATATATATAGATATAAAAGGTTTAATATATAGAGATTAAGACAGAGATTAATTATCCAGAATTCAAGACAGGATTATATTTCCTCCAGAATTACGAAAAGATATAATAAACATACATACACAAGACCAGATTACGAACACACAAACACAAACAAGGTTAATTCATCCAGAAATTAAAGACAGCTTAATTTCAATCAGAATTACAGAAGAGATATCATTCATATGACATACTTGCTCCCGAATTACGAACAGGTTATTTCATACCAGAATTAGACTGGTTTCATATCCTCTAGAATTATGGACAAAAGCAAACGAAAAAATTTTTTGTTCATAAGATTAAAGGACAGGTTATTTCCAGATTACGGGGCAGGGTTAATTCATACCAGCATTATTGGGCAAGGAGAAAATATCATCTTCCAGAATTTTTACAGACAGGATAATTCATTCCAGAATTAACTGGACAACAGGTTTAATTCGATATCCAGAATTCCTACAGGACAGGTTAATTCATCCAGAATTACGGACTAGGTTCATTCACATCCTGAATTAAAACAGGTTAATTCATCGCAGATTTACAGAACGAGGTTAATTCATTGAGCCCCGAATTATGGGACAGATGACTAATTCACCATACAGAATTACAGAACAGGTTAAATTCTATCCCGAGTTGTTACGGAATGGTTATTCATTGTGTGTCAGAAATTTTTCCGCACCAGATTGATGTTCAGAATTAAAGACGAGGGTTAATTCATTTATGCCGAATTATAAGAATAAGTTCATCCAAAATTAAATGAACAGTTCATTCCTTCAGAATATAAATGAACAGGTTAATCGTTCATAACGAAGACCGGAATAGACAGGTTTAATTCATCCAGAATTACAGGACAGGTTCATATTCTCTAGAATTACTGGACAGAACTAATTCATTTCCTACCAGAATTACAGACAGGTTAATTCATTCCAGAATTAACGAACAGGTTAATTCCTCGGTGAATTCAGACATGTTATTCACCTCCAAATTACAGACGGCTAATTCATCCACAATTAGCAGAACAGTTTAATTGTCATCCACAATTCACAGACAGGGTTATATATACCAGAATTATTGGACAGGGTTGATCTCCAGGAAGGATCCAGAATTATGGACAGGTTAATTCATCCAGAATTACGGACAGGTTAATTCCTCTAGAATTGCAAACAGGTTAATTCATCCAGAATTACGAACAGGTGAATTCCTCTAGAATTACAAACAGGTTAATTCATCCAGAATTACAGACAGGTTCATTGCTCTAGAATTACGCTTGGTGGGTGTTAAGATCCCACGGCGTCTCCTTCGTGAGTAAGTCGGTGAGCTAGCATGGCACCTGGCCTGGTTTTCCTTGACATTGGGTTACACTGCTTGATACTTCAGTGCCATTGCTCTCTGGTTCGGATCTTTAAAGCAGCAGCTTCTGTTCTTTCAAAGAAATTGACCAGGTGTTCACATGTTTCATTTGATCAGCCTTTGTTTGAAAAGGAAGAGCAACAAAACACACTGCTTATGCTTCCTCGGAAAAATTTCATAAATACCTGCTCGTGTAAGCCATCTTGGGAAACCATCTGAAGGTATGCATTTTTTACCATACTCTATTGTCTGGCTGAAATAGTTCATATTTTTGTAATTTGTTGAGTTTTAACTGGGATATCTATTCTTCACTGACATTGATATCTCATTGTAAAAAAACATAATAAAAAATTCTGCAGCTTGATTTGAAAGTAGCTTTTTGTTTTTTTTTTAATTTTTTTTTTAATAAGAAGAATAGAAAGAGGAAGTGGAAGAAGAAAATCAAAACACCACGTTTTTTTATATTTACAGATAAAATTCCCGATACCACGTGACACTGAGCTGGTTTCCTTGTGAAGTGCTCCGGTTGCTTGACACTGAGCACTGTATAACTTCTCTCAAACAAACCAGGGCAAACTATTTACTATTCTCATGACGTTCTCACCATTCACCTGCGATAGCTCATCACACACGCTGAAGAAAGGGTAGGGGACTCTGCTTGCAAGTTTTCCATCCAGCTCTATAAAGCAGCATTTCTTATTTCTTCCCACTTCGGTGACCACATGCAGAACTCACAAGACCTTTAAGGCTAGCAAACTTTATCCTCCCTTCTTTTAGTGCCAAGCGCTACCCTTACCTATGTTTGTATCAACACGTGCCAAACAAGGCTTTGTAAGCAGAAATCCTTCCGAGTTACCTAGCAGGCAAACATGCTGTAAACGAGAAACAGATGCTGGGGCTGATCATAGTAACACAGTCACTCACGATAAATGCAGGTTTAATTCAAGGAATGGTTTCCTCTGGACTCTCTCCAATCAGCCATGCCTGTACCCTTGGAATGTATTCAAAACATAATTGTTATTTGTGCCATAGTTATTTCAGACCATAATGGTAGGTAAGATACGTTGTTGGGAGACATAAACGTAAAGAACACGAAGAAGCAACAGGAAGGAGTGTACGTGATGGCGGCTACACTCCTGGCATTTGAAAGCAAAAGCATGGAGAAAGAGTGACAAATTGAAATACTTATATTGTTCAAGTAACACATACAGTTGAAGAGAGGAACCATGAGTCACCTTAAAAAATTAGCATTTTTAAAAACCATAAAACTCCAAAGCTATTTTAAGTAAACTGTTTTTTCTTGAAGAAATAGACGTTTGTGCCTTGGTGGCCATGGATTCTATTTCAGTTTGATAGGGAAGGATCCATGGGACATGGTCACAAGTATTCAAATCATCATAACTACACCATAACTGATATTACAGGGTGTGGCCAAAAGGTCAGGAACCAGAAAGGATTTGGGTGGTTGACTACAATAATTATTTTTGCCTTATATATTATTTTTAAATATGTATATTAAATAAAATTGATTTCCCATTCTCAATTTCCAGATAAATTATGGCAGTAAATGGACAAAAAGAAGAGAGTGGAGCTTCTTTTCGATGAGTGGAAGGCCAGCCTCTTCAAACCGATCAATTGCTGCTAAATTTAATGAGATACTCAGAGGGAGCTCCAATTACTCAGGGAGCATTTTTCGTTTTTTCCCCCCAAGAGCTAAGGCTTGTAGTGGAGCTGCCACACATACGTCTCACACAAATGGACAGACAGGCGAATGCACAAGACAACACAGGACTGTTAGACGAGAAAAACGTAGCCACTGAGCTTGAATGGAAGTGCCGTCACTTCCTGGGACATTTTGGGGACCAGCGAGGTCACAACAATGCACCGTCTTTCTCACCGCAGTTAGCGGGGTGCATTTCCGAAGGACGAATTGCCTCCTCTCATTAATGCCAACCTATGGGGATTGTCCATGGTCTTATTCTTTTAAATGCTGAATGTCAAGCAAGGAAGCAACACGAACAAGTTCTTTAAAGTCTTTGGTATGATTAGCCGGGGTTTGAACCGCCAACCTCCAGACGAGGAGTGGACGCTCTCACCATTACACCGAGTGGGAAAATGATTGAGCGATTCAATGAAATAGAAGGTGTGCATGAACATCCTCGCATCAAGTATCATCATGATGTCCAAACATCATGTGTACTTATAATTGAAACGTGTCTGCAAGTTAATGACCAACAATTCTCAATCATTTACTGTATTTTCTGATGTGGTTGGTAAAATCGCATGGTAATAAAAATAATTGAATAAATAATCTTTATGATCAGAAAGCATTTTTTAGTGCGAACATTTTTTTTTTACTTCATGCAATAATTAACCCTGTGGCTCCTGACTTTTGGACCAACCTGTATACCAGTTTTAACCTATCACCTAAATATACCAGTTTAACCTATAAAAACCAATATAGCCTATGAGCGAAGAACCAGTCCTTACGAACGGTTAATTCATCCAGAATTACGACAGGTAAATCATACAGAATTACGGACAGGTGAATTTCATCCAGAATTATGGAAGGTTAATTCATCCAGAATTAGAGTTATTCATCAGAGACAGGTTAATTCATCCAGAATTAGGACAGGTTAATTCATCCAGAATTATGGACAGGTTAAATCATACAAGAAATTATGGACAGTTAAATCATACAGATTACGGACAGGTTAATTTCATCCAGAATTATGGACAGGTTAATTCATCCAGAAATTACGGACAGGTTAATTCCTCAGAATTACAAACAGGTTAATTCATTCAGAATTACGAACAGGTTAATTCCTCTAGAATTACAAACAGGTTAATTCATCCAGAATTACAGACAGGTTATTGCTCTAGAATTATGGACAGACTAATTCATCCAGAATAAAGACAGGTTAATTCATCCAGAATTACGAACAGGTTAATTCCTCTAGAATTACGAAACAGGTTAATTCATTCAGGAATTACAGACCGGTTCATTCCTCCAGGAATTACGAACAGGTTAATTCAATCCAGAATTACGAACAGGTTAATTCATCCAGAATTAAAGAACAGGTTAATTCATCCAGAATTACAGACGGTTACATTTCCTCCAGAATTACGAATAGGTTAATTCATCCAGAATTACGGACAGGTTCATTCTCTAGAATTATGACAGACTTAATTCATCCAGAATTAAAGACAGGTTAATTCATCCAGAATTACGGACAGGTTAATCATCCAGAATTATGGACAGGACTAATTCATCCAGAATTTCAGAAGGTTAATTCATCCAGAATTACGCGACTAAGTTAATCATCCAGAATTACAGACAGGTTAATTCATCCAGAATTACGGACTGGTTAATTCATCCAGAATTAAGACAGGTTAATTCATCCAGAATTACAGACGGTTAATTCATCCAGAATTATGGACAGACTAATTCATCCAGAATTTACAGACAGGTTAATTCATCCAGAATTACGGACTGGTTAATTCATCCAGAATTACAGGACAGATTAATTCATCCAGAATTAAAGAGACAGGTTAATTCATCCAGAATTACGAACAAAATAATTCATCAAAATTAAAGACAGGTTCATTCCTCCAGAATTATGAACAGGTTAATTCATCCAGATTACGAACAGGTTAATTCATCCAGAATTACAGACAGGTATCCTCTAGAATTATGGACAGACAATTCATCCAGAATTACAGACAGGTTAATTCATCCAGAATTACGAACAGTTAATTCCTCGTGAATTACAGACATTTTAATTCATCCAGAATTACAGACAGGCTAATTCATCCACAATTACAGACAGTTAATTCATCACAATTACAGACAGGTTAATTCATCCACAATTACAGACAGGTTAATTCATCCAGAATTATGGACAGGTTAATCATCCAGAATTATGGACAGGTTAATTCATCCAGAATTACGACAGGTTAATTCCTCTAGAATTGCAAACAGGTTAATTCATCCAGAATTACGAACAGAGTGAATTCCTCTAGAATTACAAAAGGTTAATTCATCCAGAATTACAGACAGGTTCATTGCTCTAGAATTACGGACAGACTAATTCATCCAGAATTAAAGACAGGTTAATTCATCCAGAATTACGAACAGGTTAATTCCTCTAGAATTACGAACAGGTTAATTCATCCAGAATTACAACCGGTTCATTTCCTCCAGAATTACGAACAGGTTAATTCATCCAGAATTACGGACAGGTTCATTCCTCAAGAATTACGAACAGGTTAATTCATCCAGAATTACGGACAGGTTCATTCCTCTAGATTCTGGACAGACTAATCATCCAGAATTAAAGACAGGTTAATTCATACAGAATTACGGACAGGTTAATTCATCCAGAATTATGGACAGACTAATTATCCAGAATTACACAGATTAATTCATCCAGAAATTAAAGACAGGTTAATTCATCCAGAATTACGAACAGGAATAATTCATCCAAAATTAAAGACAGGTTCATTCCTCCAGAATTATGGACAGGTTAATTCCTCTAGAATTACAAACAGGTTAATTCATCAGAATTCAGACAGGTTCATTGCTCTAGAATTACGGACAGACTAATTCATCCAGAATTAAAGACAGGTTAATTCATCCATAGTTACGAACAGGTTAATTCCTCTGAAATTACGAACAGGTAATTCATCCAGAATACAGACCGGTTCATTCTCCAGAATTACGAACAGGTTAATTCATCCAGAATTACGGACAGGTTCATTCCTAAGAATTACGACAGGTTAATTCATCCAGAATTACGGACAGGTTCATTCTCTAGAATTATGGACAGACTATTCATACAGAATTAAAGACAGGTTAATTCATCCAGAATTACGAACAGATAATTCATCCAGAATTATGACAGACTAATTCATCCAGAATTACAGACAGGTTAATTCATCCAGAATTACGGACAGGTTCATTCCTCAAGAATTACGAACAGGTTAATTCATCCAATTACGGACTGGTTAATTCATCCAGAATTACAGACAGATTAATTTCATCAGAATTAAAGACAGGTTAATTCATCCAGAATTACGAACAAAAATTCATCCAAAATTAAAGACAGGTTCATTCTCCAGAATTATGAACAGGTTAATTCATCCAGAATTACGAACAGGTAATTCATCCAGAATTACAGACAGGTTCATTCCCTAGAATTATGGAAGACTAATTCATCCAGAATTAAGACAGGTTAATTCATCCAGAATTTCGAACAGGTTAATTCCTCGTGAATTACAGACAGTTAATTCATCCAGAATTACAGCAGGTAATTCATCACAATTCACAGACAGTTAATTCATCCACAATTACAGACAGGTTAATTCATCCAGAATTAGGACAGGTTAATTCATCCAGAATTAGGACAGGTTAATTCATCCAGAATAACAGGTTATCTGAATTACAACAGTTAATCATCCAGAATTACGAACAGGTTAATTCCTCTAGAATTACAAACAGGATAATTCATCCAGATTACAGACAGGTTCATTGCTCTAGAATTACGGACAGACTAATTCATCCAGAATTAAGACAGGTTAATTCATCCAGAATTACGAACAGGTTAATTCCTCTAGAATTACGAACAGGTTAATTCATCCAGATTACAGACCGGTTCATTCTCCAGAATTACGAACAGGTTATTCATCCAGAATTACGGACAGGTTATTCCTCAAGAATTACGAACAGGTTCATTCCTCTAGAATTATGGGCAGACTAATTCATCCAGAATTAAAGACAGGTTAATTCATCCAGAATTACGGACAGGTTAATTCATCCAGAATTATGGACAGATTAATTCATCCAGAATTAAGACAGGTTAATTCATCCAGAATTACGAAACGAATTATTCATCCAAATTAAAGACAGGTTCATTCCTCCAGAATTATGAACAGGTTAATTCATCCAGAATTACGAACAGGTTAATTCATCCGAATTACAGACAGGTTCATTCCTCTAGAATTATGGACAGACTAATTCATCCAGAATTAAAGACAGGTTAATTCATCCAGAATTACGAACAGAGTTAATTCCTCGTGAATTACAGACAGGTTAATTCATCCAGAATTACAGACAGGCTAATTCATCCACAATTACAGACAGGTTAATTCATCACAATTACAGACAGGTTAATTCATCGAGAATTACAGACAGGTTAATTCATCCAGAATTACAGACAGGTAATTCATCCACAATTACAGACAGGTTAATTCATCCACAATTACAGACAGGTTAATTCATCCACAATTACAGACGGGTTAATTCATCCAGATTACAGACGGTTAATTCATCAGAATTACAGACAGGTTAATTCATCCACAATTACAGACAGGTTAATTCATTCCACAATTTACAGACAGGTTAAGTCATCCACAATTACAGACAGGTTAATTCATCCACAAATTACAGACAGGTTAATTCATCACAATTACAGACAGGTTAATTCATCCCAATTACAGACAGGTTAATTCATCCAGAATTACAGACGGGTAATTCATCCACAATTACAGACAGGTTAATTCATCCACAATTACATACAGGTTAATTCATCCGCAATTACAGACAGGTAATTCATCCAGATTCACAGACGGGTTAATTCATCCACAATTACAGACGGGTTAATTCATCGAGAATTACAGACAGGTTAATTCATCCAAAATTACAGACGGGTTAATTCATCGAGAATTACAGACGGGTTAATTCATCCAAAATTACAGACAGGTTAATTCATCCACAATTACAGACAGGTTAATCATCCAGAATTACAGACGGTTAATTCATCCACAATTACAGACAGGTTAATTCATCCACAATTACAGACAGGTTAATTCATCCACAATTACAGACGGTTAATTCATCGAGAATTACAGACAGGTTAATTCATCCAAATTACAGACAGGTTAATTAATCCAAATTACAGACGGTTAATTCATCGAGAATTACAGAAGGGTTAATTCATCCACAATTACAGACGGGTTAATTCACCACAATTACAGACAGGTAATTAATCGAGAATTACAGACAGGATAATTCATCCAAAATTACAGACAGTTTATTCATCCACAATTACAGACAGGTTAATTCATCCAGAATTACAGACGGGTTAATTCATCAGAATTACAGACAGGTTATTCATCCACAATTACAGACAGATTAATTCATCCACAATTACAGACAGGTTAATTCATCCACAATTTACAGACAGTTAATTCATCCACAATTACAGCAGCGTTAATCTCGAGAATTACAGACAGGTTAATTCATCCAAATTACAGACAGGTTAATTCATCCACATTACAGACAGGTTAATTCATCCAAAATTACAGACAGTTAATCATCCACAATTACAGGCAGTTAATTCATTCAGAATTACAGACGGTTAATTCATCACAATTACAGACAGGTTAATTCATCCACAATTACAGATAGGTTAATTCATCCACAATTACAGACGGGTTAATTCATCGAGAATTACAGACAGGTTAATTCATCCAAAATTACAGACAGGTTAATTAATCCACAATTACAGACGGGTTAATTCATCGAAATTACAGACGGGTTAATTCATCCACAATACAAACGGGTTAATTCATCCACAATTACAGACAGGTTAATTTAATCGAGAATTACAGACAGGTATAATTCATCCAAAATTACAGACAGGTTAATTCATCCACAATTACAGACAGGTTAATTCATCCAGAATTACAGACGGGTTAATTCATCGAGAATTACAGACCAGGTTAATTCATCCACAAATTACAGAAGGTTAATTCATCCACAAATTACAGACAGTTAATTCATCCACATTTACAGACAGGTTAAATTCATCCACAATTACGACA
>CM068964.1:54703411-54734835 GCA_035128595.1 Eptatretus atami
ATTTTCAGGCCATTCTCTAAAATTTCAAAATGTGCCTCAGGGCCAGCCGAGGCTTAATCCGGCTCTGATTCGAGCATTCATGTTTCATGGAGCACGCACGATCCACTTGTTGATAATGAGAGTCAAAAACCTCACAATTAACCAATGTTTGTGAAACACCTAAACAAATGTCCAAATGCTTTTCCTTTGGGGGTCGGATAATATCTTACCATCATGATGGATGGATGTACATGATAAATGCTAATCTGGTGATCAATCTGAACTGGGAACAATATTCCTCCTCAATTTGCGGACGACCGGGTTACATCATGCTAAAATTCACAATTTGGTGTCTGTCTGTGTGGTTTTTGACCACAATACAGTTGGTCGTTTATACTTATCCAATCTCAACCGTTTATACTTTTAAACTTCCTGTCCCAGTCATACACCTGCTGCAGCGATAAACATGTGGCACCACATTGCATTTACATTCTGCGATGGATTTCACTGGGATTCACACCCTCACTTCCCAAGAAACCAATGACAGAACGTTGCTCTTCCCTGGTGCATGCTTCCAAGGGAGCTGCCATCTTGGAACTGATCGACTGACGTCATACGCTCAATGTTGCCAGATTTAAACAGGCAAAACATGACTCTTACCCATAAGATATAACCATATGTCGTCCTACAATACACACACATTATCACAATTTTTATCGTCATTTTAATTTCACTTATTGACTGCCCTCAATAATATATATATATATATAAATATAATATATTATTATGTATGTATATAAAATATATATGTATATATAAACTAAGACTATATATAAATATGTATATATAATATAATTTCATGTAGATTTTGGCCCAATCTATCAATTTTAGATGTTAGGCCTGTTGATCTTTTGACCTTAAAAATAATTGGTGGTTGAATGCATTGACCTTGATATGCAAATCCTCTTCAAATATCAAGTCAATCAGATAGAAATTTGACAATCTTAGAAATTTTCCCCATGTTGTCCTTTTGGCCTGTGTTGACCTCAACAAAAAAAAAGTTGGTTGAGTTCTGTGACCTGTGGTGGTGGTTGTATGGCAGCTTAGCTGCTGGGGTAGCCATCATTTCTTGAAGTGTGGCTGTGTTGCTGATGCAGTGCCCCTCTACCAGTACACACACTGGAACTGGTACTCATTTCGCCAACCTCAGAAGGATGATAGGCTGAGTCAACCCCCTGGTGTTGGTTAATTCAGTGGCTGACAGGGCTTGAACTCAGGACCCTAGGATCCCAAGCCACCACCCTAACCACTGAGCCAACACCAGGCTCCTTCTGTGACCTCATACGCAAATGCTCTTCAAACTTCAAGTTAATCGGATGAAAATTGAGGATTTTAGAAATCCGGCCTATTTTGACCTTTTGGCCTATGTTGACCTCAAACATAGTTGGTGGTTGAATTCAGTGACCTGATATACAAATCGTCTTCATTTTTAAAGTCAATTGCATGAAAATTGAGGATTTTAGAAATTCAAAAAAATTGTTGACCTTTGACCTATGATGACCTTTTGACTTATTGACCTCAATAATAAATAATATTCCGTTGGTGAATTTTCGTGAAGATCGGTTTAAAATTGTGACCTGTAGGTAATTAAAGGTGAGCGGACAGTTAAACAAGCAAACGGAAGCGATCAACATTCTTGTGAAAAATATATAATTTTTTTTGCCAAGTAACAAACAAACAGACAAACAGACTCCTCTTCTTCTTTCGGCTGCTCCCGTTAGGGGTCGCCACAGCGGATCATCCGTTATGAGACAAACAGACAAACGGACCCAAATGCAATGCCCCCTCCTTCAGCAAGGGTAATGATAATAGCGTAATATTAACGTTATTACAAAACAACATTAATACAGTACTAATAATATCACCCCTCCCTTAGGGGTTTTTCTCATTGGACGAAGGCTGTGTTGACATATACAAATAGCTTATCGTGGCGTTTCATGGGGAACCCCCTAGTCTCTACCACTTCTACGAACGGTAACAAAAAAATTATAAACTGTAATGTACTCAATGAACAGGGACGAAGACTCTGAAGTGGGAACAACAGGTTTATGCCGGACATGGGCACAACACGGCACAGCACAGCATCGGAACATGGGCGGGTCATGTGACTCTCCTTAACCACACCCTGGTGCACCCATGTATGTATGCATTAGTATAAATTACTGATACATCACATAAACCACAAACACGTTTGATTACCTTTTTAAACAGTCGCTACCGCTGTTTAACACTCAACTGAAAAGGAGGGAAGTCGATGTTATTAAGGCATTATATGCTTATGGCATCCCCCAAAGATATAACGGACCCAGCCCTAGATCTATTGTAATCTATATACCTCAGATAGGATAATAACATGGCCCATTCTGTCATTCCCGAAGGGAGCGAGTGTACGTGGTGGTCGTATGGCAGCTTAGCTGCCGGCGTAGCTATCATTTCTTGAAGCATGACTGTATCGCTGATACAGTGCCCCTCTACCAGTACACACACTGGAACTGGTACTCATTTCGCTGACCTCAGAAGGATGACAGCCTGAGTCAACCCCCTGGTGTATTAATTCAGCGGCCGACGGGGCTTGAACTCAGGACCCTAGGATCCCAAGCCGCCACCCTAACCACTAAGCCAACACCAGAGTGACAGCAAGTGTACAAGTTCATAAAGGGGTATTTTCAAAGGAGGACGACGAGAAGTCATGTGATCAATGACTCACTATACCACGTACACTAACTTACTGCCGCAGTCTCTGAATAAGTCGTGACACCAAAACGAGATGCAGTGATAACATGCGTCGTGAACCTTCCATCTTCAGGTCTCATGCCAAAAAGGGACTTTGGTAGATATTGTACACACGGCTTGATTCCATCAGAAAGTAGAGCTTCTAAACTGCCTTCATGCACTCAAGCATCGACGTGTGTGCGTTTAACGGTGGAAGGGTTGGTTTGCCATGATTGTGAGCGCCAACCTGTTCATACGGCACATCCAACGACCCTATGTCTATGACGTCGCTGGAGCGAAGCACCCTCATAATTGTGTTGATGGCAGTCGTGCAGGAAATGCGTGGGTTTGCGTTTCAATGTAATGCGAAACGATGTGATTTGGGATTTCTGTAACAACCGTCGTACCTATAGATCGTTCTCTATCGGACAGGTACTCTGTGTGCATCATCACGGGCATGGAAACGTCACATCTTTAAATAAATATATGTATATATGTATATATGTATATATATATGTATATATATATGTATATATATGTATATCTATATATAGTCGTTGCAGATGTTACACGTGTTCCCGCCATCAGCAGTGGTCTCATCGAGCTCGTGTCATCCTCCTCGGCCAAGACCAGCCCCTCTCGGTCGGTTCACCTAGCCAGCGCAGCACGTCGAACCCGCACGCACGGACTACCAGGCAGCCCGCCCGTCCCTCCTTCCTCGGACCCTCCCACTCCGGTTCTCCGTCGACGCGACCAGGCGCCTGCGTGCTGCTCACGTCATACGCACGTCCAGCGTCCCGTGCACTCGGTGTGAGCGCACGTGCCACGTTTAAACACAGCACCGTGGAACGGTAGACCCGTTCTCACGGTGTCAAAGCATCCACGGCGCTGTCCGCGCTCAAACCGCTCCACGTGACCGCCAGGCGGGAACACAATGACAAGGACGGGCAGAGACACGGAAAGAGAAACAAGGAAGAGAGCGAAAGGACAAATGGAGAGAAAGATATAAACAAAGGCAGAAAGGGAAGGAGCGAGAAGGAGCGAGAGAGAGAGAGAGAGATGCGTGAGGGGTTTTTACATCCGCCTCACGGCGCGCAAGGTGCCGCGCGTCGTGCGCGCCCGACGCACACACGTACGCGCGCGCGCTCGCGCCGCACCGTGACGCACCAAGGTACAGCACGAACTGCGAGCTGCACGAGTCGGGCGGGGTCCGCGGCTCGCGCCGACTCTGCCCCCCGCACGGCGAGCACGGCCGGCGGCCACGGCTCGGCGACGGGCAAGGGCCGTGCGGGAGGGTCGCGCCACGCGCGACATGATCATTTTGCCGTGCAAGAGGCAGCGGATGATGGCGGATAGCAGCCCCAGGTGTAAGCGGCGCAAACAGGCGAACCCCAAGCGGAATAACGGTGAGAGTCGGCGTCCGTGCCCGCGTCCCACGTCGTGCCCGCGCCTCTCGCGGCACACGCACAGCACGCACGACGCCAACAACACGCACCCAGGCGGCGCTTCCCTCAGGCCCGTTACCTGCGTCCCACCCGCGCCCTCACATAACGGGACCTGAGGCCGCCTCAGGCTCCACAGCGTCTTGGCACCACTTCTCACAGCGAACTTTCTCTCACGCACACAATTTTGAGTTCGATTCGTTTTGTAAAGAAATAAAAATACTCCGCTGTGTTTAATTTTCCACCCCACAGGCACCCCCTCCCTCCCCCCACCCCCCCTAAACCCCCGTCCTCCACACGCTCTCTCTCCCTCGCGCTCACAACTCGCCGCATAGCGGCCGCGTGTGGGCGTGCTCTGCTGCACGAGGTGCGATCCCCTCACAGATGCCGCCGTCGTCGCCGTGGACGCCGTGCTGGCGACCGTACGGACATTTCCGCGACGACGTGTGGGTGGGGCACGCTCGGCCATGCCATCACGGGCCTTGACGGCCGGAGCCGACCGGTAAATTTAAGGTCACGAGGGGATCATTGTTCGTGATGACGGACATGACCGATCTGTTGGTGTGAGATCGCGCGGGACATCATAACCTGTGGTGAAAGGTGTAACGGCAGTGTGACCGCGCGTGAGGCTCCATGGAAGGAAAAGAAGAAGTCCGAGTACTGAGTGACGTATCATCGGTTGGGATCCTGTACACCTTGATCAAACCCTCACCTGGCGTGCGCTGACCGAGCTATGATTAAGATCCCTCATTTTGGCGCGCTCTGTGCGACCCGATCTCTCCCGATCACACACACACACACACACACACACACACACACACACACACACACACGCACACGCACACACGCAACGCACGCACACCCAACACACGCACGCACACACACACGCACACACATACATACACACGCACGCACACACACACGGCACAGCACGCACACACACACACTACATACACACGCACGCACACACAACACGCAACGCACCACACATACGCACGTACGCACACACACACACACACGCACACATACACATGCATGCACACACACGCACATGCACACACACACACACATACACACGCACACACGCACGCACGCACACACACACATGCACGCACACGCACGCACACACGCACACACACACGCACACATACACACGCACACACGCACACACACATGCACAACATACACACGCACGCACACACGCACGCACAACACGCACGCACACACACGCACGCACACACACACACACACGCATCGCACACACACGCATGCACACACACACACACACACGCGCACACGCACACACACCTTCCTTCGCCGAGACACGAGTTTCATGTAAACGATTACGAGTTCACAAACTCTTCGGCTCGCCAGTCTGACCACTGACACAAATTCTTGCAGGTAGACGTAGACCTCGGTGGTCAGTGAGGTAGACGTCCGTGGTCAGTGCAGATAGACCTCGGTGGTCAGTGCAGGTAGACGTCGGTGGTCAGTGCAGATAGACCTCGGTGGTCAGTGCAGGTAGCCGTAGACTCGTGGTCAGTGCAGGTAGACGTCGGTGTCAGTGCAGATAGACCTCGGTGGTCAGTGCAGGTAGACCGTAGACCTCGGTGGTCAGTGCAGGTAGACCTCGGTGGTCCAGTGCAGTAGACGTAGAGCCTCGGTGGTCAGTGCAGGTAGACGTCGGTGGTCAGTGCAGATAGACCTCGGTGGTCAGTGAGTAGACGTAGACTCGGTGGTCAGTGGCAGGTAGACGCGTGTCAGTGCAGATAGACTCGGTGGTCAGTGCAGGTAGAACGTAAGCCTGGGTGGTCAGTGCAGGTAGACTCGTGGTCAGTGCAGTAGACGTAGACCTTCGGTGGTCAGTGCAGGTAGACGTCGGTGGTCAGTGCAGATAGACCTCGGTGGTCAGTGCAGGTAGACGTAGACTCGGTGGTCAGTGCAGGTAGACCTCGGTGGTCGTGCAGTGACTGGTGGTCAGTGCAGGTAAGACGTACTCGGTGGTCAGTGCAGGTAGACTCGGTGGTCAGGCAGTAGATGTCGGTGGTCAGTGCAGGTAGACCTCGGTGGTCAGTGCAGGTAGACGTCGGTGGTCAGTGCAGGTAGACCTCGGTGGTCAGTGCAGGTAGACCTCGGTGGTCAGTGCAGGTAGACCTCGCTGGTCAGTGCCTCGTTCACAGGATTGAGATGTTGCTGCACCTCGTGACGCGGTAATGAATACACAGTACTTGTGGTTCACTATGCGTGCTTTATTGTTGTTCAGCGCTGGTGCGTTTTGGAGTGAATGGAGAGAGCGACTCTGAAGACGAAGATGCTCTTCACATCGTGGAGGAGGACGGAGAAGGGGAGGAAGAGGTCGAGGAAGATGACGCCGATGGTGACGGTAAGGGTGGGAGATGGGAAGTGTAAAAGGGCAGTGGAAGGTCTACGTCGGTCGGGGCCCACCTCGATCTGGCTCCACGTCTGGGTCAACGTCGGTCGGGGTCAACGTCGGTCGGGGTCAACGTCGGTCGGGGTCAACGTCGGTCGGGGTCCACGCTCGGTGTCAACGTCGTTGGGTCAAACTCGGTCTGGTCAACTGTCGGGTACGTGCGTCGGGGTCCACGTCGGTCAGGTGTCAACGTCGGTCTGTTCAACGCCAGTTTGGGTCAAACGCGGGGGGTCAACGTCCGGTCTGGGTCAACGTCGGTCGGGGTCCACGTCGGGTCGGGGTCCACTTCGGTCAGGGTCCACGTCGGGTCGGGGTCCACTTCGGTCGTGGTCCACGTCTATCTGAGTCCACGTGTGCTTTATATGTAACCGCTTTTGCAGTTATGTACTTATCGTGTCTTGGTTGTTTTCCTCTCAACCCTAACCCCAACCCTATTTCAAATTCATTCCTTTTAGATATTACAATAGCTGATGAGGATGCTGCTCTTGAGGATGCTGAATGTGTGGAGGAGCAATCGAAAGGTATTTGTGCATTCATTCACAAGGAGTCAGTAATGGTTGGGTATGTTTCGTCAAGGAAGAGGTCCGACAGAATGGTGCAGAGGTAGAGCACCTACATTTGAGCTTTCTACCCTGGGATCGATTCCCAACTTGACCAGGAACTGTCTGATTGGTTTTCTGTAGGCAGGGTGTTGCACCATAAAGAGTGCCTTCCCTGTGGAAGGATGTTAAACTTTGTGTCCCGTCTCAACATTAGTTATTGGACGTTCAATATCCCAGTGTTTTTAACTAAGAGTAGGCAGGTTATCGCCGGCACCCTGAACTAATTACAAATTATTGCTCAAACCAGCTCCAGTCAAACGTTGGGCTTGGCCAGTCGGTTCATGAAAGACTTGGGCCAAATACCTTCCCCGGCCAACCCTACTCTCTCTCTCTCTCTCTCTCTCTCAGCCTTGGCTGCTGGTTTGCATCATTGCTTGGACGGGCTATGCCGCTGATGCAGTGTCCCCCTTACCAGTACACCGGTGCTCATTTTGCCGACCTCGGAAGGATGACAGGCTGAGTCAACCTCCTGGTGTATTTTAATTCAGCGGCCAGCAGGGCTTGAACTCAGGACCCTAGGATCCCAAGCTGCCACCCTAACCACTAAGCCAACACCAGGCTACGGCCAACCCCACAAAAAGGTGTTAAAGATCGGGGCCGTTAAATGATTAGTAGTAGTTTTTTTATGAAGAGATATTCATGTTTACTGTGAAAACTTTTCATTGACTTTGCTGTTGCAGCTCTGAAACTCCCAACATCACTCACGATATCCTGATGTCACATTTGCCTCGTTGGCATATTGTTCTCGATAGTTGCTTTGCGACAATCCCACATCTTTTGTAAG
This sequence comes from Eptatretus atami, assembly GCA_035128595.1. Classification (NCBI taxonomy): domain Eukaryota; kingdom Metazoa; phylum Chordata; class Myxini; order Myxiniformes; family Myxinidae; genus Eptatretus; species Eptatretus atami. The sequence goes on from CM068964.1 coordinate 54,711,422, forward strand.
TCTGCTATCCCGGTGCGCGTAGCGCAAAGCGGGGTTAAGGAATTGGTTCACTCCGTCTGTCTATCATTCTATTTGGATGATCGAGGAACTACTTAAAACTTAACATAAATTTAATTTTGTGTTTTGAAATTTGTAGAACACGGACCATGAATCAGAACTTGGACCTGCCTACAGTTTAGCAGTACTTTGGCTCTGAATTTGGCAAATTGTACGGAATCTCATCCTGAGTGTGCATGCACACTCACTGTAAAGCAATTGCTTCAGTCTGTCTGTCTGTCTGTCTGGCACTCAAATTGAAAATCATTCCAAACAGGAAAGCAACTGTTTTAGAGACGTCATAAAAAATACAAACAACAGGTACGAATAACGAATGCAACGTGTTAAATAAGTTAGTGTAAAAGATACTGCACCATCGGCGATAAACTTCCGATTTAATTTCTTTCTTTTTTCGACACTCTATTGCTTTTAAAACTTTTATTTTATTTCAATTTAATTATATATTTGAACACTGCAGAACACAAATCACCCTCTCTGCACTTCCAAAAACCTTCAGTTTTTTTATTTTTTTTTGTATACCTTGTCGAGGCTCATGTGAGAGCTAACACACAACGCAGTACTTGGAGTACATGGAAAAGATTGGAGTACGCAGTACTCGGAAAAGATTGTACAGTCTCGACCAATCAAATTTGTCGCGTGCTCTAAGGGCGGAGTAATAGCAATATTCTGATGAAAATGGCAGCACCTCGAGATTTAATGACAGAGTAACTTCGTCCAAAAGGTCTCTTCGTTTAATGCATCTCTTTCTGAACGATCGTTCCAAATTCATCAGTTTTTTCCCCAGAAGAGTAGGCAAGAGATTCAACTCTGTACTGTTCCGTTTGACCCATCAGTTACCATTGCATCTCCTATTCAAAGTTTACAAACAAAGCTAAGACAGATTGTGCTCGAAAATGCAAAGCAAGAGTTGAAGATATCCTTCCTACGTCCTTTTTCTCTGAACCCTCTCGTTCATTCTGCTTTATCAATTTGTAATCGAAGTGCCTTCGAGAATAGTGTAAGCTACTGCAGAGTGCGAGGCAGAGTTTTTACCTGTAGGGAAGAACGGGACATGTTGACCCATAACGTCCTTTACAATTCCTTCCTGCCCAATGCCATTGATTGACAATGTCAACCTGTTATTAGACAGAATAGTCAGAAATTAATTATTAAATTAAAACGATTACTTAAGTGTGCAAGTACTCAGTTTAAGGTCTTATTTCATTGCCTGTGGATTCATTGGGATCGGTATTTCCCAAACATCCGTGTTAATGTTGACACACAAATTGTAGCCACATTACGTGTTACTTGATACAACATGAACATTCAGAGTGAAGTCTGTGCCTCCGATTAGTCACCATGCTGTTCTGTTGCCTGAAGAAATTGATATTGTTTATAAGGCATCAATAAGCAGGTGTTTAGAGTATGGCGATGTGCCAGAAATTGATGAATGATCTGCAGTATTTCTGTTTGATCGTCGATGGTTTGGCAGGATAGCTTACTAGAGGTGTGCCTACTTGCCTTTGCATGCAAAGCACCAGTTTGACGGTTTATAGCTGGGTCGAGATTCAAACCCAGGCTCGACGGTTCAATGTGTGTGCAGTGTGTGCCGAAGGCCGTTAAGCCAGGCAATCACTGCTCGGTTGTCGGTGGATGTTTAAGATCCGACTGTGCCTTTTACGAAGAGTAGGAAAGTTATTGCCGGCACCCTGAATGAATTGCAAGATCCTGCCCTAATCACCTTTAGTTGAATGTTCGGACTGGCCAGCCGGTTCGTGAAAGACTCGGACTAAAAACGTTTCCGAGCCGACCCCGCAAGAAGGTGGGAATAATTGGGGCCATTAAAAATAGTACTGGTATCATACTCAGGTCAGGTCAGGTATGGGAGCATGTGCCAGAACAGCGCGTCGCTGCGTCCACTTTCCCGCGTACTCCAGGGGCCTCCGTCTGGCCTTCCCCCAGGCAGATGCCAGGCCCATCCCCATCTCCTTGAGTGCTGGTCAACCTGCTGCAACCACGAGGCACGTGGTCGGCCCATTGGCCTCCTCCACTCACGAGACTCCCTCGCTGAGAGAATCTGGTGAGCGGATCAGCGTCAGGAAAACGAGCCACATGTCCATACAGCCGCAACTGACGTTCACGGACTATGCAGGTAACAAATCTCATCCGAGTCTCTCTCAGCAACCGCTCGTTGGACACAAAATTTGACCAGCGATAGCCAAGGATTCTCCGAAGAGACCTGGTACAAAGGAATTAAGTCTCCGTTTCAGATCCTTGGTCAGAGTCCAAGTCTCAATCCATAGAGCAAGACTGGAAGCACCAAGGACCTGAAGACTCGGACTTTCGTCCTCCCGCACAGGTACCGGCAGCGCCACACCCCATGATCCAGTGAATCCATGATTCCCCAGGCCGACCCAGACGTCTATTAACCTCTGACTCACAGCCAGCAGAGACATGAATATCACTGCCAAGGTAAGTGAATCTCTCCACGACCTCAACATCCTCACCACAAAAAACAGCGACAGGACAGCAGCATCCAAGATGTCATTGAAAGCCTGGATCTTAGTTTTGACCCAGAAACCCGTAATCCCAGCGGCTCCGACTCCTCATTCAGCACCGCGAGGCCCCCAAAAGGATATCTAAAGTCTCTGCAAAGACGACTGCATCATCTGCGAAATCAAGGTCCGAGATCTTGACATTCCCAAACGATGCACCGCAGCTTGATCTTTCCGACATCCTCCCTAAAATCCAGTCCATACAAGTGCTGAAAAGTGTGGGGGCCAGTACACACCCCTGACGAACTCCAGTAAAAACTGGAAATAAGTCAGAGATGGTACCACCACACTTCACAGCACTCTCAGTACCAGAGTAGAGTTCAGACATCAGATCGATCAGTTTTGGTGGCACCCCACGAAGACCAAGAATCCTCCAGAGGGCATCCCGATTCACTGAATCGAACGCTTTATAGAGATCAACATAGGCTGCAAGCAGCCCCTGCCGAAACTCTCGTCTGCGTTCGGTGAGGACACGAAGAGCAAGGATACGGTCAATCGTTGACCTCTTTGGTGTAAAGCCTGACTGCTCTGGACGCGGTGCTCAAGCAGATGGTGGCAAACCCTATCAAGAATTATCCGAGCAAAGACCTTGCCCGGCACTGAGAGCAGCGTCACTCCACGGTAGTTGTTGCAGTCTTGGCGATCACCCTTCCCTTTCCAGAGAGGGACAACAAGGCCCCTCTTCCAATCAGTTGGGATTATGCCTGTGTTCCAGGCAGAGCACAAAACTGCATGCAACGACACGAGTGCAGCATTTCCACGAGCTTTGAGAAGTTCAGCATGGATGCCACAGATCCCTGGAGCTTTACCCCATTTCAACCGGTTCACCACAGCCCGTGTTTCCACAAGCGAAGGTGGACCACAGTTGATTGGAGGGTCAGCAACAGGGATTGTAACACCCTTGACGTCCAACTCGACAGCTGAGGGATCAGCCTGGTACAACCGCTCAAAGTAACCGGCCACCGGGCCTTCACTTCAGACTCCTCTGTCAAGAGCCTACCACTCTCTGCTCTAACTGCAGTGCTCCGAGGGATGGCTTGGATGAACGCAATGCGCGAATTCCCCTGTAAGCGGACGAGAATCACCTGACCACAGGTGATGCTCTACCCCTCACAGATTCCTCGCACATAGGCCTCCTTGTCCACCCTTAGTGCACGTACAGTTTTCGCCTCAGCTCCCTGAACAGCTCAGCTCTGCATTAAGCCTGGCCCTGGGACTCTGGTCAATGGTATCCAGTGTCCCTTGAGAGACAAAATTCTTCTTTGCCCTGTGGTGAGTTCCAGAACATCCACCGGCAACATCAAGGACGGTGTCTTGAAGGCACTCCACAACTCTTCAGGACCCCACAAAGCACCCAGACACCCAAATGTCCACTCAGCCTGTTGGCAAACTCCTCAGCTACTCTCTCATCCTTGAGCTTGCCAACATCCAGCGAGGCTGGATGGTACCATTCTCCAGGATTTAAGGTGCAGCTTTAGAGTTGCTACAACAAGCCGGTGGTCAGTATTGAGGAACTTAGCACTCCGGTAGACCCTGCAGTTCTGGATCATCCTCCAGCGACCGTCAACGAGGACATAGTCAATCTCCTTTGCCACACCGCCAGCTTGGAATACCACTCCAGCGATGAGCTTGTAGGCGCTGAAACATGAACCAGCCACCCTAAATCCATGACTTCTTGCAAAGTCAAGGAACTTAGTGCTATTCTGGTTCATAATTCCTGACCCATGGGGACCAACACATGTCTCATAACCATCCCTATCAGTTCCAGTCGATGCATTGAAATCCCCAAGACTAGAAGTGTATCTCGTCTGGGGCACTGATCAACCACAGACTCGAGCATGGCGTAGAATGTGTCCTTCACGGTGAGGTCACTCGCCTCAGTCGGAGCATAGACGGAGACCAGGGAATGACACCTAAGGAGTGACGAATCCTTAGTCTCATAATACGCTCGTTGACTGGTGTTACCTCAATTAACATTGGGGTCAGCTTATTGGATACAGCTACAGCAACTCCTTGAGCATGGTAACCATCAGAGCGACCAGACCAATAGTAGGTGTAATCACCCACCATTATCTCGCCGCAATCCGGTCTCCGAACCTCAGAGAGTGCTGCAATACCGATGTCCAAACGCTTGAGCTCAGATGATAACAGAGACAGGTGATCATCCTCTCTTAGGGACAGGACATTCCAGGAACCCACCTGAAGGGACCGCCTCAGGTTAACCCAAGGAGACCGCCGTCTGGTGGACGACACCTCAGCACCACTCCGACACACTCTCCCGCAATCTGACCCAGGGATGTTACCCTGTGGTTTCCCTCCTTTCATCAAAGATTGGGGGTCCCGAAGGCTTTGCCCAATCCGTCATCCGGTGAGCTGCCTGCGAAGGGAAGCTGCACAGGAGGTACTCCCACGGAGTGGGTTTTCAGATTTATTTGCGTTTTTTGTTTTGCGGAATGAAGGTTTTATGGTGGCTGGAGTGCAAATCCTGCCACCAACCTCCTAATAAAAAGTAACCCAACTGCAGGAGGACGTCCGCAGAAACAGTTGGCACTAGATATGGATGGCCGTTGGCTCACAAGGAGCTCCTCCGCCCTTTGACAGGTTTTGTTTTTAATCCTGCTGGGTTGTCCATATCCAAACACCCTCCTCACCAGAGAACCTGGTGGGGGAGACGGTTTAGTCGCCGACAACCCGACCATGGAACAGGTTAGTACAGGTTTACATGGTACCTGTAGCAGGTCACAGATCTAACCTGACCTGACACTGAGTTGTTGACACTAACCTGACCACATCATAGTAGTGGTAGTAATAGTAGAAAATTTCTTATTGTGCCTTCAGCATTGAATGATTTATTTAAAGTTTTAAAATAAACAAACTGTTGATGTCCCTTTGCCTGCTTTTTGTGACCATTAGGATTCGTTTCAGGTGGTTTCACCTGAATACTGGTGAATTGAAAATGAGAAAAATCTGATTTTCATTCCCTCTTTTTGTTTCTGCTCACAGTAACTAGAAGGGCATTCGGCAGAGCGCATACCTCTGCCAGGTTGCTTAGTTTATGTTTTGTATCCCACGGGTAGGCTGGATATGGATTTGGACCTGAACTAAAATTAATCATCTTGTACTTGTCACCGAACCAACTTAGCCACCAAGTTTCGTCCGAATCCGTCCACAATATTTTCAATATCGTCCTATATATCATTTTAGCCCTAACACTCAATCGTGAAGAATCACTTTAAAAATTCTCAGATCTGGATTTGGATCTTCATGAAAATCTAATAAATTCTTCCTTGTTACATACCCAACCTGCCCACCAAGTTTCGTCCAAATCCGTCCACAACTTTTTGAGATATCCTGCTATATGTCGTATTTGGTCTTATATCTCAATGGTGAAAATCACTTTAAAAAATTCTTGCATCCAGATCCAGATTTGTATCGTCACCAAAATCGAATAATTTTGTCCTTGTCACATACCCAAGTACATACCCAAGCGCTCCACCAAATTTCATCTGAATGCGTCCACGACGTTTTGAGATATTTTGTTGACAAACAAACAGACAGACAGGGGTGAAAATATAACCTCCATCCACTTTCAGTGGCAGATGTAACTCGGAACGGCACTCAGTAGAGCGCATACCAATTTACATTTTGTATCCCACCGATCGGCTGGATCTGCAGCTGGACCCGAACCAAAATCTAATCGGCTTGTTCTTGTCACCTAACCAACTTATCCATCAAGTTTTGTCATAACTCGTCCACAACTTTTTGAAATGTCGTGCTATACTGTATATCATTTTTGGCCCCATCTGTCAATGGTGAAGAATCACCGAAAAAATTCTCATATTGGGATCTGGATCTGGATCTTCACCAAAATCTAATCAGTTTATCCTTGTCACACACCCAACCTATCCACCAAGTTTCATCCAAGTCCGTCCATAACTTTTTGGGATATCCTGCTCACAGACAGACAGACAGACAGACAGACGGGTGAAAAGAACCTCCGTCCACCTTTGGTGGCAGAGGTAATTGTTTATTTTCCTCTTTTGTTTTTCTATTTTTTGTTCCTGCAATTCCCACTGAGATGTACAGTAATTGGGAGTAAATAGTGCTGTGATGATGTAACATAAAACTGATGAAGTCTCAAGCAATTTCAAAATCTTGTGATATCCCTTTTAGGACCATCTATTTATTATGTATACGATTATGGCTGAATTCTGAGCACCTCCCTCTCTCTCCTTCCCCCTTCACCCCCTCCTTACCACACACACCCTGTCTATTCCACCCCCGTAGTCATATCTCCTCCGAACCCTTCTCTCCACACTCCACTATCCTCATTGCTCTCTCCTATCAACACCATTCCTTTTCTTCCTTTTCTCAATTTCAATTTCCTCAATCCATCACACATAATAAACTGATGCACTCTTGAGACAATCGAGGCGACAGGTATCCTCGGAGTATCCCAAAGCACATTCTAACGAAGCTGTGAACCCTCAGCATGCCTGGCACTTGGAGACATGGGCTGAACTTATCGGTAGCAAAAGCAAACCTACTGTTAAGTTCAAGCATAAAATGCATTTTTTACATGTAAAGTCAAGGCTCATGGAAGAGCTAGAACACAGAACGGATCAGGACGTAACATAACAAAAGGAACATTAGAAAGAGGGGGGAAACTCCAACATCAGTGTTGAGGGACAAAATATCGGGAGACTTGGACAAATAAGGATTGAGGGGTTGGATAGGATGCACAGAGTGGACAAGATGGATTCAGAAGCAAAATCTCAAGAAGGAAAAATTGGAAATTTAGAAAGAGGTGGACTTGATGGAGGGGTTGATGGGGGTGAAAATATTCTGGTTTTGGATGGGGGATGAGCTGAGATGGTGGTGAACAGCTTTCTTGAAGACCTGGAGGGAAGAATGAGATTGAAAATAGTGTCGAAATTGGTTCCACAGGTGGGGAAAAAGTGGGACAAATAAGTGGAGGTGAGCAGTGATTCTGAATTTTGGGAGTTTCACAAGAAGGGGGTTGATGGTGGATCCCAATGATAGGCCGGATCTGCCTCCAGACCTTAACTACAATCTAATCGGCTTGTTCTTGTTACCTACCCAACACGTCCACTAAGTTTTGTCTGAATCCATCCATAATTGTTTGAGATATCATGCTACATAACGTTTTTGGCCTCATCTCTCATTGGTAAAGAATTGCTTAAAAAAATTGTGGAATTCAGATCTGGATCTTCACCAAAATATAATCAATTTGGCCTTGTCACACCACACCTGTCCATCAAGTTTCGCCCGAATCCATCCACAACTTTTTGAGTTCTTCTGCTTACAGACAGACAGACAGACAGACAGAAACGGGTGAAAACAACCTCCGTCCACCTCAGGTGGCGGAAGTAATTAAAAGTATTAATGTTTGGGGAATTGTGGGGTACTGTTGAGGAGAGTATGGAGAGGGAAGGAATCAGTTCAAGTTTTATAAATAGCAAGGTGAGTTGGTAGGTTTCAATGTGGTAAGCATTTCAGATGATAAAATACAATAAATATCCTTAACCTTGAAGGTGAAATGTCTTTACATGAGCTGGTTCATGCATTAAGCAAGTGAAGTGATCAGTCCAAGTTGTGACATGTGTTAAAAGGAGATACAAGGAACTTGGACACATGAGTAGGCCTTTTGGCTCATCATGCCTATGCTTCAAACACACCCCGTATGTATAATCAATTAATTGATTTACTTAATTTAACTGGAGAAAGGGGGTAGGAGGATAACTGTGGGGCAGGCATAGGGACATAACCAGGGTTTTTAGAAACGTTTTTAGGGATGAAGGGTGAGGAACATAAACGAAAGCACATATGGTGAGGAACAAATTAACACCGAAAGCACATTACCATTTTGACAAGACCCTCTTACAAACAACAAACACGTACTTATCTATATATAATGGAGCATATGTATGGTATGTATGTATCATATACTCCTCTAAGAGGATTTGACCTAGGAAACTGAAACTTTCAGGGATTAATGAGGGCACCCTGAAGTTGTGCATGTGCAAGTTTCGTTTGATTTTATCAAGTTTTAAAAAAACAAAAAATTTTCCCATCTTGGTATTTCTGTTCTTTGGGGGAGGGGGTGAAATTGAAATTGTTTGAGCTATATATTTTATATATGCCCGTAAGCAGTATGCATGTTTTCGCTTCATGTACATAACCCGGATTATTTTTCAATTTTCGGGAGTGGTCGAGGAAGCAGTCTGTTGCCTATACACCGCCCAAATAAAAATAAGACTGTGCGTCTTGAAGCTCACCTGAATCAGGAGCAACAGTCACTCAAACCCCCCGCAGACACCCTTCGACCCTGAATTTTTTAATGCCATGAACAAACTTTAGTACATCATGGGTGATGAAGTTTGTGGTCAAGTTCCATCAAAATCCTGTGTGTACTTTTCGAGAAGAGAGCAATTACCTATTTTGGAGGGTCAAAACCCCTGTAAATCCCCTTAATGAGTGCAGATTTTGATGCGGTCAATTTACCTTCGTTCGGCATCAGCTATAAAGCTTGTGGTTAAGTTTAATCAAAATCGTGTATTTGGTTCAAGCAATAATGACTGAAGTGTTTACGGACTGACTGACTGAATGACTCACTCACTCACCTACGGATACTGCTCGATCGCATAAGTTCACTGGAGTAAAGTCCAGGTGAGCTAAAAACGATGTGTCAGAAGAACGTGTTGTATGCTTGCAACATCACCCATACGTCAGGTACTCTAGCGGTGAGTGTATCTAATTACCCATTCATACCAAAGCTACCTACCAGTTCTGCCAATATCAATGTACCCTTCCGATGCTTCCAGGTAACTATCTAATTCCAGTCTTAATCTATTCTGTTGCCACTTTTTCAGGGAGACCATTCCATGCATCAACTACTCTCTGAGTGAAAGACCTCTGCTTGACTCCCTTCTGAACACTCCTCTTCTTTACTCTAAAAGCATTGCCTCATGTCCTGTCACTGTCCATTTGGCTGAAAATTATGCAGAAAATTACATAACTGCAATTTAATGATGTCCATTCTATTCTGTCATTGTTACCAAGTTTCATTTGGAAATATTGAGGCTGACTGGCAGAGATTGCAAGCTGCCATCTCATTTCAGGACCGGACTTCTATCTCCACCACCCCTGATGTTAATGCTGCCTGGCTGGGAGATCCTCCACAGAAATCTGCTCTCTCTTATGCACAGTTTCATCCCATATCATCTGCTGTTGTCAAACCCATCCTCTCACCGATGGTACACTGACTAAATCCTGCTATGAGGCACTTGCTTTGAAACAACTTACATTCTTTCTTGGAAGGCAAATCTGCTGAAGGGAACCTCAGATCATTCCACAAAGCCTGCAACAAGTGTGTGTCCATTCTTAGGAGAGCCAGAAAACAACATCTGGCCAACCTCAGGACTGAACTTTCAAACCTGTCTCCCTCCTCTAAAACCTTGTGGCACATTGTCAAGTCCGTCTCCAGAGTATGCTCTCCCTCCATCCCTTCCCTCACTGCAAATGGCACCACAGCTGACTCCGCTCGTGAGAAGGCCAAATGCCTCAATTCTGTGTTTGCTTCCAACTATTGTGGCCCCAAACCCTACCTAGTTGCACTCAATGCTCCTGGACTCTTGTGTCTTTCTCACCTGAGAAGATGGAGACGTTTCTGGCAAAGTTTTACTGATTCTGTGGACTGCATCAGCATAGTCTTAATAACCTGCTCTACTTATCTTGCACACCCTCTTTCTGCTCCAATCACCCTATCATTTGCCATAGCTCTTGGAAGTCAGCCAACATCACTCCAGTAAACAACTAGAGGGGGAGCACTCGGTAGAGTGCAAAACCTCCGCCGCCAATACTGCTAGGTCACTCAGTGAAACCTGATATCCTATTCATTCAATTTGACGTCAACAGTGCTCACAGAGTTATAGTTTGCAACTTTCCCTTTTACTTTTAACTTACATACTCAATTCATTCGTCATAACTAGATTCCTTGAGACAGAAATTGATTTAACGTGGTTATTCACCTGAAGTTCCAAAATCAGCCGGAATTATAATTTTGGCATGTTTTTTTGTTGGATATCACTTATAACATGTAGAAATGCAAAAAAAAAATCGAAATTTTGTTGAAAAAAAGTTGCAAAAAATTTTTTTCTCTAACAATTTTTTTTGGGGGGGGGGGGGTTGGAAATCACTTAAAACATGTAGAAATGCAAAAAAAAAGAAATCGAAATTTTGTTGAAAAAAAAGTTGCAAAAATTTTTTTTTTCCTAACAATTTTTTTTTTGGGGGGGGGGGGGGTTGGAAATCACTTAAAACATAGAAATGCAAAAAAAAAGAAATCGAAATTTTGTGAAAAAAAGTTGCAAAATTTTTTTTTCTCTAACAATTTTTTTTTTTTGGGGGGGGGGGGGGTTGGAAATCACTTAAAACATGTAGAAATGCAAAAAAAAAAAATTCAAATATTTTTTCAAATTGGCCGCCATAGCGGCCATATTGGATTTTGGACCAAGTCCAAAATCAAATGGCATGATCCTTGGACCAGACCTAACCCCCCACCAAGTTTTCGTCGAAATCCGTCGAGGAGTTTTTCCATAATACTGTTCACAAACAAACAAACAAACAAACACAGAAAGGGGTGAAAACAGTAACCTCCATCCATCTTCGATGGCGGAGGTTAAATATGGTGTGAAAACAGATCCACTTAACTACAGACATATGAGCTAACTTCAAATCATCAGCAAGGTCATGGAATCCATCATTGCAGTTGACATCAAATCCTTTAGTCAGTCCATGGGCTGGACAGCACTAAAGTGCACCACCCCCCTCAGGCCACAGTACTGTACTTGGTATATTTTTCTTCTTTGGGATGTCCTGGTTGAGAAAAAAGATGTTAACATGAAATATCTTGGATTGGAATTGTACTTTCGACACCAGGTACCCATAATCGAAATATTATTTTGGCTTTGAGGATCGGATATCGGTTGGACTAAATAAGTGTTGAAATCTGGAGTGAAATCTGATAATTTAAAGAAATAACGAGTCTTATAACAAAGCCTATATACCAATTTACTTAAAGCAAGCAAGGCTATGGTCCCTCCTCTATATAGGCACAAGAAAATGTGAAATTTCCACAGCATTAAACTTGTGTTTTTCTACTGTTTGGAGAATTACATTGAGTGAACAAAGGATTTAGGAATGTGCCAAGATTAACGAACTTCATTGAGCAATATGATTTAATGCATTCACTGCTTGACATCGCGCCCTGTCCCCCAGAGGGACTGTTTATCCATAGCATCTGCCAGATCTGTGTCTATATTTTCGGAGGTTTCGTGAGGTGCTCCACAGGGAACCAAAGCAAATCTGGTAAAAAAAACAGACATTTTAAAATAAAGTTATAACGTTTGCACGGACTGCGAACCGATTCCATGTGACGCATGCCTATACGAGCAGGCAATGCGGCGGATTATCTGCAATTTTTATTTCACGAGCAATTAAACTTTGCGATGTGTCCTGGGTTGTTCTACATTAAACAGCAACTCTTTTGTGGATAGTCATTATTTGAACTAATTCATTAAATTTTTTAAACTGCCGTGGGTGTCGGGAAGACCAGCTTTAAAGTCAAAGGGATCCTATATGGTATGCAGTCACAGCCTGGCCAGCCATTCCTTATCAACCATTTCACTAGAGTCCTTGCTTGAGTGCTTAAGCCACTTGCCAAGTGCCCTCCAGTCGATAGCAGTGCAGTTCCGATCGGGATGTACAGTCGGCAGTTGCGACAAGGTGGAGGTACATGATTTACAAAGGTTATGTGGTTTTTCTTTGTGAGTTTCAAAGCAAAATATATTTGATAATACCTGATTTCCGAGCCGTTTGCCATATTAACGTGTTTTCTAAATTACAGAGCCAAATTTTTTTCCACCCGTCATGTGACGATTGGCAGCTGTTTATAAAGATTAATGTTTATGCACATCTCCCTGAAACGTCTATAATGCAACATTGTTTTTATAATTTGTTTGTTGAAATTCCCCCAAAACAAGCGTAAAAGCTACTCAAGGTTTTTGGGTTGTACACAGTACGTACTGAAGTCGGTAATCACACTGACTTCAATCTGCCGATTCCTGAAGAATTGCCGATATCAGCCAATCTGTATGTCTGGTAAAAGCATAACATTTTCTCTCTGCTCACTCTCCCCTCCCCCCCTTTCTCTTTCTCTCTCTCTGTCCCATCCTCGCTCCGCCCCTGCCTAATACAGAGCAGCAACCTCCAACACATTCTCTCTCTCTGTACGTGTCCGGGCGGTGTTTATCTCTGGACGTGTCTGGGCGGTGTTTATCTCTGGACGTGTCCGGGTAGTGTTTATCTCTGGACATGTCTGGTTGGTGTTTATCTCCGGGTGGTGTTTGTCTCCGGACGTGTTTGGATGGAGCCAGTCTCCGGAAATGTCCAGCCGGTGTTTGTCTTCAGACGTGTCCTGATGGAGTTTGTCTCCAAACGTGTCCAGTTGGTGTTTGTCTCCAAATGTGCCCGGGCGGTGTTTGTGTCCGGACGGGAGATTGTCTCTGGATGTGTCCAAGCGGTGATTATGTCCGAACAGTGTTTGTCTCCGGACGCGTCTGGGCAGTGTTTATGTCTGGACGGGAGTTTGTCTCTGGACAGCTTGGCTCCGGACGCGTCCAGGCAGTGTTTGTCTCCAGACGCGTCTGGCCAATGTTTGTCTCCGGACAGTGTTTGTTTATGTCCGGACAGTGTTTGTTTGTCTCTGGACCTGTCTGGGCGGTGTTTGTCTCCGGACGCGTCTGGCCAGTGTTTGTCTCCGGACAGTGTTTGTTTATCTCTGGACAGTGTTTGTTTGTCTCTGGACCTGTCTGGGCGGTGTTTGTCTCTGGACGTGTCTGTGTTTGTCTCCGGACGTGTCCGGGTGATGTTTGTCTCTGGCCAGCTTAGCTTCGGATGCGTCGAGGCGGTGTTTGTCTCCGAACTTGTCCGGGCAGTATTTACGTCCGGCCGGTGTTTGTCTCCGAACGTGTTCAGGCAATGTTATTGTCCGGAGGGGAGTATGTCTCCGGATGTGTTCGGGCAGTGTTTCTCTCTTGGCAGCGTTTGTTTCCGGACTGCGTTTATCTCCGGACATGTCCAGGCGGTGTTTGTCTCTTGGCAGTGTTTGTTTCCGGACTGCGTTTATCTCTGGACATGTCTGGATGGTGTTTGTCTTTGGGTGGTATTTGTAGTATGACCTGTAGAAAATGGATTTCAGACATTACTTTGTTTCCATCTTCACTGTTATTTTCTGCAGGAGCATTTTGATGAGACAGTGTGAATTGTAATAATGCTCCCCTACCCCTCCTCACTCTCCCTCCCTCCTCGCTACCAACCTCCTCACTCTACCTCCTCCTCACTCCCCCCCTCCTTGCTCCTCCTCCCTCTCTTTCCCTCTCCACATACTCGTCTCCCCCTCTTCTCTCCCCACCTTGCTCCTCTCCCCCATCTTTTTTCCCCCTTCTCAGTATTCCCGTCAGCGAAGCGACAAGTGGTATTTTCTAGTAATCATTAAAATGAACCGGTTTGGGTATTTTAGGCATAGTTACAATGACAGAAGACTTCCACAACTTTGGAACCGTTTGAGAATTCAGTGACCACTGAAACAGTGAATGAAAAACTAAAGGCTATATCCCATAACATTATTTGAGAATACATCCAGCCAGACCATGTGGTCCAGCAGCCTCACCAACCAGATTTAACATTCTTTAATGATCTTTCAACTACAGAATGACTAATCTCAATTCGTTCCTTTTTCCTTGCAGTCTCTCATGTGTCCCGATAAATTATCCCTAACTATCCATGTGTAAAATCATATTCGTCAAATCAAACAAATAATTTATTCAAATCATGGGCAAGAGTTAACACACGATCAGAACTTGATGCGAGGAGGGAGGTATAAGTATATAAAGATCAACACTGCAATGGATTTTTGAATTTTTATTGCTTTTTGGAAACGAGGTGCATGTAGCTGGGCTGACATCTAGAGTGTAAGCCCTTTTGCCAAAGTGTTTATTTTTGCTCTGAGGAAGGGGCCCTCTGATGAATTTTCATACTTTCCAGGATCATCACCAAATGATGGAATTTTGCTTTTTTCTGCCTCATAGTTGGTCGATGTAAAGTTTAATACCGAAGCTTTTTTTTGTCCTGCTGATGCTGCACTGATAGCAGCTGAGGCTGCTTGTGGGCAGTAATTTTTTTGGAATGATAATATGAAAAATATCGAGTCTTTTACTTTAATTTTTTTTCTTCATTTTTTTTCCTCCTCAGTCCTTTATTCATACAACAAATCCTCAGCACTGCCTTTGGAGGGTGTCATATTAGGTTTTTGTCACATCAACTCTCCAAATGATATGGTTCATTATGCAATATTTTATTAAATGAATGTGTTAATTGCACCTTGGTGCATTTTAATAGTTTATCTACAAGAAATTATCACATTTGCAATCATTTAAAAGCCAAGTTAAAACGTGCATTATGAGTTGTTGAAATTTTTATCAGCCACTCGGGTGGGGTGTAACACTCCTGCCTCCTGCTACACTATTGTGGCCAAAATGATGGCACACATCAGTGGTTCTCAACAGATTTACCGTTGTGGGCCAAACTTGCAGCAATCTATGTGTTATGTGGGCCACACCCACACAACTTGATGCTTCGTCTCAATGTGCTTTTTCACAGTGTACATTTTCGTCGCAGTGAGGACCATACAACACAATTAGCAAAATGGCTTCCCATCTATCTATAATTCCAGCAATCTCTGTATGTGTGTGTGTGTCTGTGTTGTGTGTGTGTGTGTGGTGTGTGTGTGTGTGTGTGTGTGTCTGTGACCGCTGTTTCTCGACAACCACTGGTCCGATCTAATTGAAACTTGCCAGGTATATTGCTGGGGACCTGAGGATGTGCCTTTTCAAGGTTTGATATTAATCGGACAAGTGCTTCCCAAGTTATGGCCATTTATTTACCAACCAATGACAAGACACGTTATTGCGTGGGCGTGGCCGATGGGGGAAGGGAACCTCAGCCGCGTTCCCCATTACGGGTTACAACGTACGGGCTTCCGGAGAGTGATGACTTCGTGTATTCTAATAATTTCTCGCTTTCTTATGCGCATTTATAGATAAACACAATGCCCAATTTATGATCGTTTTCATATTAGACGGTGCATAAATTTCGGTAACATCAGAGTGCTGGTATGCTCCGAACCAGGAAGTAATTTTTTTCTCTCTCTTCTCTTCTCTTTTTGTTTTTCCTTGCGATGACATTGCGAAAAGGTAAAATACGTTGGCGCTAATTGAATAATTGGCCATTAAAACCTAAATTGCGAATATCGTAACTGTGATATGCGAACTTCCGGGCCACGCACGTACGGGCACGCGAGAGCGAAGAAACGGCCTGTGTGGTTGTTGTTTCTTGCTCACGGTTGGAATATTCATTTATTCCTTTTTTTTTATTTTTTTTTTTAAGGCACGTACTAGTTTCTTTCAATGACAGCAAACATCGCTTTACAGTCATATTGCACCTTTCTGCCTTCTGCTGCCAAACTGCAATGTTTCCTTCTTTCATCTGCCTTTTTACCTTCATTGCTTTCTGAATCCATGCAAAGTCATTTCTTTCCGCGAACTACAAAGCATTGCATTTTTTTGTCAAACCTACTCCACAGTTCCGCTCTAAAAAACTACGGGCGGCAACGAGTTTTTGATTTGTGCCACACTTGTACCCAAGACCAGTGACTTTTTAGAGCACACTCATTGCTACACAATTTATGGGTGAGGAAAAAAACAACTCAAAGCATATTCAGTTAAAAAAATAAAAACAGGACTAGAATTTAAGAACCCTCAATTCGCTGACAGGAATACCAATTGTTGCACAATTGTAAAAAAACTGTTGTTGTTGGTGTTGTTGTTTTTGTTTATGTGCTGCTTCTGTCTCGCTATCTACTGTGCAGTCGTAATATCTACACTATTCTGAATCATGGACATGCTCTCGGAGACATCTGAAAGTTCTCTAAGCTCTCCATATTCAATTCCTGAGAAAGATCCTTGGAATCGCTTGGGAGGATAAGAATCCCATACCTAACCGTTCTCCAAACTACATCTTTAACCAGTATTGAAGCAATGGTTGGACACCATCAGCTACGCTGAATGCCTGGGAACCGCATACCCCAGAAGATCCTGTATGGGCAGCTTAAGGAGGGGAATCGCTCTGTTGGAAGCCAATGTAAACGCTACAAGGGCCACGTCAAAGCCACTTTGAAAAAATGCAATGTGGATCCTAGATGACTGGAGGAGTATGCTGCCGATTGTCCCCGCTGGTGCACCATCCATCACCATGGAATCCAACAATTTGAAGAGAATCGCCGTGAAGCCTGAGATGAGAAATGAAGAAGACGCCACGAAAGAGCACTGCAACCCGTGAACTACGACCCCTGCATATGCAACATCTGTTGGAGGCTGTGCAAAGCCCTGATTGCTCTTCAGAGTCACCGAAGATCTCATTGGCCCAGGCAGTTACATTTATTGGACTCAAGCTTTCATTTTCTGATGGAGCTCACTGTCATCTTCATCTTCGAAGGACTTCGAAGAGAGTGAGAGAGAGAAGAGAGAGAGAGAAGAGAAGAGAGAGAGAGAGAGAAGAGAGAGAGAGAGAACCAGAGCTCCTGTGTACATATATATATATACACACACACACACACACACAACACACAACACACACACACACACACACACACACACACACACACACACACACACACACACACACACACACACACACACTGTTGAGAGAGAGAGAGAGAGGAGAATGGTTAGGGTGGTGGGCTTGGGATCCTTGGATCCTGAGTTCAAATCCCACTTACCTGTTGAATTAATACCAGGTGGGGTTGACTCTGCCTGTCATCCTTCAGAGGTCAGCAAAATGAGTGCCAGATATCTTTCTTTTTTTCTTGAAACGATGTTTTTTCGTCAACTGCTGTCCCAACGGGAACCCAGGGTTCACGGGTCGTCTAGTCTCAATTAAAACTAATAACTGAATTGCGAATGTGAATAAAAACTGAAAAGGAAATTAAAGCCATTTAAAAAGCATAGAACACAGATGTATCGAGAGGGGAGGGGGATGGAAAGAGGGGAGTGGGGGAGTCAGAAAGAGAGAGGGGATGGGGAGAGAGAGAGAGAGAGGGAGAAGGAAGGAGGGGGAGACAGGGGAATGGGGGAGGAAAAGGAGGGAGGGGAGAGGGAGAATAGGGAGGGAGAGAGGGGAGAAGGAGGCCAGGGAGAGAGGGGAGAGAGGGAGAAGGAAGCGAGGGGAGAGCGGAGAAGGAGGCGAGAGAGAGAGAAGGAGAAGGAGGCGAGGAGAAAGGAGAAGGGGGTGAGGAGAGAGGGAAGGGGGTGGGGAGAGAGGGGAGAAGGAGGCGAGGAGAGAGGAGAGAGTGGGGAGAAGGAGGTGAGGGAGAGAGGAGAGAAAGTGGTGAGGGAGAGAGGGAGAAGGAGACGAGGGAGAGAGGGAGAAAGTGGTGAGGAGAGAGGGGGAGAGGAACGAGGGAGAGAGGGAGAAGGAGGTGAGGGAGAGAGGGAGAAGGAGGTGAGGGAGAGAGCGGAGAAAGAGGCGAGGGAGAGAAGGAGAAGGAGGTGAGGGAGAGAGGGGAGAAGGAGGTGAGAGGAGTGGGGAGAAGGAGGGAGAGAGAGGGGAGAAGGAGGTGAGGGAGAGAGAAAGAGTGGGAGAAGGAGTGAGGGGAGAGGGAGAAGGAGGCGAGGGAGAGAGGAGAGGAAGAGGTGTGGGAGAGAGGGAGAAGGAGGCGAGGAAGATAGGGGAGAAGAGGCGAGGGAGAGAGGGGAGAAGGAAGAGAGGGGAGAAGGAAGCGAGGGAGAGAGGGGAGAAGGACGTGAGGAAGAGAGGGGAGAAGACTTGAGGGAGAGAGGGGAGAACGAGGCGAGGGAGAGAGGGGAGAACGAGTGGAGGGAGAGAGGGGAGAGGAGGCGAGGGAGAGAGGGGAGAAGGACTGAGGGAGGGAGGGAGAAGGAGGCAGGGAGAGAGGGGAGGCGTGAGGGGAGAGGGGAGAAGGACGTGAGGGAGAGAGGGGAGAAGGACGTGAGGGAGAGGGGGAGAGGAGGCAGGGAGAGAGGGGAGAGGACGTGAGGGAGAGGGGAGAAGGAGGTGAGGGAGAGAGGGGAGGGAGAGAGGGAGAAGGAGGCGAGGAGAGAGGGGAGAAGGACGTGAGGGAGAGAGGAGAGAAGGACGTGAGGGAGAGAGGGGAGAAGGAGGGGAGGGGGAGAGAGGGGAGAAGGAGGGGAGGGAGAGAGAGTGGAGGGAGAGAGAGAATGGGGGGGAAAGGGAGGGAGAGAGAGACGAGGGGAATAGGGAGGGAGAGAGAGGAGGGTAAAGAGGGAGGAGAGAAGAGGGGAAGGGGGAGGGGAGAGAGGAGGCAAAGAGAGGAGGGATAGAGAGAAGGGAAAGAGGGGAGTGAGAGAGGAGGGGAAAGTGGGGAGGGAGAAAGAGAAGGAAAATATGGGAGGGAGAGAGAGGGGAGAGGAAAGAGGTGAGGAGAGAGAGGAAGGGGAGAGAGGAGGGAAAGAGGTGAGGGAGAGAGAGGAGGGGAATAGGGGAGGGAGAGAGAGGAGGAGAAAGATGGGTGGGGGGGGGGGGAGAGACAGGGGGAGAGGGGAGAAAGGATTTGGGAATGTGGTGGGGGGTGGGGGGGAGGAGTTTCCTTCCATGTCCATCCTGTCCACCCCATTCCTCCCTATCCCATTGTTTGTCCAAGTCTGCCTCTATTTTGTTCTTCAAATCTGCTGTTGCTGTCTCCCCCTACCCACGTTCCTTTTCCTTTTGTCTTGTTGCATCATGATTTGTTTCGTGCTCTAGTTCTTCCATAAGCCTTAACTCTGCATACAAAAAGTCATAGGTTGGCAACCTTTGTGCAGACTTCATGGGCCAAATGGTCTCTTTCTTTGTTGAAGTTCCTGGGAAGGGAAGTCATCTATTATATATTGTGAACTGTGGTGTTTGTCTGTCTCCCATTTACGGTGGCCGCTTATCGCGCTGCATTTGAAAAGCTCAACATTCACTTTTGAAATGACGGTAGAACAGGCATGTGCAATGTTGATGCCAAATTTTATTTCGCAACCAGTATATGTTGCCCTGTCTTTTTAGACAAATCCAACCTCTACCGCCCGATGTTGCACAACCATTTTGCAGTGGGTGGTAAAAGTAGCTCTGAGCTTTGGTTCTGAGAGAAACCAAGACTGCAACACAGTTGACCTTGTAAAGTCCATGCAATATTATTTAAATTGTTAGATGAACTTAAACTTTTCCCATCACTGGGGATGGATACTTTTGCTAGCTTTTCCCATCACTGGGGATGGATACTTTTGCTAGCTTTTTCCATCACTTGGGACAGGTACTCTTCTGAGTTCATATATAATTTTGTGTGCTCCTTCAGCGTCCATCACATTTTATTCTAATGGGTTCCTGCTGTCATATTTTAATTAAAACGGTACTGTTGGGACCGCTACATTAAGTTCAAAGTCCTGCGAAAAGCATAAATTGTGACACACATCCACACACATGGACGGGCGCTGCTCCTATTAGGAATCGAAGATGTCACTTAGGCCGCACAAGTGTGCTTATTGTACCGCATGTGGCCTGTGGACAATGAAGGTTGAGAACCATTGATGCACGGTAATCTTCAACTTGCAAACTTCAAGTTACATTTATATCAAAATAAAGACCAATTACTGCACTGTAGTCCCAAAAATGAAGCCAGACATAACAACACACACACACACACACACACACAACACACACACACACACACACACACACACACTCACCCTCTGGTGTTGGCTCAGTGGTTAGGGTGGGCGGCTTGGGATCCTAGGGTCTGAGTTCAAGCCCCGTCGGCCACTGAATAAATACACCAGGGGGTTGACTCAGCCTGTCATCCTTCCGAGGTCGGCGAAATGAGTACCAGTTCCAGTGTGTGTACTGGTAGAGGGCACTGCATCAGCGACACAGTCTCGCTTCAAGAAATGATAGCTACCCTGGCAGCTAAGCTGCCATATTACCACATCCCACACACACACACACACACACACACACACACACACACACCACACACACACACCACACACACACCACACCACCACACACACACCACACACACACAAACACAAATATATATATATATATATATATATATATATATATATATATATATATTACACTAGCCAAACCACCCGCTGCTGTGCGAAGTTTCGAAAGTGAGGTTCGTTTGGACGTCAATATATCCAGTGTTCACAATGTGATTTATCGAATTTCTTTATATACAATCTTTCTTGTTACATTTTTTGTGTTCAAATTCACTTCTGAGGTAGTCAGCATGTGCAGAAGAGGGTTTTACATTGCAGACGCTGTTTCTCGGAGTGGCATTACGCCTCTCAGCAGGTGACGGTCTGTCGACGACAGACGTAATGACGTCAGTGAATGACCGATGATGTCATGACGTCATTAAGCCTCAGCGGTGACGTCACACGTCGCCATTGCAAACAAATGTAAAAATTAGAAAATCGCCAAAAATTCCCAAACCTGTCCGTCTAGCGCGATCTCACATAGCCCATGAAAGAGAGAGAATGGTTGATGAATTTTATTTCGGCAACAAGTATAGTGTTGCCCTGTTTTTTAGACAAATCCAACCTCTACCGCGCGAGTGTTGCACAACCTATTTTGCAGTGGGTGGTAAAGTAGCTCTGAGCTTTGGTTCTGAGAGAAACCAAGCTGCACACAGTTGACCTTGTAGTCATCGCAATATTATTTAAATTGTTAGATGACTGTAAACTTTCGGCATCAACTGGGGGAGGAAACTTTTGCTAGTTTTTTCCGCATCATGGGGGAGGATCTTTTGCTAGCTTTTTCCATCATTGGTACAGGGTTACTGCTTCTGAGTTCATATATAGATTGTGTGCCAGCTTCAGCGTCCTCAATTTTTATTTCTAATCGGGTTCCTGCTGTCATATTTTAATTAAAGACGGTACTGTTGGGACGGCTACATTAAGTTCAAAGTCCTGCGAAAAGGCATAAATTGTGACACACATCCACACACACTGGACGGGCGCTGCTCTATTAAAGGATCGAAGATGTCACTTAGGCGCGGCACAAGTGTGCTTTTTGTAGCGCGCATGTGGCGCTGTTGGACAATGAAGGTTGGAGAACCATTGATGCACGGTAAATCTTCGAACTTGCAAACTTCAAGTTCATTTATATGCAAATAAGACGCATTACTGCACTGTAGTCCCAAAAATGAAGGCATACATAACAAACCACACACACACAGCACACACAACACACACAACACACACACACACACACAACTCACCCTGGTGTTGTCAGTGGTTAGGGGTGGCGGCTTGGGATCCTAGGGTTCCTGAGTTCAAGCCCGTCGCCACTGTAATTATGACACAGGGGGTTGACTCAGCCTGTATCCTTTCCGAGGTCGGCGAAATGAGTAGCCAGTTCCAGTGTTGTACTGGTAGAGGGGCACTGCATGCAGCGACACAGTCTCGCATTCAAGAAATGATAGCTACCGCTGGCAGTTCAGCTAAGCTGCCATATTACCACCATCACCAACACACACACACCAAACACACACACAGCACGCGACACAGGCACACACAGCGCACACACACAGTCACCACAACCACACACACACCACACACACACACCACACACCACACATATATATATATAATATATGAGTATACTATATATTATATATATTTATATAGTAATAGCAGGTGATAGTGATCAACGTAGCCAAACGCCCTACGCTCTGTGCGAAGTTTTTGAAAGTGAGGGTTCGTTTGGACGTCAATATATCCAGTGTTCACAATGTGATTTATCGAATTTCTTTATATACAATCTTTTCTTGTTTACATTTTTTTTGTGGTCAAAGTTCACCTTCTGGGTAGTCAAGCAATGTGGCAGAAAGAGGGTTTTACATTGCAGAACGGCTGTTTTTTCGGAGTGGGCATTACGCCTCTGCAGCGGTGACGGTCTGTGCGACGACAAGACGTAATGGAGTCAGTGGAATGAACCTGATTGATGTCAATGACGTCTTAAGCTCAGCGGTGACGTCAACATGGTGTGCGTCGCCATTGGCAAACGAATGTAAAAATTAGAAAATAAGCCAAAAAATTCCCAAACCTGTCGCGTCTAGCCGCGAATCTCACATAGCCCAAATTGCGTTCATGTAGACCACAGAGCCCCGCAATGCCGAAAGTGGGCGAGCAATGGCCGTTCCCTGGCAGTTCGGAGGAGAAACGTCAAATTGTGGCACAGACGTTAACAGAAATATGGATATAGGATAAACACCGCGCCCGGCACACACACACACATATATCTATATAGTAGAGTATAGTATAAACACCCCCCCGCACGCCGCCACCCCCACACACACACACAAGCGACACACATTTTAATATTATATTATATATATAGTATATATATATAGTAGTATATAAAATATTAATTATTATATAATATCTTATTAAAAAAAAAATTATTAAAATATATTTTATATATAATATATATAGTATATATGCAAAACACACATATATAGATGCACCGCACACCATACAGAACACACACTTACTACGCAACATGTCAGCACAAACACGGATATATTATGTAATGGGTCAGTACTTAGCAAAAGCTATTTTATTTGAAAGTTATACCTTAACTCATAAGCAATTTAGCTGATTTCAACTGCCG
>CM068964.1:54746677-54775056 GCA_035128595.1 Eptatretus atami
CACCTTTAAAAATCTTACACAATCGTAACCCAACAAACTTCAAAAGTGAAATAACAAATTTCTACAAATCTTCAGAAAATTTAATTAAAAATTACAAACTAAGAATATCTTGGCTTCATAAGTTCCATCCTCCGAATTAATACTTAGTGGAAACACCTTGAATGAGCAACTATTACGGGCCACCGTAGCGGAGAGGCGCCCGTAGTCCCTATCGCTGCGTCCGCTAATGGGAGCTGCCAGAGTATGTCCAGCCCTCTCTACTCGAGCCAATTCCTCTCTCTATACACAAGCCGCGCATTCAAGCTAACCCGCCACTCTTCTCAGCCCCTCTCTACGCCCCCTCTCTCGCCCCCTCTCTCTCGCACCAACATCTGATCAACCCCCTCTCGCCCCCTCTCATACCCCGCACTTCCTCTTCGCCCCTTTCCACTCTCACCCCCCTCTCTCGCCCCCTCTCTCTCACCCCCTCTTCCCCCCTCTCTCTCCCCCCCTCTGCCCCCCTCTCATCCCCCTAGTCTCACCCTTCCTCTCTCCCCCCCCTCTCCACTCTCGCCCCACCTCTTCATCCCCCCTCTCCCGTCCCCCTCTCTCGCAGATATTGGTCGACAGATAAATGCCGTAACTGGAACTGCTCGTCCGATTAATATCAAACCTCGAAAAGCACATCCGCGGTCCCAGCAATATTCTGGCAAGTTTCAATCAGATCGGACCGATCCTCTCTCTTGTGGGCACACACACACACACACACACACACACACACACACTGATTGCTGGAATTATAGATAGATTACAGCTGTGTCTGTTGTGATCGGGCTCTACCAACTTTGCACACCTTGATTGGGAAATATTTGCCCATTCTTCTGTACAAAACTGTTTGAGCTCAGTCAAGTTTCGTGGGGAGCAATAATGGACAGCGATCTTCAAGTCATGCCACAGATTTTCGATTGGATTTAGGTCAAAGCTCTTACTCGGTCACTCAAAGACATTTATCTTTTTGTTCCTTGGGCATTCCAGTGTAGCTTTGGCTGTGTGCTTCGGGTCCTTGTCGTGCTGAAAGGTGAACTTCCATCCCAATTTCAGCTTTCTTGCAGAGGGAGGGCAGCAGGTTTTTCTCTAGGATTTTTCTGTATTTTGCTCCATGCATTTTCCCTCTATCCTAACAAGTGCCCCAGTCCCTGTTGATGAGAAAAATCCCCATAACAAGATGCTGTCACCACCATGCTTCACAGTTGGGATGGAGTTCTTTGTGTGATATGCTGTATTGGGTTCGCACCAAGCATAACGTTTTGTATGCAGGCCAAAAAGTTCCATCTTGGTTTCCTCAGACCACAAAACATTTTGCCACATGGCTACAGAATCTCCGCAGTGGTTTTGTGCATACCTCAAACAGGACTCAATGTGAGATTTTTTTGAGTAAGAGCTTCTTTCTTGCCACCCTACCGGTGGCAAGCCCTTAGCGGACAAGCCAGACTTGTGGAGTCTTTGCGATATTGTTGTCACATGCACACAGTGACCACTGACCAGCCTTTGCCATAAAGGTCTGTAGCTCTTTAAACGTTGCCATTGGCCTCTTGGTCTCATAGCCTCGGGACTCTTACGCATTGACTTATACATTGTGTGCATGCTAATACAAGTATACGTTGTTCAACTCTAGAGCTAGACTAGTCCGATAAATCGTCGTCCGTCCGATATTCTGATAAATCTGACGTGCTGTAGCTTTCTTTTATTTTCTCTTTTCTCATTGTTTTCTACTGGTGCTACTATGACGACAGTAGGAATAAAATAAATAAAAATGCAACAGAACGTCAGATTTATCAGACTTACTCGAGACAATTGTTGCGCAAGTGTGTTCTGCACACAGTTTCATCGTATCCGGACAGCGGAGATGTGCTTCGTTTTATGCGCGGAGAGATACGGCCGATTACATGGGCTGGCCTTGCTTGCGATTCATTTGCCGCGGAGCAACATTCCCGCTGCGCTGCGCTGGTCATGTCACCTCACTAAAATATTTCTGATATTGAGCAGTATGCAAGTAGAATTTACATTATTGAATTACGGTCGTTCTTGTGCCAGCGACAATTAAGATTGATTGCTCTATTGTAATATAGTACAACGTTATGGTATGTCTCCTGTTCAAATAGCTTCCTTATTGATTAGCATAGCCAATTTCCCTTCAGTAGCTTACTCCAGCTAAACAGCCAAAGAGACAACAAATCCATGGTCTGGATTTAAGATCAATGCTTTTAACTCTTTGTTTTGTTCAACTCTTCTATATTGATGAAATTATGATATTGAAGGTCTATTTTGTCAAATATGTTTTCAAGCAGGTAAGAGCACCAACAGGTGTAGTTGTGCTGTCGGACAGCTATCATCACTTTGTTTCCCCAACATTGCATTTATTGAGTCTTTTCGATGGCAGAGCATTCCTTTAAAGAAGCATTCCATCCCTCTCGCTCCGACCCCGGGTCGGACAATATAATATATATACATATATATATATAATACTATATATATACATATATATATCATTAATATATATATATATATAGATATATATACAGTAGACTAGGTGTAAGTCGGCAGCGTGTAACTCGTCACTTCGCCTAAGTCGCAGCGTCAAAAAGTCCCGAATTTATCTAATGTTGAATCCCTTTGAATAAAGTCTGTAAGTCGTCATCTCTAAGTCGTCACTTCGTCTAAGTCGTCAGATGTTGTCCGTTCGCGTAATGGAAACTCAAGTAAATTACCACGCCTAACCGTCACACAGAACTTCTACTCGTGAGAAGCCCGATTTCATGGAATCGTGATGCGCGCTCATTTGGTTTACACCGCCAGTGATAGGCTATTTATAACTGCGCTGCGTTCAGCTCAGTCAGCGCGCCGTCCCACATGCATCTGAAGAGGTAGAAAGGCTACGCAATGCAGTCTCGGCGAAGGAGTAAAGGATGATTGAGCTTCGTGTTGAAGTCCGATCATGTTTTTATATTGGCTTGTTTTGTACATCACCACACTCACTTTCACATAGGTATTGAGTGGTAGTCATCACGATGACTGTGTGTCATGTAATTTGTCGATGGTATATGAGTTTTCATTCCTATGAAAACTCATTCTACATTCATTCCAATGAATGATTCTAACAGCCATTCATTCTACATTTGTCGATGGTCATATACCATCACCGATGGTATATGAGTTGTCTTACAGTTGTTCATTATCTTTACTTTTGATAAAGTGATTCATGAATTCATCTTTGCTTGATACTTTCCAACTCACCAATGAACCCACCTATGCCCGAGGATTGGTGTTCCCTTTTGGTAACATATGCCGGCTTAGAGATTGTTGCGCCCTCTCACACGTACGTGTCAGGCCACGCGCGACTTCATCCTTCACCCCACAGTCATCATGAAGTTCGCATACGCGTAAGTCATTCTCAGTCGATGGTGACGACTTACGCCTAGTTACTGTATGTATATATATATATATTTATATATATATATATATATATATATATATTATAATATATATGTTACGGCTGTGGAAATTCGCAACCACCATTCAGGTCCCGTAGGTGAGATATTTCTGAAGTACATGTATAGTTAGCCCAAACCATTGTTTAGAGGGAATTAATGTGATTCATTCGGGCTGCGATTCTTGAGTTAGGCGTTTTTCTTGTTCTACTTTATTTTGTACAAACACGCTCCAACGGTCAGACAACAAACAACAAACGCCAGCAGCCACAACCTACCTTCACCACTCGCTCCGCAAACCTCACATCACGCCATTCAAACGGCATCATGGCATCGCCAGCCGAAACCCTCCACCACCTTCACCTCTCTCCTACGGCCATTCCGCGCACACCTGTGGGCACGAGCGTCGGGCTATCTTGGGCCGTTCCGCGATACGCACCGAGCCGCGAGTGCAAATAGCGGCCTTTCTCCGAGGAGAATTCGGATCAGGAATGCTACACGCCCACATTTGATCATCCAATTAGGAAGCGCGGGGCGGCTTGGCCCCGCTCAGACACATCTGAGAGAAATCAGGATATGCAATTGAGGATCAGGAAAGATTCACGCCCCTTTTCTCGTCAATCGGCGAGCGTGGCTCCGCCCTGAGGTCGTTTTGATCCGAGAATTTTGCATATGGTGGGTTCCTGGAGCGATAAAAGAGACGAGCGCAAGGCGAATCGTGGCAGAAGTGGGGCAGATAGGTTTGGAGGCGAGGGCTATGGAGGCGAACGGCTACGGAGGGAACGGCTGCGGAGGGAGATCGGCTGAGGAGAACGGAGGCTCGGGTCCGGGGCGAGGAAGTCGGCGACGAGGTCGCGGTGAATCGCGCGTCGCGGGACTCAAGCAAGCAGCCATACTCCCTCCCCAGAGCATCAACAATTCCCCTTTTCCCGCGCTGAGAGAGTGCGAAAAGGGGCCCGTTCACTTTACACCAGCAGGTGCCCGAAATGGGGCGCCGCCGTCAGCGACTTTTGCGGCTCGCCACGAGGGCGCGGGTAGGACGCTTCGGTCTGTGGACCTGGCCGCTCACCAGGTTCACGCGCATAGTTAGGCACGGGCCAGTCTGACTCCTTGCCTTTGAGGGGGTCTTTCCTTTGCTTTGGTGTGAATGCGTGTTGTGGCGCCGTGTCTTGTAAGGTAGAACTGTGTAAGTGTTGCTGTTGTACGCGTATTCGGTCGTAGCTTGCATTATTGTTTTTGTTTTAAATTGATATATGTGCATTTCTAACTGTATGACTATATGTGTGCTTTGTGTCCGTGTGTGTAAATAAATGCTTGCTTGTTGAATTGTCCCGTTTCGCTGCGTCTTCCTTTGTTGGGTCTATCTTGCTTCACGTAAAGGGTTCGAGTGGGCGCGAGACGCCCGAGAATTAATTGGAACCGTCAAGGTCGACGATAACTCCGCTCGGTATCCTGTAGCACGGAACGAGCCGCTAAGCGGTTCGTGTCCGAAGTGACTCTGTGGCGTGTAACCCTCGGTAGGTACCTGTGCGAGTACTTAGGTATACGACTTTCGGCGATTCACCTCATCGCAGGGTGGAATGCGGACTGGGTTGTGGTGGGGTTAACCCCCACCCGTGATGGCTCCCGGCGTTAGTGCCGAGAGGCACGAACTGATTGTCCGTCGGTGGGCGAGGCGGTCGCGATTCGAGTCACGTGGCCGAATCGCACGCCGCGGGCGCGAATTCGCAACAATATATATATTATATATATATATATATATATATAATAATAAAATATAATATCTTATGTATAATTATATATATGTATATTGTTTATGGAGCTGGAAACCTTTTGCATTCACAACAGGTCAAAAGTCAGTTATCCGTAAGTACATGTGTAGTCAGATCCTTTCCTTTGTCTGGTGGGAGAATAAAACAGTGCGTTGCGACTTCTTTTCGTTAGGTGATAATCTTTACATCTAACAACCAAAGCCATCTATTGCATGACCCCTCGGCCCGTCACGATCCACCACAACCGGCTGCACCACCAACGTACTTTGCAACGTTGATACTGTTACTCGTCGAGTGTGGGGCCGCGTGGAGGACAGGCTGGGGTTTCCCGGGAGGCCGTTGCAGCGTTATACTGTTACTCTCAAGTTTGACCCGCATGGAAAGAGCGGTTGAGGTTTTCCGGCAGGGGCAAGGCCCGCTCCGGAAAGGTGGGCCGTAGGACCCTGTCAATGAGGGGTGGCAGCGAGGCATTTTTCGCCAAGAGCCTCCGTGGTGGGAGAGATATATCTCCAAGTCTCTGAGTAAGGAGGATTTTCACGGTGGTTGGACCAGGAGTTTTCAGCGTGGTTTGGTCAGGCAGTTTTTGGTTCACGGTGGCTGTGGCAGTCTGGATCGTCTTCACGGTGGTCTGTTATGGGGAGAGGAGTTCTGTGGACCCCGCTATTCGACCGCGAGCTCTGCCACGAGCCACGAGTCCACACGTGCGACTGGGACCAACCGACGCCTTTGCAGGTGCCGCACTACAGAGCACAATTCCCTCCGACGACCAGGTACCCACCGACTCTGACCCCAGCTTGTTCTCTTCATGGCTGCGAGGGTCAAATAAAGATGGGGTTTCTTTTCTTTTTGTGTGTGTGTTGCGTGTGGGCCCGTCTTTAAGTAGAATGAGTAGTGTTTTTGCTTATTGTAATATTTCTCTGTTTGCATATTCGCGCCAGTCTTGCCTTGTCTTTATTTTACTGTTAATAAATTTATTAGAAATGTTCCCAGTTCATTTCTGTCCTTCTTACATTGGTCTAGCATGGGGGTCTGAGTATAAGCGGGGTTTCATCCCGTAATCGGTTATCATAACTGGGACGTCCTGGGCAGGGCCCTCGACTGCAACAGAGCGGAAAGGTGGGTGGCAAAGCGGTAGTGTCGGTGTGTGAATCTAACTGCCGGTAGAGTAAATCTGGTTCGACAGGCGTTCCGAGGGTGGCTTCCCGGTAGTTTAAATCGCGTAGCTACTAGGAAATTGGTTTAGACAAACAGACCTACGTTACGTGGTTTAGATATTGGCGTCCACGTGGGTTCACGACCACAGCTCACGGAATTATCCGGAGCGACGCTCTCAATTCCGGGGAGTCTGGTGGAGATGGCGTAACTTCCCCCCTAGTGGTCGTTCTCGGCCACCGGACCCCCACAACAATATATAATATATCTATATATTATATGTATATATGTATTTGCTAGTATCCTCTATGTCTTATGTGTATATATATATATATATATAATTGTATTTGCTAGTGTCCTATGTCTTATATATATGTAATATATGTTATAATTATGTATGTTTTATAAGTATGACCGCACGGTATGTATATGTAAATATAATATGTATGTATTGTATTATATATATATATATATAATTTATATATATATATATTATATATATTGTTACGGCTGTGGAAATTTGCAATACACCAGAAGGTCTCTTAGATAGTAATGTTCATGTGTAGTTCAACACCGTTGTTAGAGGGAAATGTGTGTTCATCCGGGCTGCGACGCTTTGAGTTAGCCATTTTTCTTTTACCTGTCGTTATTTTGGAACAAGCACGCCATCTCAACAAACAGCCATCACACGCTCATAACAACCACGCCACCACAACCACGGCACTACGGAGACAACAGCCACCATTTTCCCAAAACAATGCACGTGGACAACCAGCCCCACCCAATTTCTCTCCGGTAAACAAGTTTGACGGTTGGAAACAGCCCACCCCATTTCTCCTCCGGTAACAAGTTTGACGGTTGGAAAACAGCCCATCCGCAATTTCTCCTCCGTAGAATTGATGGTTGAACCAACTCCGCCCAATTTCTGCTTGGTTTCTCCCCCCCACGGCGCGCAGGGCGGGGGGGCAGGAGAAATAAAGGGCAAGAGGAGCGCCTGGGAGAGGGCTGATAGCAGAGCTTGGGGCAGTTGTGTGGAAGTCTTGGTCGTCGTGGTTTTGGTCCAGTCTGTCGTGGTCTAGTTCCGTCGTAGACAGACTTGGGGCGAGTCGGGTGGAAGTCTAGTCCTAGTGGTCGTGGGGAAAGGCGTCAAACCTGCCCACCGTTGCAAGGCCGGGAATCGGCGCGGCTACGCTAGTGCCGTGGGAGCGAGTGCGACCTGCCACGTCGTACCACGAGGGTGCGGTAGAACTTCGGTCTCGTGGGCTTTTTCGGTCATCCACGGCCACGACCATAAAGGTCTACGGACCCTACCCTTGCTGTGAGGGAGGTCTTCTTTGTTTTTGTATGCATGCTGTGGCGCGTGTCTGCAAGTAGAATGTGTAGTGCTTGTAATAATAATTATAGTCGTCCGTTTGCTTGGCCTTCTATTTGTCGCTTGTATATTGCAGACTGTATACGTGTTGCTGGAATAAATGTCTTTTGTGCAATGTTCGTTCGTCGGTCCTCCTTTCACCCTTGAAATGCCATCTTGCATGTGGTTATTAGGTGGGTTTAAACCCGATAAATATCTGATCCTCGAGAGTTTGGCGATAAACCTCGGGTTATCACTGTAGCACGGAACGGACGCGTTAGCGTTCGTGTCCTCGCGCCGACTGCGGCGATGGTCGATCGCCGGTCGCCTCAGTCGAGCGGTATTAGGTAGGTCGAATTTGGCGGAGCAACTATCACTGCGCGGTGGGTATTGGCACGATCTGGTGAGGTTAACCCCCGTGACGTGTCCTGGCAGTAGTTCCAGGAGGGTCAGACTGAATTGGTCCGTTCCGGTGGGCGACGCGTGGATTTTGAGTTTACGTGGCGACCGGGGCGCGGCCAGGCCAGAATTCGTACATTTATATTACAAATCCCCGTTTCTGGGGGGTTACGTTCAAACCTCCCGCGTAAGTGAAATCGCGATGAATGGACGCATCCCAAAAAATCGATTCGACTAGGTCAATGATGGTTTGAGCAGGGATTGGGTTTGAGGTGGCGGAGAATCGATGGTCTGGTCATGGTCGGATTTTGCAGTAGGTGAGGTTGAGGTGCCGGGATGAACGGTCTGGTCTGGTCGTTTGGACAGTTGATTGGGTTTAGAGGTGAGGGATACGACTAGTCCGGTCGGTTTTGTGGTGCTGGTATTGAGCAGTGCTCGTCCACGGCGGCAATCTTTTTCTTCCGCAGCATATTACGAGCACCTTTACTACCTTCTCTGGACGCCCAGGACTATTCCTCGGCGTCGGTACCTTGCCAGAAGTTTCAGGTGGCAGGGCGTTTGGGCCATCGTGGGGCTGGAGAAAAAAGAAGAAAATATTCTAGTTCACAAGCGAGATTTTCGTCTCGATGCGTTGTGTGCGGTGAGCACGCAAGCGTTAATTATTATGCTTACTAATTTATATTTTATAACACTTATTACACAGGATGTACGGGGGATCGGAAAAAATTGTTAGTTCCAAAGGGAAAACCGGGATGAACGGGGGCAGCGATAGGTGAACCGGATTGAAGCGGGGTTGACTGTATATATATATAATATATATATATCTATATATATATATATATATATATTATATATATATAAGTATTATATATATTATATTGTTGCGAGGCCGGGGGTATATTGGATAGAGAACTAGACAGCTGTGTTGGAGGGGCTTGGAGGAGGGGGGGGGGAGCAATTCCACGGATCCCGGATGGCAAGAGCCGTCTAGCACGGATAATCCGTGACGCGGCGGTGATACGGTGATGCCATAATCAGACCACGTGACTTAGGGTTCTTGTCTAATTTATCTGGTGTACTAAAAATATAATTAGTGAATCGATTACCGGGGGGACACGCCAATCTGTATGCCTTGTCGAACGGATCAACTTTCCGGATAGATTGCTCGAGCGAACCTAGCAAGGACGTACTCGGCTAAAGAAACGGTCGTTGGGAATAAATCCCGGACTGGTAGTAGAATGGACCACATGGCTGGATCAATGAGGAAAACAAAAAGCTGGGAACTTTCTGCAAGAGGGATTTTATTAAAGGCAGGCGAGGAAAATAGGGCGCCGTGAATATAAGTTTTAGTTGTGTGTGCAGGTCGAGGTAGCCAAGAAATGTGAGGTGTAGAAATAACAAGCAACATCTACAAGCAAGCAAGAGAGACTTTCTGATATATATCTTCTGCAATCTTACTTAAGCGGACAGGCGCCATGTATAACACACACAACACACCACACAACACACACACATACCACACACAACTAACACCAACCTACAAAACCACACCAACCTGATTGAGAGGAGTTATTGTGAAGAAAGGAGAGGGATGAGGCTATGGTACGGATAGACATATGCACGATTGACCGACCAGTACCGCAAGTAGTTTTGGGGGGATATAGACTCGCTGGAATGACCTTCTGACAGATGGTGGCGTCGTACTCTTGCTGCTATCCGAAGGGGGGCGTGACGTCAGGCAGTGAGGGAGGGCTTTGGGTGCGACCAGTGGCTGAGATGGGGGAAAGGAGGGATCGGAGAGGGGAAGATGGAGGTGGTGGTGGAATGGAGTCTGAAGCGAAGAGGAGTGGAAGAAGCCGACTCAGCAGTAGATCGTGAAGAGGGTGGAGTTCAGAGCGATCAGTGAGAAGGAGCGGAGTTCACGAGGCGAGTGGGCAAAGAAGGAGAGAGTCGAGAGAAGAGCAAGACGAGCAGACGAACGAGCGAGCAGGAACGAGAGACAGGATCAGACGGCACGCGACCGTCCTTTATAGAACCTGTGGTGCGGGGCGGGGAGATGACCGCGAGCGATGCATCGTCACCAGAATCGGGCATACTGATTGGACCCCGGCCAGCAGCACGGCAGGTGATGGCCGGAGCGCTTGCTTTTACATCGGAAGACATAGCTTGCATAGCGGAATCGCTCGATCGAACACGTGATAAACTCCCTGCACCAACTCGGGCTGTGCCCTGGCGACCCACTGAGGGTCGGTACGGTTCCGCAATGCCACCGGCAATCGCCGGAACCGCGGTTAGTGTGTGGTCAGTAGTAGGCTTGATTGTGTATGCATGCAGGCCGATGAGCGATCCCAGAGCGCAAGCCTATGTTGGCGCAGCTCGCCAGGCAGAGGGGAGAGATGTCCTGCCATCCGAGAAGACCTAACTGTGGCTGTGGGATAGTGAGTGAAGACCGACGGTCAAAGATGTTATTGTAACCTCCATCGAGACCGATGAAGAGATGCGCTATGCTGCCCGACGTGCGCGGGGTCGCTATTGTACAATGTGGTATTTCTTGCATGGGCTTGCGCCATGTCCCAATTGAAATGCTCAGAGGTTTATCTGTCACAGGCAGATGGTGTGCACCGTGCCAACCCGTAGCACGTCATGAATTTGAGGAATAAGTTGGATTTATTAGATGTGGATTGCGGTTGAAAGGATAGATTTAGTTAGATGGAGATTTGGAATTGAAAGAGGATAATAAATTAATTAGATGGAGTATTGGTTAGAAGAGGATAGGATTATGATTAGGTCAGAGTCGGTTGGACATGTGGCAGAACACGGTCGTGCGTCACTTTCGCGGGTATTGCCAGGAGGCCTCCGTCGGCCATCCTCAAGGCAGATGCGGAACCCATCCCATTCTGGATGATGGTCACAGCTGCTAACACGAGGCATAAGTGGTTGCCCGAACTGGCCTCCTCCACTCATGAGACTCTCAGCTGAGTAGAATCTGGTGGAGGATAGCGTCAGAGAAACGGAGCACATGTCATAAGTCGCAACTGGCTCACGAGGACTATGCAGGTAACAAATCTATCGGTCTCTCTCAGCAACGTATCGTTGGAAACAATCCGACCAGCGTACCAGGATCTTCCGAGAGACCTGGTAAAAAGGAATTAGTCCAGTTCAGAACTTGGTCAGAGTCAAGTCTCGGCATCCATAGAGCAAGCAAGTACCAAAGACTGAGAACGATTGTCCTCCGGCAAGGTCGGACACGCGGCAACACCCAATATCCAGTGATCTATGGACCTCCAGGCCAACCCAGACGTCTAATGTACTCTGACTCACAGCCAAGCAACATGAATATGATGCAAGGTAAGTGAATCCACAACAACCACAACACAAACAGACAGCAAGATCAATATGTCACCGAACCTGAGTCTTTTACCAAGAACCCGTAATCCCAGCGGCTCCGACTCCATTTCAGCACCTCAGAGGCCCCCAAAGATAAAGTTGCAAACGATGACTCATCATCTGCGAAATCAGTCCCGAGACTTGACATTCCACACTGCCGAGCATAGATTCTAACATCCTCTAAAATCCAAGTCCATACAAGTGCTGAAAAGTGTGGACAACACACCCTGGAACTCAAACCAACTAGGAAATAAGTATCAGAGATCGTACCACCAACTTACAGCACTCTCAGTACCAGTAGAGTTTCAGAACATCAGATCGATCATTTGGTGGAACCCCGAAGACCAAGAATCTCCAGAGACTACCGATTTGATCGAAGCTTTGAACAGAGATCAACATAGGCTGCAACAGCCCTGCGACTCTCTCTAGCGTTCAGTGAGGACACGAAAGACAAGGATCGTCAATGCGTGACCGTCTCTTTGGTAAAGCCGACTTGGACGCTGGTGGCTCAAGCACATGGGGAACCTAATCAAGATTATCGAGCAAACGACGTTGCCCGCACTGAAGAGCAGCTCACCGCCTCGGTAGTGTGCATGCTTGCGATCACCCTTCCTTTCCAAAGAGAGAAACAAGCCCTCTTCAATCGGTTGGGATGAATGCCTTTGTTCCAGCAGAGACGAAATGCTGCAGCGACACGCGTAGGCGATTCCACCAGCCTGAGAAGTCAGCAATGTGATCACAGATCCTGGAGCTTGACCCCCGTTATAACTGGTACGCGAGCCGTGTTTCCAACAAGCGAAGTGACACGTTGATTCGAGTCACAACAGGACTGTAACACTGGAGCACCGACAGCGGGGAGTCAGCTGACACGTCACAGAGTAACGCGAGCGGCACTTCACTCAGACTCTCTGCAAGAGACTACCACTCTCTGCTCTAACTGCGTGCCGAGAGGGCTGATTGATGACGCAATGCACTGAATTCCCTGTAAGCAGGCCAAAATCACCTTGTCACAAGTGAGCTCTAACCCTCACACTGATTCTCGCACATAGGCCCCTGTCACCCGTCAGTGCCGTACAGTTTTAACTCAGCTCCCTGAACCGTCACTCTGCCATTCGCTCGGCACTGAGCTCGGCAATGGTATCACAGTTCCCTTGAAAGCAGATTCTTCTTTGCCTCTGTGAGTCCAAGAATCCACCGGCAACATCAAGACGAGGTGTCATTAAGGCACTCCAAATCATTCAGGACACCCCAATGACACCCAGCACCCCAAGTGTCCACCCACTGTTCGCAAAATCCCGCTACTCTCTCTCCCTAGTTGCAACTCCAGCCTAGCTGGGATGGTCCACCAGATTTCGATAAGTGTCAAGCTTTAGAGTTCTACAACAACCTTCAGATAATTGAGATCTGAGCACTACCGGTAGACCCTGCAGAGTTAGGATCATGACGACCAGTCAATGAGGACATTGGTCAATCTCCTTTGCCACAACCCCAGCGTTGGAATACCAAGTCCAGCATAGCTGTGGCCTGAACCAAGACCAGCCACCTAAGTCATTGATCTTGCCAAAGTCAAGACTTATCTATTCCTGGTTCATAGTTCACTGACCCATGGGACCAACACAACTCATAACCATCCCTAATAGTTCCAGCAGCATTAGAATCCCAACACTAAAGTGTATCATCGTCTGGGGCACTGATCAACCACAGACTGAGCGTGGCGTAGAATGCATCCTTCCGTGAAGATCACTGGCACTCAGTCGGACATAAACATAGCCAGATGAAATGACACACCTGTAAGGAGTGGACGAATTTAATTATCATAAATACGCCGTTGCCGGTGTGTACTCAATTATCATTGGGGTCAGCTTATTGACACAGTACAGCAATGCTTGGGTATGGTAACCATTCGAGCGACCAAGAATTAGTAGGTGTAACACCACATTACTCTCCGATCCGGTCTCGAACCTAGAGAGAGCTGCTAATCTGCGATGTCAACGCTTTGAGCTGCAGATGATAACAGAGACAGGTGATGAATCATCTCTTAGGGATAGGACATTCCAGCACCACCGAGGGACGCCTCAGGTTACGCGCAAGGGATCCGCGTCTGTGGACGAACACCCAGGCACACTCCGACAAACTGCTCGTCCGGCAAATCTGACCCAGGGATGTTACCTAACCGTGGTTTCCCTCCTCCGTAGTCAAAGATTGGGGTCCGCAGGCTTTGCCCAATCCCGTCATCCAGTGGAGCTGCCCTGCGAGGAAGCTCACAGGAGGTACTTCCACGGAGGGGTTTTTCAGATTTTTATTTGCGTTTTGTGTTTTGCGGATATGAAGGGTTTTACATGGCCGGATGCAAATCTGCCCACAACCTCTAAATAAAAAGTAACCCAAATGCAGGAGGAACGTCTGCAGACACAGTGGGCATAGATATGGATGGCCGTTGGCTCACAAGGACTCCTCGCCTTTGATATATTAATTAGACTCAGGAAATGAGTTAGAAACGACGTGGCAGCATGGTGTCCCTGTACGACTTTGGGCGTTATTTGTTTGGTTCAAACTGTCGGCGCTCCGAACAGTGGTGGGATTATGTGTGCTGCACGCGTTCCGTGCGTCTAGTGGAAGTGTTGTCTGCTTTCTATACCGTGCCGCCGGGTTAGCGGCACGGTGCATGTTGATGTGCTTTGTGCTGAACTTTTGGCGAATACGCATTCTACAGTGAAGGGCAGGCGGCGGCTTTCCAGGTGGCGTTGTTTGGATTTATCTCAGGAATAGAGAAAAAGAGTAGGAATGAAGTCAGAGATTAATACAGCACCTAATATGAGATCCACAAAGACGCACTTTGTGCCGTTTGAGCCCATTAGACTGAGGGACGGGTCTAACTGTACATATATTAATGAAATGAACTGTCTGGGGCCACTGTATGATGGATGCCATTGCCTGGGGGTGCGGTTGTCCCAGAACCGACAACAATAGATGTCATAGACACTTGGTCAAAGTTTTAGAACACTCCATTTTTCCAGTTTTTACTGAAATTAAGCAGTTTAATGTTTCAATGTAACTCGGAAATTAAGCAAGAAAATAACAATTGCAGATAAAAAAGAAATCATGAACGTTTGTGACAAAATTTAATCTAAATTTTGACTCATAAAGTAGCCAACTTTGCAGATATAACAGCCGAATACTTGTGGATTCTTTCAACAATGGAAATCAAATTATTGTTCGAGAAGTTTTTTCGGCAACACTGTTGCAGGGAAGTTCCAACAAGATGTTTGCACTTGGTAGTTGCTTGCTTCACCCTCTGTCAGTT
Organism: Eptatretus atami; assembly: GCA_035128595.1. NCBI lineage: Eukaryota > Metazoa > Chordata > Myxini > Myxiniformes > Myxinidae > Eptatretus > Eptatretus atami. Next base: position 54,761,510 of record CM068964.1, read on the forward strand.
CATACCCAAACCAGCTCAATGGGGTTTAAGTCTGGAAACTGGCTGGCCATATCATGATGGAGCTACGTCTTTTGTTCTTTTCTTCTAAGGGTAGTTCGCCAGAGACTGAGAGGAATGTTTTTGGGTGTTATCGTTGTTTTGGATGAACGCCCGAACAAACTATGGGTAGCCAGAGGGTATTGCATAGCGCTTGCAAAATAACTGTTGGTAGACTTTTGGTTCAGGGTGTCAGTCACTCTGTGCATATTGCCAGGACTCTGGATCCAGCAAAAGAGCTCCAGATCAACACCTTCCCTCCTCATGTTTGCAAGTTGGTGTCCACACCGAGGAACCATCCTTTCGCCTATCGACGGCGTCAAAGCTGGCGTGATGACCGACGATTTCAATTTTGGATTCATCGGTTCCATAAGACTTCCGTTTCAGTAGTCCACTGGCAAGTGCTTCTTGTCAAAACTGGCAATAAGTACCAAATTACAGTATATATGTGGTGTGGTATATGTGATATGTGTATATATTTCCGTGTGTTACAAAATGTTGATATTGTTTGCAGTTCTCAGGACAGAATGCATCCAACAAAGTGGTCAAGACGGTTATTCCATAATATAGACGTGTAGATAGTCTTCTCTTTTGTCTGCTGGGAGAACAGGGACGTGGTTGCGAGGATTTCATAGCTAAGGTTATTACCATCTTTCTTATTCTTTTGCATTTCTAACTCATTCCGACTCTTCTTCTTGATTATTCTCTGAGGTAGAATCTGAGCACGGGTGCCCTTCGCTGTGGTGGATCCTGCAGCAAAGGCCTAAGCAGGCATTCAACCCCCACCATGCCGTAGAAAACACAGCTGCCAACGCACTCGCAGCGGTATTTTCCACCAATGGATAGGAAACACACCAGAAACGCCACGTGCTGGCACGGATACACGTCCAGTGGAGACGGAAGTAAACAGCAAGACCGTTCGAAAGGTGCGCTTGAACACCAATGAGCATTGACAGCGCAGGTCCCATCCTCAGCGATCGCCTCCCCAACTTTTGCGGGCGAATTATAACCAATATCTCGAGACGAATTTCTTTAGAGGCGTAGCGGATGGTGTTGCAACAAACAGAAGCAAATGACCGATTGGCAAGAGCGTTGGCTAATAGCTTTGGTGGCAATAGCTACATCGGCAAGGCCAATAATAGTAAAGACACCATTGACGTTGTGCATGATAGCGGGGAGCAACGATATTTTTACCATTTCTGGACTATTATATCGATGCGGTTTCGCCCGCGACACGATAGCAGAATCGGTTGCGAACACGAGTGCTTGGCACGTGCGTATTGGGGATCTATGCTGCGACTGTACATGAATGTGCTCGAAGCACCCTGTACGGGAATGTGCTCGAAGGCAGACCACGCTTAGCTCGTGGACACTTATTGACAACATCTTACTGTCTTGTGCATGGTTTCGGCCATATAGACATGGTACCTTCGTCCTCGTGGCGGCCGGGATGTTTCGCCCACGACGGCGAAGCTTCTCGCCTCCGCGGCCAGCGAAGCTGAGATCGGGCGGAGGCACGTTGTATCAGCTCGAGCCACGGCTCGCGCACGGGGCAGGCATGCAAGACCGTACGCACTCCGGCGGTGTCGGGCATGGCCTGGGGGTTTCTTGCAGGGGCGATCATGGTGCGGAGTTTGGGTGTGGGCGGATTGTACAGTCGTGGGGTAGAGCGAGATGGTCCTTGCAACGTCCTTCCTGCTTGCTTATTCCTCTTGCATCGGTTTCTGTGTTTGTGTGTTCGTGTGTGTATGCCTGGCACTGTTATTAAAGTAAGGCTGCAGAAGATTGTTATTTATTTTCGGGTTAGGGTCTCCTCTGCCATCCCCTTCATAAGTTGCTTGATTTATTTGCCACCACACCTCTTCCTATCTCTGCTTGCAACAATAAATTTATTGTTGTACCCCAATCTTTCCGCCCCATTGTTAATAAATTACTATATGAGTGTTCTGCTCTGTTTATCGTTTCTTCATTGATCCAGCATGGTCCGAATCCTCGTAGTCCGGACTTTTATTTCCCAACATGGGATCTGGTTCCTTTTAGCTGGTAACGGGTCCTTGGCATGTGCTCGGTGCATCGCGATCGGTAAGTGATCCAGTCGGTAGTGATCTGTTCGGACAAGGCATATGAGGGCGTGTTTCCGGTAATTAATTCACATGTGTTATTTTAGGTATCCGGATTAGATCGATGGAGGAACCGGAGGACGGAGACCTAAGTACGTGGATTGAGTAGTGGCAGTCCACGGTCGTTAAGATGACCGCCGTGTTCACAGATTATCGTGGTGCGACGGCCTTACCAATTCGGGAAGTCTGGTGGGGAGCCGCGATGTTCCTCACCGAGTGGCTTCTCACCTACTCCGGCCCGCAACAATATATATATATTTACGGAAATGCGCACTTCCGGGATACTAAAATATAGAATTCGCAAAAGTTCCCAGATTACTTATCTCGGTATAAGATAGGTTGTGTGGTATAAGAGGACGCTATGTGTGTGTCGGGAGGATGTACAGACTGATCTGTCTCTGCTGTCTCGTCGTATGGTGGTGAAACGAGTGAACCGAGAGACTAGCCTTATTCTTTCTCATTCGGAATCGGCCCGCTCCAGTCGGGCTGAGAGAACGTGGCCTACACGCGACGCGGGTGCTGCGCTGGCACCCAGCCCCGACCCGAAGCTGACGTGAAGGGGCAGGAGCTTGGTGCAGCGGAGTCGCGAGAACAGACGTGTGCCGAAGGAGCTCGCGTGTGAGGCCAGAGAGAGCAAGAAAAAGCAGTGGTGAACTCGACGGAAGAGAAAGCGACTGCACCTTCGAACTTCACCCTCAGCGTTCGAAAGGAGAAAAGAAAGGGGACGAAAGGAGTGCTGTTGTGTGAGGAAGGCGGGTTCGTCAGAGACGTGCTGAGTCTTCGAGGCGGGTCCAGGCCGGAGGGATACGCCGGACGGTACTGACGCCCTTTGCTCCACACCTCACGCCGCTCTGACACGTTGTGATCGCGCTGCGGACTCGGTACGTCGACTGAGACTTGGTACTGGAGAACAGGCCCGGGGGATTCGTGTGCTGAACTCTGGAGAGAGTCGGATACTCGCATACGTCGACCGTGGCGCGGGCGGAGCGCGCTGAAGGAAGCACGAGACAATCAGCGTGACTATGGTGCGGAGAGCTGAGTGCATGCGCCGCCAATTTCTTGTGCGCGGGCCGACGTTGAAGGCGGCAAAGATTGAACTCCGTGGAAACCGTCTGGTTTTTACGAGCGCCTTCGTGATTTTGGGACACAGGTCCTCTCCGTGCCATGAGCCCATCACAAGTATGCCTGTCTTGCCCTCGCACTGCATGTTCTGTTTGCACCGGTTGTATAAGGCATATTATCGTAGTAAATCCCCGATCGAAAACCTTTTCAGGCCGTGGTTCACTAGATTAGAACGGGTCGAATGTTAATAATCCTGGTCACGTGATTGCTTGATGTCTGTGATGCCTGATGTCCATCAATAATCTGGTTAAATTCCTGATGAAAGTTCCGCCGCTGGATTAAGCGCGTGTACCGGCGTTGAGAGACCTCCGTCGACTACTTGCGCTATACAACGACAAAATCGGTTTCAATGGTAAGCCACTCGCTCGGCAGTCACATCGAACAAAGCAGTCTGTAACTAGGGTCTCTATTCTCCCAACTCTGCGTAAAGCGTGCAGGAATACGGTTGCGATAGCCCGCGATTGAAGACACTCCGGCACCCCGGAGGCTGGTGCCGAACCGGGCCCGGCCGTTAGGATAGACTCCTGGAGTCGGTGGTCGGCGAGGAAGTGGCACCAGGGACCCCGGGTCAGATCCCGCCACCTCCGTATTCGCACAATATATATATATTATATATATATTTATATATATTATATAGTACTATCTATAGTTATATTGTTACGGCTGTGGAATTGCATCACCATTTCAGGTCCAGGTAGGTGAGATATTTTTTAAGTACATGTATAGTTATGCCCGAAACCAGTGTTTGAGGGACTATAATGTGATTCATGTCGGCTGCGATCCTGTTGAGATAGCGCGTTTTTTCTTTTTCTATGTTTTGTTAAACGACAAACCTCCGCAAACAACACCGGCTACCGTTAACTACCCACAAGCCGAACCGCGCTCCATTACCCACTCACAACAACCACCACCATACTTTCGCTCACTACCCCGCTGACAGTCACGCCATCCTCCAGTCGTCCACAACTACGACGGGTTTTCCGCGTTGGAAGCGTCGAACGCAAGGAGGGAGAAGAGGAAGTGCACAACGATGGGGCGGTGTTTTTTCTCCGCTGTTTCCTCCCGCCATTCTTCCCCCCGTGGCCCGGCGCCAGACGGATTTTCCTTCGCCCCGCAATGGACGCGGGGAGGGGGGAACGGAGAGGGAACGCCCCTTTCTCGAAGCTCCTCCAAGAGGGGTGGAGCATAAAGGCGGGGGGAGAAACAGGGCGTGGCGCCGGGAGTAATAAGAAGGCGGTGGCGGCTGGGCGGATCCTCCTCAGTGAGCTTCTTGTGCTCGGTTCCTCGTTGACTGGTGGCTCTTTCGTCGCTGGCTTCGTCTCGTCCTTGTTCTTTTCTGGTCCTGTCGGTGTGCTCTGGGCGGTGTACTCAGTCGGTTGCTCGGTCCTGGAGTCGGGGGACAACACTGAGCAGGCAGTAGGCACAGCCGAGAGGCTTTCGCGACCACAGCTCGAGGCAGGGAGCAGGCAGATACGGGACCACGTCGGAGAGCGTGTCGCCCCAAGACGCGCATGCCTCAGGGAAGTCGGCACTTCATTTTTTTGGGGGTTCTGTTGTGAACGTGTGTGGTGGGCGTGTCCGAAAAGAAGAACTGTGTATGTGGCCGTGTGTAGCGTTATTTCGGTTTTAAACTCTTTGTTATGTGATAATATGTGCATTTTGATTTAATTGTGGCTATAAAATTACAATGTCTTTATGTGTGCTATATGTGTGTGTGTAATAAATGCTTTCTTGTGAATTGTTTCCCGTTTCGCTGCGTCTTTCCTTCGTAGGGTCTGCCATCTTGCTTCACGTAAAGGGTTTGAGTTGGCGGGGAAAACGCCCGAGGTAATTAAAGGTCAGGAACCGTGAGGCCGACATAACCGCTTCGGTTATCGATTGCATCGACGGAACGGGACCGCTTAAAGGGTCCGTGTCCGAAGTCGACTGCGGCGAGGGTGCGATCGCCCGGTGTTACCATCCGCGTGGGTACTTAGGTATAGGTCGAGTTGGCGAAAACGCCTATCAAGCGGTGTGGCCGGATTGGCACGATGTGGTTGAGTGCCGAAAGCCACGCGTGGACTGGTCGCGTAGTCGAGAGGGTCACGGGACAGAATTGGTCCGTTCCGGTGGGCGACTGGCGCGATTCGAAGTTAGCGTGGTCGTCGCCGCCGGCTGGGCGCGTGAATTCGCAACAATATATTATAGATGTATATATATTATATTAATATATATTATAATAATGGTATAGTACATATTATAGAATATATTAGTAGTTTTTTTGCAGTTTACCTGCTTGTTCGATCATCAGTTTTATAAAGCAATTGAATCCAGATCAGCGGCAGGATAGCCGAGAGGTACACACTCGGCCTCTAGTGAGTGCTGTTCGCCTGGGTTGTATCCTGACCACTATCTGATGGTGATCCCAGTGTTTCACAGGCAGGGTTGATTCATCATTGTTGTGCATCTAATCGGATGAACATTTAAACGAGTGTCACATTGCCGGAATCCCCCTCCTCCTCTCCCCTCTCTCTCCCACCCTATCCTCCTTCTCCAGCCCTATCCTCTTCTTCGCCATCTGCCCTACCTTATTACTTCCTCTCCGCACCCCTCCTCTCTCTCGCTCGTCCATTTTTCTCCGCCCCCCCTGTTAATTTCCAACCATCAGCGAAGCGACGAGTTGTATTGCTGGTGTCCATCTAAGGTGTTTGCTCACCTGTTCCCAGATGGGAAGTGGAAGGATTGTATTTGCAGTCTGTGTTCGTGGTTCAAGTCAGAGATCAATTTTAATATAGGCTCCTGGCGGGCTGTCTTTATTATTAGCGCCATCAAGTGGCCAATGCAACGTTTGACAAGGTTGTCTTTGCACTTCACAACATTTTACATCCGATTTAAAACCATAAGAGAGAATAACCATCGAGATACATCTGAGGTGGTGAACTCGTGGTCTTGCATAAAATTGTGTGTGTAGTTCCGGCGAAGAAGAGCAAATACTATTTTGGTTGTAAACCCCCCCCCCCCCTTAAATTTTTACCTTGATGTGTATTTCTCGAGAGTTATCTCTTGTTGGTCTACAGTGTGTGCCTTGCCCAGCACAAACTCATTGATTTGAATGAATGCTGCAAAGAGCTGGGGCTGATGAGCAGCCCTAACCGGCCGTAGGTATGGTGACAAAGTTTGTCATATTAACCATATATTGATTGCATCTTTGAGTGTGATTACGTTCAAAGTTAGAGATAATGGTTGCAATGTATGATCATGACATTCAAATGTGCTCGAATAGTAGTACAGACATGCAGTCTTTATGCAGAAATCAATAGAATATAAATTTTTGCATTCAAAATTAAATGCCTAAATTAAATTAAAATATTTTTAATCGAATCCAAGTTAGAGACTTTTTAATAATCATGAAATTTTTTATCTCAAATGTCAAAGAGGGAATTATAATTTAGATTAAGAGGTCCCTGACATGCAGACTTTCTGGTTATTTATATTTTAAATTGACCTTGGCCTAGTGGAAGAAATCACCCGATGTTTTTTTTTGTTTATAAACAATTGGGAGTAGATTGAGGCAATATTTCGATATTTCTGGTTGCTTTCACAACTTGCTGATGCCCGCTAAAAAAAGTTGACTTTAGCGAAGCGTCCAGCGTTGAGTCAATCAGAAACTCGCCACAGAGTGGATTGCTTCGAGATCTTTAGAATCTAGATCTAGACCTAAGTGCCAAATAAATTCGTCTCCGTGTCCGATCTAGTGCGATAAAATGGTCGTCCGTCCCGGACTAGGCTGATAAAGTCCGTCGTCCGTCTGACTAGGCCGTTAAATCTGTGTCGTGACTGACTGTCGATAAATCTGACGTGCTGTAGTTCTTTTATTGATTCTCTTTTTTCTTGTTTTCTACTCTCTCTTTCGCTATTGAGTGCAGCCTGTGCTGGCTGTTGCATCATTGGTTGGGAACGCGGCTATGCCTCGATGCAGTGTCCCTTACCGGAGTAACTGGTGCGTCATTTTGCCGACGCTCGGAAGGATAAGGATGGCTGAGTCAACCTCCTGTGTATTTAATTCAGCGGCCAAAACGGAGGGCTTGAACTCGAGACCTTAGATTCATAGCCGCCACTCTCAACATGAACAACATCAGGCTTATTGTTTTCTACTGGTGCTACATGACGAAGTAGGAAATATAAATAAATAAAAATGCAACTTAGAAGTCAGATTTATCGGATACTACAAGACAATTGTGTGCGGCAAGGTGTGTTCTGCCACCAAGTTTCATCAATATCCGAAAACACAGCGAGTTGTATTTAAAGCCACAGAGGGCACAGTGAGATTGAATAGCCTGAAGAAAGTAGTTCCATAATGTAAATAAAATGGCACAAAAGAGTTGAGGTGTGCAGTGAGATGAGATTTTGGGAGAATAACCATGAGGGGGTTACTGGAAGAATGCATGCATTCTTGAGTTGTTGGGGAGGGTTTGGCTGAGAGAGCAGATGGAACTAGAGAGGGGGAGAGGCGGTAAAAAAAACACGTGCTTCCAACCTGTGTAAGAACAACAGGCATTGTGTTATTGCTTAATTGTAGGATATGCCGAAATGTTGAGAGCTTTAGATTCCAGGAAAGACAGATATGGTGATGTTGGAGTGCTAGCCCATACTGGAGAGCGGTACTCCATTGGGCTATGGATAAATGCCATGTAGGCTGCAAGTAGTGCTGTTTTCTCAAGGAATCACTTGGAAAGACAAAGGATGCCCAGTTTGCTACTGGTTCTGAAGGCCAGCTTTGCTATATGGCTGGCCCTGGAGAGGTCAAAGCTGATTGTGAGGCCTATGAGGCCATGATCTCTCAATAAAGTTCAAAGATGCCCCAGTTGATGGTGCACAACAGTACCATGAAATAAACCATATGGAAATTGTATTTGCCTATTATGATTTTGCTGTTCATTATAATGGCAGCAATTTAAGAGTGTTAAAAGTCATTAATGCACATGGATATTCACTGTCATTCTACTTTTAAAGGCCACAATTATTCCCACGTTTTTGTTGGGTCGGTTGGGGAAGGTTTTTGGTCCGTCTTTCACTAATCGGCTGGCCAAGACTGATGTTCGAGTGAAGGTGACATGGATTTGGAATTTGGCCAGGGTGCCTGTGATAAACTCGCTTACTGTTTCTGAAAGACACCATGCCATCTTGAACGTTCACCTATAACTAGTGCTGCCAGGCAGGTGTCCAGCTCAACAACCTTCCTACAGACAGAGTGAACACGTTTATGTATCACCCCGCATGCGAAGCATGAGGGTGACAGTCTATATTTGGGTTGATATTCAAACCTCGGCAAAACAGCTCAAAAGGCAAGCGCAATTCCTCCAGCTAGCCTGCCAGCCATACTTACTGTCATTACTGCACAATGATATTGCTCATTTGTCTTTTCATATTTTATGTATCCTTTTGTCTTTCATTGATTCAAATGATCAATAAACAAATGATTAAATAATTGCAGAGATTTTTACCTACGGTCATTCTCTTCTGTTTCTTTCCTCAATCATTATTGGAACATCTGTTTTTAGTGGCTGTTACATTTGTCTGTGGAAGTGTAAGATTGATTTTCAACCTGTTGGGTCTTTACGTCAATCCACCGGCTTTACCTAGTAGAGATATACTCTGTGTGGCCATGTTCACATTTTAATTAGTATGTTGTTGTACCTTTACATTAACTCTTAAAAACCTCTATTTTGTAAATTTTTGTAACAAGATTAGGAGGCAGTAAAAAGGTAGAAAGGGGGGGGGGGGAGAAGTTTAAAGGAAAGATAAATGCAAGAGGCTGTTGGAGGGAGGGGGGAGGAGAGGGAAAGGAGGAGGGGAGGATAATTAACATAGTACTGCAACTGCATTTTTCCTTGGAAAATAGTCAAGGTATTTTTCTGTGGGAGAGGTGAACATCTTTCCTTGACATTTGGAAGTGCCTTTACCTTTGTTCTTGTAATAATAGTTAGGAGAAACATAATTTAGCACCGAGTGTGAAATTGGAGTGGTCATGCTCGTTGAGTGATGAGTAATAAATATCACAGTTACATACGTTTTTAATGCCAATGGCACACGATCTATTGAACATGTTGTCAGAGCAATGAAGTGATTGGTTTACATTGTGTGCAGAAGATGGGGAGAAGTGGCAAAAATGTTCAGAGGAGTCTGATGAGGTTGAGCTGGCTAAGAGCCCAATCAAAGCTGAAGGTGGTAGTACGATGCTCCCTGGGTTCTCTGAATTCCTTCAGCGCAGCGACACAGTCGTCGTCTATCCAGAAGATCCAGAAGAAAACCCTAAACCTTCAATCACAGACCGACAAAAAGAGAATGGTAAGCACATTTCTACATTCCATTCTTCCTTTTTTATCTGGCTCTTCTTTAATCTTTCCTAACCAATCCCACCTGTTAACTTTCCTTCTATTATATGTCTTCATTCCCACCTACAAACATCTTTTTACCTGCACATATAACTCCCACATATTAGGCCAGGGCTTGCATTCTTGCCTTTTGTTTCTACATCCCAAGCTTTAAATTTCCATGTCACACACCACCTGCTACCTTCCTATCTATCATTCTCACCACTTTGTCTCCATTTTCATCTTCCCGACATTGCTTCTCAGTCTTACCATATCATTTATATTTTTTATAATCATGATTATATGTGCATCTTTCACCACAATCTCTCTCTACATATTTGGCGTCGTTCTTGTGCCAGCGACAATTAAGATTGATTGCTCATTTGTAATATAGTACAACGTTATGGTATGTCTCCTGTTCAAATAGCTTCCTTATTGATTAGCATAGCCCATTTCCCTTCAGTAGCTTACTCACGCTAAACAGCCAAAGAGACAACAAATCCATGGTCTGGATTTAAGATCAATGCTTTTAACTCTTTGTTTTGTTCAACTCTTCTATATTGATGAAATTATGATATTGAAGGTCTATTTTGTCAAATATGTTTTCAAGCAGGTAAGAGCACCAACAGGTGTAGTTGTGCTGTCGGCACAGCTATCATCAGCTTTGTTTTCCCAACACCCATTGCATTTATTGAGTCTTTTCGATGGCAGAGCATTCCTTTAAAGAAGCATTCCATCCCTCTCGCTCCGACCCCGGGTCGGCAACAATATATATATATATATATAACATATTATACATATATATATACATATATATACATATATATATATATATATATAGATATATACAGTAGACTAGGTGTAAGTCGGCAGCGTGTAACTCGTCACTTCGCCTAAGTCGGCAGCGTCAAAAAGTCCCGAATTTATCTAATGTTGAATCCCTTTGAATAAAGTCTGTAAGTCGTCATCTCTAAGTCGTCACTTCGTCTAAGCGTCAGATGTTGTCCGTTCCCGCGTAATGGAAACTCAAGTAAATTACCACGCCTAACTCGTCACACAGAACTTCTACCTCGTGAGAAGCCGATTTCATGGAATCGTGATGCGCGCTCATTTGGTTTACACCGCAGTGATAGGCTATTTATAACTGCGCTGCGTTCAGCTCAGTCAGCGCGCCGTCCCACATGCATCTGAAGAGGTAGAAAGGCTACGCAATGCAGTCTCTGGCGAAGGGTAAAGGATCGATTGAGCTTCGTGTTGAAGTCCGATCATGGTTTTATATTGGCTTGTTTTGTACATCACCACACTCACTTTCACATAGGTATTGAGTGGTAGTCATCACGATGACTGTGTGTCATGTAATTTGTCGATGGTATATGAGTTTTCATTCCATATGAAAACTCATTCTACATTCATTCCAATGAATGATTCTAACAGCCATTCATTCTACATTTGTCGATGGTCATATACCATCACCGATGGTATATGAGTTGTCTTACAGTTGTTCATTATCTTTACTTTTGATAAGTGATTCATGAATTCCATCTTTGCTTGATCATTTCCAACTCACCAATGAACCCCCACCTATGCCCGAGGATTGTGTTTCCCTTTTGGTACAATAGCCGGCTTAGAGATTGTTGCGCCCTCTCACACGTACGTGTCCAGGCCACGCGCGACTTCATCCTTCACCCCACAGTCATCATGAATGTTCGCATACGCGTAAGTCATTCTCAGTCCGATGGTGACGACTTACGCCTTCTACTGTATGTAATATATATATTAATTATATATATTATATATATTATATATATATATATATATATAATTGTTACGGCTGTGGAAATTCGCAACCACCATTCAGGTCCCGTAGGTGAGATATTTCTGAAGTACATGTATAGTTAGCCCCAAACCATTGTTTAGAGGGAATTAATGTGATTCATTCGGGCTGCGATTCTTTGAGTTAGGCGTTTTTCTGTTCTACCTTTATTTTGTACAAACACGCTCCAACCGTCAGACAACAACAACAACAACGCCAGCAGCCACAACCTACCTTCACCACTCGCTCCGCAAACCTCACATCACGCCATTCCAAACGGCATCATGGCCTCGGCCACCGCCGAAAACCTCCCCACCTTCACCTCTCTCCTACGGCCATTCCCGCACCACCTGTGGGCACGAGCGTCGGGCTATCTTGGGCCGTTCCGCGATACGCACCGAGCCGCGAGTGCAAATAGCGGCCTTTCTCCGAGGAGAATTGGATCAGGAATGCTACACGCCCACATTTGATCATCCAATTAGGAAGCGCGGGGCGGCTTGGCCCCGCTCAGACACATCTGAGAGAAATCAGGATATGCAAATTTGAGGATCAGGAAAGATTACGCCCTTTTTCTCCGTCAATCGGCGAGCGTGGCTCCGCCCCTGAGGTCGTTTTGATCCGAGATTTGCATATGGTGGGTTCCTGGAGCCGATAAAGAGACGAGCGCAAGGCGAATCGTGGCAGAAGTGGGGCAGATGAGTTTGGAGGCGACGGCTATGGAGGCGAACGGCTACGGAGGCGAACGGCTGCGGAGGGGATCGGCTGAGGAGAACGGAGGCTCGGTCCGGGGGGAAGTCGGCGACGAGGTCGCGGTGAATCGCGCGTCGCGGGACTCAAGCAAGCCAGCCATACTCCCTCCCCAGAGCATCACACATTCCCCCTTTTCCCCGCGCTGAGAGAGTGCGAAAAGGGGCCGTTCCCACTTTACACAGCAGGTGCCACGAAATGGGGCGCCGCCGTGCAGCGACATTTTGCGGCTCGCCACGAGGGCGCGGGTAGGACCTTCGGTCTCGTGGACCTGCGCTCATCCAGGTTCCACGCGCATTAGGCCACGGGCCAGTCTGACTCCTTGCCTTTGAGGGGTCTTTCCTTTGCTTTGGTGTGAATGCGTGTTGTGGCGCCGTGTCTGTAAGGTAGAAACTGTGTAAGTGTTGCCGTGTGTACGCGTATTCGGTCGTAGCTCTGCTTATTGTTTTTGTTTAATTGATATATGCATTTCTAACTGTATGACTATATGTGTGCTTTGTGTCCGTGTGTGTAAATAAATGCTTGCTTGTTGAATTGTTCCCGTTTCGCTGCGTCCTTTCTTTGTTGGGTCTTCATCTTGCTTCACGTAAAGGGTTCGAGTGGGCGCGAGACGCCGAGAATTAATTGGAACCGTCAAGGTCGACGATAACTCCGCTCGGTTATCCTGTAGCACGGAACGAGCCGCTAAGCGGTTCGTGTCCGAAGTCGACCTGTGGCGTGGTACAACCCCTCGGTAGGTTACCTGTGCGAGTACTTAGGTATATCGACTTTCGGCGATTCACCCTACCTCGCACGGGTGGAATGCGGACTGGGTTGTGGTGGGGTTAACCCCCACCCGTGACTGGCTCCGGCGTTAGTCCGAGAGGGTCACGACTGAATTGTCCGTCCGGTGGGCGAGGCGGTCGCGATTCGAGTCACGTGGCCGAATCGCACGCCGCGGGCGCGAATTCGCAACAATATTTATATATATATATATATATATATATAAAAATATATATATCTATATGTATATATATATATATATGTATATTGTTATGGAGCTGGAAACCTTTTGCATTCAACATACAGGTCCCAAAAGTCAGTTATCCCGTAAGTACATGTGTAGTCAGATCCCTTTCCTTTTGTCTGGTGGGAGAATAAAAAACGTGCGTTGCGACTTCTTTTCGTTAGGTGATTAAATCTTTACATCTAACAACCAACAAGCCATCTATCTGCATGACCCCTCGGCCCGTCACGATCCACCACCAACCGGCTGCACCACCAACGTACCTTTGCAACGTTGATACTGTTACTCGTCGAGTGTGGGGCCGCGTGGAGGACAGGCTGGGGTTTCCCGGGAGGGGCCGTTGCAGCGTT
>CM068964.1:54806302-54823015 GCA_035128595.1 Eptatretus atami
TCTTGTTTGTCTGTTGTTTGTAACAGTATTACGGAAAAAACTCCTGGGACGATTCGACGAAACTGTTGGGAATAGTTATGTCAAGGATCATGCCATTAGTTTGAACTTGTCCAAAGTCCAATATGCCCTATGGCGGCAATTTGAAAAAATATTTGAATTTTTGTTTTTGCATTCTACATGTTTAAGTGATTCAACCAAAAAAATAAATTTGTTAGAGAAAAAAAAAAACAAATTTTGCAAACTTTTTCAAAAAAATTTCGATTTTATTGAAAATTATTTGATTTTTTTTTTTTTTACATTTTTAAGTGATTTCCAACCCCCCCCCCCCCAAAAACATGTTAAGAAAAAAAAATTTTGCACCTTTTTTTCAAAAAAAATTTCGATTTTTTTTTTGCATTGTCTACATCGGCGTAGATCTAGTTTAGTTATTCAACGTGTTCAGTAGATCTATCCCGTTTGACCTACAATAAATGGAATCAGTCACGTAAACCAGCAGTATTTCTGCGGAGGTTTTGCACCTCACCGAGTGCTCCCCTCTAGTTGGTATACCAGAAAGAGAGACAGTGTGGGGTGCAGACAATTTAACAACAACTTACTAAGCAGACACAGTGCAGACTTACGCGATATATATCACAGTACAACAATAAAAGATCTCTACAGCTTACTTAACAGACTTAGGGTCCTGAGTTCACCCCGTTGGCCCGCTGAATTAATAACACAGAGTTGATCAGCTGTCATCCTTCCGAGTCGGCAAAATGTACCAGTGCACTGTAAGGGACACTGCATCAGCGTCATAGCCGCGTCCAACCAATGATGCAACCAGCATCACAGCTGCATCGATAGAGATACTTACAACAGGCCCAGCACCACTCAGACACACACACAGAAAAGAAACCCCATAAAAAAAAAGACTTTTGCAGCAGAGGGAGGGGTGAGGTTCTAGTTTCGTACCTGGGTTTTTTGGAGATTCTCCGCTGGTGCGGCACCGCAATAGCATGCGTGTTCTGGCCACACCCGCCACGTGTGAGATCGTGTTCTGAGGAGAGCTTGAGTGGAGAAGGGCGGATCCAGAGCGGGGTGGACAGTCGGCGGACCAGCAGAGCGAGTCGTCGAGTCGTGTGCGGAGACAAGAGCAGAACACTACGCGTGAAGAACACCCACACCGAAACACAACACTCTTCAACCACTACACGAGGATTTCTTGTGTTTTATAGAGCTCGGAGGTCGGGGGAGGGCCATCCGAATCCGACGTCATCGGCCTGAGTCGTGTTCCGACTGGCCCGACCCTCACTGGTCTCCCTCCTGGCCGGTTTTGGCCAGATGCCGGTAATAGCCACCCACCTGGGTGCAAAAGCGTACGTGACACGCCGCGCATGTCTGCCTCGGTAGACGTGAAACTCAAAGCGCAGTCTATCCATAGTGCATGTTGGATTTGCCTCAGAAGTGATCGTTGGGAGGTACCGGGTTTCATGTGTAGAGCGAGGAAAGCTGAGGCAGAATTACCCAGAAAAAAAAGTGATGGGAAGAATAAAAGGGAAAAATGATTAATAACATAACTAATGAGGCCATCGCAATGCACTCCCTTGTCCCACTAAACAAAGGAGGGGTCTTATCTTGCACGTCTAGTCAATGTATAACTGACTCGGACAGACTATCTGTTCTATGAATGCGGATTCCGGACACGCAACAATATATATATATTAATAGTTATATAATGGTTGTGAATCTCGCCGCCGCGTGCGAACGACGCGTTAGCAATGCCCGCTCGCCCACCGAACGCACAACAGTCGCGGCTTTCCGATCACCGGGGAGAACCAGCCACGGTGTGTTTTTAACACCACAAGCCTAGTCAATACTTCCACCGCGGCGCAGGTCAACGCCAATTGCGCATATAACTAATATTCTCAGCGGAGATACCGACGAGACTGTACCTCAACCGGGGCCGCCCCAGGAACGAGCCGCTTAATGCACGCTCCGTTTTGGGAAACCGAGCGGGGTTATGCAAGCCCGTTGGACCGATCACTTTACGGTATTAAAATCATATATATCCGAGTCAAGATGCAGCTCAATTAAGGAAGAGACGCAACGAACAGTTACACTCACAAAGACAATTTATTGAATAAATACTAAGCAGCATGCCACTATAATTAAACAAGGAAAACAACGTATGCAATTACAAGCCAATACGATGAAGGAGAACTACAACCGTTCTACACCAATCACTAAACATCTTTACTACTGTAGTAGACACGGCGCCACGGAACACATCCACAGCACAACACCACCCAAGAAGGTGGCTGAGCCTTTATAACGGCTCCGCATCGAGGACAGGTTGCTGAAACCAGGACCTATCTCGAACATTTCCACCTCGTGTGTCGTTCTGAGTGTGTTTCGGACCCGGCTCCACGAGAAGCGACTGGACCCAATCGCGTGACATGTCTCCGAGGCTCCAGCAATCCTCCCGCGCTTCTCAACAACGGTGCTTGTTGATGAGTGCCACCTTCCGTTGCGCCGTTCCGAAACCCTCGCAATAAAGGCCGACGAGTCGCACCAGCGGACCAAACGGATACAAAGAGTCCAACGACAAGAAGAAAGAAGCCCACTCGCAGCTCGATCGAGCAACCGGCTCAATCTCTTCCAAACTAAAGCAGCTCTCAAAAGTCTCCACACCGAGCCAAGCCGTAGGCCGAGCTCTAGACTGAATCAAGCGAGCGACGCCGTTATTACATCCACTAAGAACCGAACTCTAACTGAACCAACAGCCAAGCAGAAACCGAAGCTCCGAAAAATCCACAAGCGAAACCGAAGCTCACTGAACAACCCCGAACCGAACCAACTAGAGGATCTTCCTTATCTCTTCCGCCCTCCCCTGCTCCCGCTGACTCATGACTCATTGCCCTCTGCTCCATCCCCGCTCAACGGTGGGAGGGAGTTGTCTGACATCATGAAGCAACCACGGTCGGAAGGCTATTCTTCCTCTTGCAGAAGGGGGAGGGACGTCTCATTTCGTCCCTAACTATAAATGACCGCAGCCGCATCTAATGATTTAAACATATTAAACAATGAAGGTGACTACTTAGGGAACCAAGCACTTTCGACATTAGCGGACTAAGGAACTGTATGTTGTGTGCAATGAATTCCAAATTCGAACAATAATATATATACTATTTATATTATAAGTTATAATATATATGCTTAGGCTGTGGAAATTCGACTACACATTAAAGGCCCGAGGTGAGATATCTTGATAGTACATGTGTAGTTAAGCCCAAACCCTTGTATAGAGGGATAGTTTATGTGATATCACGGAGCTGCACCTTTGAGTTAGCCATTTTTCTTTCTATCGTTATTTTGAACCAACCACGCTAAACCGGCCATCACAACAGCAACACTCTACACCACGCCAAGCCATCATCACCCAACTACAACCACGCTCCCACCCACAAACAACCTCAACCCACCCATCACCACAGAAGAATAAGGAGATTTTAGATTTTTTAAGAAGAATTTATAGGGATTTATTTTATCTTTAGAGATTTAGAATTAATAGAAAGATTTTTTTTTGAAAGGATTTAAATTTTAATGATAAGAAAGAGAAAAGATAGAAACATATAGAAGATCTATTGAGAGATACTTTTGAGAGAGAAATTTTTGTTTATTTTAGGAGAGATAAAGAGATAAGAGGAAAAAATTATAAGTTAATTTTTTTATTCATTCATTATTGAGAAGGAGAAATGTTTATATTTTTCATCTAGATTATAGTTTTTTTTAATTTATATCAATGAGATTAGAAGGATAAGGTAATTTAATTTTCTTATTCTCTTCATTTAGAGGAAAGAGAGAAGATGATTTTTTTTGAGAGTATGATTTAAATTTTTATATTTTGATATCTTCTTTTAAAAGAGATTTCTTTCTAGAGAGGAAGATTAATTATTTAGGATTTTTTTTTAAGAATTTTCTCCACCACCTTCGCCTTTACCTTCCACAATTCATCCCACATCATCGCATTCTACGGCCATTCCCCACCACCTTGAACACTGAAACTCGGCCTGTTCTCGGGCCCTCGGCGATTGTGCCGAAGCCCAGCGCTTAGGCGAGCCGAATGCGGCCTTTCCGAGGAAATTCGATCAGAAACGCTTTCACGCCCACCTTCTCCTCCGTCCAATAAGCGACGGTGGCGGCTTGCCCCGCCTCCAGCGTTTGTATGTGAAGTTCCGTATATGCAATTTTAGGATCAGGAGAGGTCACGCCCATTTTGCCCGACCAATGGCGACCGTGGGGGGGGCGGCTGGCCCCGCCTCAGTCGTTCTATCCTAAAATTTGCATATTAGGCTGCTCCTGCTGCCCTATAAAAAGCACGCAAGGCAATTAAGAAGGTTTGGGTTTGGAGTTGCTTGGAGAAGTGTTCGTCGAGAGTTGCTCTTGCGGACCAAGACTTGCGTTTGCGGAAGTTGGGAGTTGACCGTGGAACGGCAAGCAAGGAGCAGGGCCGAGGCAAGAACGCGGTCGCGCAGGTTGACGGTGTGGGGACGCTCGATCTCGTCGCGGACCAAGCCAGCCAGCCATCCCCTCCCCCAGGCATCAGCAATCCCCCTTTCCCCTGCGCTGAGATAGCTGCAAAAGGGCCCGTTCCCACCCCACTCCAACGTAGGTGCCAACGAAACCGCCAAGAGCACGGACGGGGCACAGCAGCCGCCACATTTCGCTTGCCCGCCAACGCGTCACAGAGACGCGTGTTAAGACCTTCCCGTCTCAGCGACCTGCCGCTCCTCCATGTCACCGCACATTTGCTACGGCCCGTCTGCCTCTTGTCTTAGAGATGGCTTCTTTCCTTCTGCTTTTGTGTAAATGTGTGTTGGCGCCGTCTGCTGAGTAGCTGTGTAAGTGGTTCCATTGAAGCGTAGTCGTTGATCACATTTGCTATTGCATTGATTCTGTATGCTTTATATACGTGCTTTCGATGTGTCGCTAATACGTGCTTGCATGTTGAACTCGTGCCCGTTTCGCTTCGTCTCCTTCCATTAATTGACTCTCCATCCTGCTTCACGTAAAGTTCGTAGTGTGCAACATCCCGTAATTAATCTGAACCGTCAAGGCCGACGATAAACACGCTCGGTTATCACGCTGTACACGGAACGGACCGCTAGCGGTTCTGTCGAGTCGCCTGTGCATGTACGATCCCGCGACTATATCGCGCAGGTACTTAGTAGACGAATTGCAGCAACCCTATCCGCGCGGTGAGCATTGGCTATCTGTGAGTTAAACCCCACCTTGACTAGTCCCGGTTTGTTCCGAGAGGTCACGACTGAATTGTCCGTCCGCGTGGCGACTGCCGCAGTCGAGTACGTGGCGTTCGCACCGCGTCTGCGAATTCGCAACAAATATATATATAACATATATATAGATATATATATATACTACATACATATACACACACAACATATTAAACACACACAACATAATAAACACACTATACATTTTAACACACAATACAGAAAACACACACAGACAGTACAGATAACCACACACCATACTATTATACACACACATACATTTATAAAATCCAAGCAAAGCTTGGACCTGATAAATGCATCATGCCATTAAATGCAATGACCATGCATACCTTTTTGCTTCTGGAACCGACAGCTTCAGTAGCACACACTGAGTCTATTTTAAAGACCAAGCGTTAAAGATCACAACAAAAAGGACAGTGAGTCGCTGCCATTTAATCTCGTCAGAATGGGGATTGCCAAATATCTGCCTGGGGGATGTCTAGCGGAGGCCTCCTGAGTATGGCGGAAATGACGCACGACGCCCATGACATGCTCCCATCCTACCGACCAACCTTCATAAACATAATTAACAAATGTCTACAATTCTGTTTATGTCAAACTAATTACTTTCAACCTTATATTCACTTGCTCAGTCAAGATTAGACTATGCTCAAAGATTCGCTACCAGATGACGTCAAGCCCAACCTCACAGGATTATCACATCAGCATCCCAAACTCACAAAACCATATCATTTAAGCATATCTTCAATTTAACCAAATTTCTTGAAATTTACCAGGATCTTCTAATCCCAAAATTAAGAAGCAAAAACTACCAGTTTCAGAGCAATGACATTAGTCTATGAGTTGAGTAAAATATATAATAAAAGATATTGACTATTCAACTTTTAATCAACACGTATAAGAAAAGCAATAAATTGCAATTACAAAGCTGCGCATGTTAAGTATGTGAACAGGTTCATTGTGGTGAGAATTATGAGTTGAAAAGCATGAATATAAACTTTAATTACACCAAAAGTTAGGTTAGTTCAGGCAGAGAATAACCATATTCTTACTTTGTTTGAACATTGCATTTTTCTCTGCGCATTTCCAAATTGAAAAAATGAGTTAAAGAACTCTCACCGCTGTGAATACGAAATGCTCCTTTAGTGTGTGTTTGTACCTTGAATTCTTTGCTCAACAGAACAACGATTTGCGTCTGCATTCTTCCCCTGTAACCAAATATAAAAAAAAAAAACATTGATCATGCATTCCAAAAAGTGCATATACATCGTACACATTCATTATCCCCCACTTACCACGATATAAGTAAGAAGTCTTTCTCATGAGAATCAAAATATCCCATTTGCCCAGTGCAGACTAAGCTTTACTATTTTAACCTCGAGATCTCTCTGATCAAGTCTTCCTTTTCTTCTATCTTATATGCAGCACAAGGCTGCGGGGTAGCATCATGGTCTCAGGCGCTGCTGGTCCTGATTATTGCCCTCTGCGGTTTAGGCAGCAGTTTGATATTTGTTCAAGCTTACGGCATTGCTCGTCACTCTTCGGAAAGGACACCGTGATCTTTAACATTCACCAATTAATGCTATACTGATTTGACACCAGTTTAACGTTCCATCCGAGATGCACACACATTGATGGATCATCACAAACTTATTTCATACTATTACTTCCTCCTCTTCTTCAATCATAAGCAAACCATTTCACAACTCACCAATTACTCACAATTTACATTGTGCCATTTCTTGCTATAGTAGATTTCTGTATTTCCACAAGTTTTGTATTTAAGAGAGCCTATGCGGCTGTTGGATACCCTGTATTCACTCTTTCCAGAATACTTTGGATTCATATTTATTGTGGAGCAATTAATCCTCGCTGATGATGGATTATTGAATAACATTAACTTACAGACCAACATACATAAACATCACACTAATAAGTGCCTTAAATCCATGTTCCAGCTTGCAGTGCACGCGAGCCTTTGTGCGTGGCGGTGCAGCTGCGACGGCTGTGCAAGTGCCTGTGCATTAGTGAGCAGTCGTCTATGGCCTGCGATACTTCACAGTGTTCCTTAACAAGCGAAGGGTTGTTACCCGCGTTCGCCAGTATGTACATGAGAGGATACCGTGGAAAACTATTTCCGTCCACAGGGCAACTCTGCATGAAGGGAGTGAACAATGAGTATGGAAAATGGTGGCAAATGAAGGGAAGTTATGTGAAAACAGTGAAAAAAATCGGTGAAAGGTAGTTGAAAACAGTGAAGAAGTAATGAGAAATTTGACTGAGTGGCAAGAAAACAATGAACTGTTTAAAATGTAAATGAAAATGATAAGTATTTAAAAAAAAATTATTGCCAGAACAAAGATAATGGTGCCAACGGATTTTGGGAGGATTGTTGCAAAAACAGTAATTTGTGTGGATGTGAATAGAAAATAATAAACATGCTCTGACACAACTAATAGAATCAAAACAAGCTAAAAAGAACATTAAACCATCCAGAGTCTCGCGGGATACAGTAGATCTGCCAATCAGTGGACATCACTTCCTCAATGAAATGATATGCAGAATCTTTCAGAATGGATTGTCAGGGGAATGGAATCGACAATTCCTGAGACAGTTTCTCAAAATATACACCACATTTTCCTCTTTCGACATTTTGATATATTCCCTTTATTTAAAGTCCCCTGACACGCAAAATACTGAAATTTCATGTATATACTGTATTCCTAGAGGAGTTTTTCATCGTGATTTCCAGAGCTGACAATGTTTTTTCACAATACTCATTCTGAAATGTATAAATTAAGAAAACAAACCTTGCTTCGGGGAACGCCCCTAAAATTCTCCTGAAAGGGCGTAACCACATGACGTCAACTACCAGGATTACAAAGCTGCACTAAATTACTCGGTTGGTGGTTCTACTGATTCTACTGGCTTTTGTTGGATTTCACATTTGACTGGTCACTCATCGGCTTTGTTCATTCTGCTTTTAAAAAAATCAACATTTGGTTTTGAATTGATGATTGACTTTCATTTGTCTGGTAACCACAGTGATGTGAGAAACATGATTTTCTGAACCACATGAGAATGTCAATAACTTAGTCCGGAGTGAGTCAGCAGCTGAAATGAATACGCCTTAGCGTCGAGCCTAAGCAGGACAGAGAGGAAATGGCGATGAAGATTCCCAGCGTTTCATTTAATGACAGGAGGACATCGAAGGAAGACTTCGCAATAACAAACTGTTAGGACTAATCATTCGTAATTCAAATTAAATTATCGACTTGCAATACTGCTCAATCAGAATATTATAGTGATTGACTGACCAGCGCAGCGTAGCGGACATGTTTGCTCCGCGGCCGATATAAATCGCAACCAAGCAGCGCCATGGTCATCGCCGTATTCTTCCCGCCGCATAAAACGAAGCAATTCTCGCTTTATATATGAAAATTTGTGGCAAACACCCTGCACAACAATTGTCTTGAGTAGTCCGATAAATCTGACCTCTGTCTGCATTTTTATTATTTTATTCCTACTTCTCATGTTAGCACCAGTAGAAACAATTAAACCTGATGTTGGCTTAGTGGAGGTGGCGCTTGATCTAGTCCTGAGTTCGAAGCCTCGTGGGCCGCTGAATTAAATACAACAGAGGTTGACTCAGGCCTGTTATCTTCCAGAGGTCGGCAAAATGACACCAGATGTATGTTAAGGGACACTGCATCAGAGCATAGCCGGTCCCAACCAGATGATGCAACCAGCAGCCACAGCTGCACTCAAGTAGAGAGAGAGAGAGTAGGAAACAATGAAGAAAAGGGTATATGAGAAAAAAGAAAGCTACAGCACGTCACGATTTAATCGGACTAGTCGACGGACACAGATTTATCGGCCTAGTCAGACGGACGACGATTTATCACCTAGTCGGGGACGGACGACCGATTTATCGGACTGTCGGACGGACGACGATTTATTGCTTCTGAGTCTGACTCTAAGATCTCGATCAATCCACTCTGTCGGTATTCTGTATGTGACATCCAACGCTGCCGCTTCGCTGAAGTCAACTTTTTTTAGGCGCGGCATAGCAAGTTGTAAAGCACCAAAATGAATCGAATATATGCTCTAATTATCCATTTTTTATAAAAAAAAAAAACATGGGTATTCTTCCACTAGAGTCAAGTTAATATATTTAAATACCAGAAATTTTTGCATGTCAGGGACTTTAATCTAAAATATAATTCCCTTTGACATTTAAAGATAAAAAATTCAGATTTGATAAAGTTCCTAACCTTGATCGAGTTAAAAATATATTTTAATATTACATTTAATTTAATGCAAAATTATAATTCTATTGATTTCTGCATAAAGCTGCATGTCTTGACTATACTATTAAGCACATTGAATGTCTGTTACATGCAGTACATATCTCTACTTAACGTAATGCACATTCAAGATGCAATTTCATAATTTATGATAATTAGACAACTTTGTCGAACCCAGCCTACGGCCGGCTGAGGCGTGCTCATCGACCCCTAGGGGCTGTTGCAGCATCATTCAAATCATGGGTGGGGGCAAGCACACACTGAGAACAAGCAAGAGATTAACTTTGAGATAATACACATTCAAGTAAAAATTCAAGGGGGGGGTGACAACCAAAAAATATTATTTGGCTCGTCTTCTCCCGAAACTTACACACAACAATTTTGATAAACTGACCACGAGCTTCACACTCATATGATCTCATTGTAAATTCATCAAACATGTTAATCGGATGTAAAAATGTTGTAATGCATAAGACAACTTTGTCAAACTTGTCGATTGCCACCTTGATGGCGCCATAATAAAGCAGCCGCCAGGAGCGCTATATTAAAATTATCTCTGATTGACCACAACACAGACTGAATACAATACCTTCCCATGTCCCATTGAAAACACGAGCAACACTTTATTGACACCCAGCAATACAACTCGTCCTTCGCTGATCGTGATATTAACAGGGGGGGGGAGAGAAAGATGAGAAGTAAGAAGAGGAGAAAGATATAGAGAGGAGGATGGAGGAGAGATAGGGTAGAGAGAGGATAGGGTGGAAGATAGGGGGAGAGGAGAGGGGATTCCGCAATTGACACTCAGTTTATGTCATCCGAGAGATGCACACACATTGATGAATCACCCTGCTGTGAAACACTGGATCACCATCTAATCAGCTGGGTCAGGAATTAAAACCCGGCGAACACTTTAGACGAGTGTTGCTAATACTCTCGGCTATCCTGCCCTGATCTTGGTGATTCATGCTTATAAAACTGAATTATCCGACAGCAGTTACCCAAAACTGCAAAAAAAAAAAATATATATTTATATTTAATATATATATATATATATATATTATATATATATTATATATATTGTGAATTCGCGCCCATCCGGGGTGCGATCGACACGTAACTCGAATCCGCCGTCCACCGGACGGACAATTCTGTCGTGACCTCTCGACAACCCGGAGCAGTTCACGGGGGGCCTTTCGGCCTCACCACGATCAGTTCCAATCTGCCACCCCTGGGATAGGGCGTTGTTCGCCAAACTCGACCTACTAATACCCACCGCGATGTAAACCGGCGATCGCACCTCGCCGCAGTCGACTTCGGAACGGACCGCTTAAGCGGCTCCTTCCGTGCTATCGGGATAACGAGCCGGTCTATCTCGCCTCGACGTTCTGATTAAATTATCCGGGCGTCCGGCGCCCACTCAAACCCTTTACGTGAAGCAAGATGGCAGCCCGACGAAGAAAGGACGCAGCGAAACGAGGGAACAATTCAACAAGAAAGGCATTTATTTACACACACACAGATAGCACACATAAAGCATGTATTATAGCCACAATTATCAAAAATGCACATATATCACATAAAAAAAGAGAAAGTAAAACCGGAATAACCCGTACCACACGCCACACTTACACGTCTACTTTTCGAAGGCCACAACACACACGTTCACAACAGAACCCCAAAGAAAATGGAAGTGCATCTTCCCCTTGAGTCGTCGCAGTCTTGGCGACCGTCCTCCGACTTCCCGTCTGCCGTGACTCCTGCTCGGAGCGTGGTCGGCGAAGCCTCTCCGCGTGCCTTCGTGCCTGCTCGTGTTGTCCCCCGATCCACGGGACCGAGCACGACTGATACACGACCCAAGCACACGGAACAGACAGAAAAAGAACATAGACAGCAAGCAGCGAGAAGAAGCACCAGTCACGAAACCGAGACAAGAGCTCATGAGGAGATCCGCCAGCGCCACCGCCTCTTATTACTCGGCGCCACGCCTGTTTCCGCCCCGCCTTTGGCTCCACCCCTCTTGAGGACGCTTCAGAAAAAGGGCTTTCCCTTCGTTCCCCCCTCCCCGCCGTCATGCGGGGGCGAGGAAATCCTCCTGGCGCCGGGCCAGGGAAAATGCGGAAGAAACAGGCGAGAAAACCCGCGCGCATCGTTGTGCCTTCTTCTTCCCTCCTTGCTTCGACGGTTTCCAACGCGAACCGTGTAGTGTGACCTGTGGAGTATCGTTCGTCACGGTGTGGCGAAGTGAGTTGGTTTGTGAGGTAATTGGAGCGCGGTTGGCGTTGTGCTAGTTGGTGCGGTGGTTGTTTGCGGGAGTTTTCGTTTAAAATAACATAGAAAAAGAAAAACAGGCTATACAAGGCCATCGCCCCGACGTGAAATCCACGGAATCCCCTCTAAACAAGGGTTTGGCTAACTATTACATGTACTTAAATAGTATCTCACCTACTGGGAACCTGAATGGTGTGTTCGAATTCCACACGACGTAACAATATATATTATATATATAATATATATAATATATATATATATATATATATCTTATATAGTATGTTTCGGATCCGGGTGCGGGAATCTGACCGGTCCTGGTGCCACCCTCGCCACCACCGTCTCCAGGAGTCTATAACCCGCCGTCGCAAGGCCTCGGGTCAACGTCTGCTTCAACCGCGATACCAACGTAATCCTGCACCTTACCAGTTTGGGAGATAGCAACCCCTATGTTTACGGACTGGCCTGTCAGTACCGAGCGGGTCTACCAGCCTCGAAGACCCATTTTGTTTTATATGCCAATCAACGGATCTTCCCTCAACCGACCACCTTAATCCATAGCGCAACTTCATCAGAATTAACCAGATTTATTGACATCAGATCACAACACAAGCCAATAAACTGACAGTGGTTTTATTAACAATCAAACCCTTCTTACTAGGAACCACGCTAAAGTTTCGAGGGATACTACGAAATATGCCTTATACAAACAGTGCAAACCACATGCATGCAGGACAAGAAGATATCTTGGTGATGCTCCATGGACGAGAGACCGTGTCCAAAGACAAGGTCGCTGTAAAAACAGCGGGTTTCCACGTTCGAATCCCGCTCGAACGTGCCGCGCAGCAAGAAATGTCGCGCAGCACCCAGCTCCGCCAATCACCGCGATGCGCGAGTTTCTCCTCAGCGCGCTCCGCTCCGCCCACTCGACGATGCGATCGCCGATCTCTCTTCCAGAGTTCAGCACACGAATCGCCGGCCTGGCCTGTCTCCAGACAACGTCTCAGTCGAGTCGGATTCCCAGGCGATCACAACTGATCAAGCCGTGAGGTGAGCCAAGGACCGTCAGACCTCCGGCTATCTCTCCGCCTTCCGCCTCGAAGCACTCCGAAGCACTCCTCGATAACCCGGCCGTTCCTCACACACAGCACTCCTTTCGCCCTTTTCTTCTCCTTCAGAGACGTGAGGGTGAATCGAAGTGCAGGTTCCGCTTTCTCTGCCGGCGAATCACCCTGCCTTTTCTTTTCTCTCTCGCCTCGACACGCGAGTCCTTCGACACACGTCTGTCTAGGCGACTCCCTGACCCAAAGGCTCCTCCCTTCACGTCATTCCTGTCCACGCCACACCCTCCTCTACCACTCCTCTCAGCCCACTGGACGGCCTATTCCGGAATGAGAAGAATAATACGAGCTCTCGTTTCACTCGTTTCACCACCATAGCACAACACAAAAGACAGTCTTTACACCTCCCACACAAAATCGTCCCTTATACCACACAACCTATCTTACATGAATTTAATGGGGGAACTTAGCTAATTTATATTATATTCCCGTAAGGCCATTTCCCGTAACATACTATATATTGTTGCGGGCCGAGTCAGGGTGAGAAGACCACAGAGTGGGAAGCTATCTCGGCCTCCCACAGACTTCCGGAATTGTAGGCCGTCGCCACACATACATTTTGGACCCACGGCGGCGTCACATTAACCGACCGTGGCCCCACTAAACTCATCCACGTGACTTAGGTCCTCGTCCTCCGTTCCTCCAATCGAGGTTAATCCGTTTACCTAAAAATAAACCCATGAATTAATTACCGGGGAACACCCCCTCGATATGCCTTGTCCGAAAAAGATCACTACCCACTGAATCACTTTACCGATCGAGAGCCGAGCGACACTGCCAAGGAACGACCAGCTAAAAGGAACAGATCGTTGCGAATAAAGTCCCGGCTAACGGGATTCGACCATGCTGGATCAATAAGAGAAAATAAAAAACGAGCAGGAACACTCCTAATAGTAATTTATAACAACATGGTGCGAGAAAGGAATTGTACAATCATACTTTATTGGTGTGCAAGCCAATATAGAGAAAGGTTGGTTTGCATAAACAGCAACTTATGAAAGGATGCAGAGAGACTAACCCGAAATAATAACATCTTCTTGCAGCTTACTTATATAGACGGTTGCCAGGACATACACACACGAACCAACGACACAGAAAACCCGATGAAGAGGAATTGAAGCAAGACAGGAGAGGAGTAGTCTACCAATCTCGCCTCTTGAACCCACACATGTACGAATCGCCCACACCAAACTCCGCACCATGAATCGCCCTGCAAAACCCCCAGGCCAGGCCCGACGACGGCCGAGAGGGCGTCGTTATGCATGCCTCCCCCGTGCGCAGCACCTGCTCGAGCTGTTACAACGTGCCTCCGGCCCGGATCGCAGCTTCGGCTGCCGAGAGGCGAAAAGACGTTCGCCGTCCGTCGGGGAAACGATCCGCGCCCGCCAGCGAGGATCAAGGTCGATGTTAGGCGAACCCATGCCACACAGTAAGATGTGTCCAATAAGTGTCACGACAAGACGTTGGTCTGCTGTCGAGCACATTCCGACAGGTTGCTTCGAGCACAATTCTGTAACAGTGCGATAATGCCGCCACTTACAGCACGTGGCCAAGCACTCGTGTTCCGCGCCGATTCTCGCTATCTTGTCGCGGGCAAACCCGATCGATATAATTAGTCCAAATGGTAGTTGAAAAATATGTCTCCCCGTATCATGCACACGTTGCATGGTTGTCAGTTTTACTATTATTTGGCCTCTGCCCATTACTATTGGCACCAAGCTATTAGCCACGCTCTGCGATATATGGGTCATTTGTTCTGTGTTGTGCAAACCACCATCCTACAGCCTCTAAAGAATATTCGTTCGAGCATATTTATAAATCGCCGCAAAATTGGGGAGGATCGCTGAGGATGAGCTCTGCGCTGTCCAATGCTCATTTGGTTCAAGCCCCTTTCGAAGGTCGTCTGTTCTTCCTTCTCCACGTACGTGTTCCTCGCGGGCGTTCGTCTGGGTTTTTCCTATCCATTTGGGTGAAATTACCGCTGAGAGTGGTTGAAGGCTGTGTTTTCTAGGATGGGTGGGGTGTAATGCCTGTCTTGGCCTTTCTGAGATCCTCTCACACGAAGGGGCACACGTCGGCTCAGATCTTACCTCAGGAATAATCAGCAAAGAAGAGTCGAATGAATAG
This sequence comes from Eptatretus atami, assembly GCA_035128595.1. Lineage (NCBI taxonomy): Eukaryota > Metazoa > Chordata > Myxini > Myxiniformes > Myxinidae > Eptatretus > Eptatretus atami. The sequence continues at coordinate 54,821,420 of CM068964.1, forward strand.
AAATGAATGAATAAAAATGTAAGTAAACCTATGCTATGAAATCTCGCAACGACGTCCCTGTTGTCCCGCTAACAAAAGAGAAGGGACTTCTACACGTTATTAATGCATTAACTGTCTTGGCACCACTTGTGGATGGCATTGGGTATCCTGAGAACCTGCAAACAAAATATACATATTATACACACAATATATACATATACACCATATCACACACACATATTACTGTATGTATGTGTTAACTTTTGACCAGTTTCTGAACAAGAGCATCCAGTGGACTACTGAAAACTGGAAATCTTTATGGACCGATGAAATCAAAATTGAAAATCTCTCGTCATCACGCAGTTTTGTACCCATTCGAGTAGGCGCGAAAGATGGTTCCTCGGTTGTGTGACACCAACTGTCAAACATGAGGCAGGAAGCTACTATTGGGCTCTTTTGCTGGATCCAAGAGTCGAGCAATTGCACAGATGATGACACCTGAAACCAAAATGGCACCACAGTATTTTTGCAGCGCTATGCAACCCTTCTGTCTACGATAGTTTCAGAGTTCATCCCACAACCAAGGATAAAACAACCCAAACAGTGCCCCATTTCTCTGTCAGAACTACCTTAGAAGAAAAGGAAACAAACGGTAGGCTTCAAAATCATGGAATGCCAGACCAGTTTCCAGACTTTAACCCATGAGCTCGTTTGGGGATGAACTGACAGAAGGGTAAAAAGCAACCTACAATGCAAAACCACATTTGTGGAACTTCTTGCACAGTGTTGGGAAAAACTTTCCTGAACAATATTTGATTTCCACCCCTTTGTTGAAAGATGCCACAAGGTATGTCAGCTTTAATATCTGCAAAAGTGCTTACTTGATAGTCAAAAATTAGATAAATTGTCAAACAAAAGCGTTAAACCTGATTTCTTTTTATCTGCAATTGTTTATTTGTTCTATGCTTAATTTCGATACATTGAAACATTAAACTGCTTAAATTCAGTAAAAACTGTGAAAAATTGGGGTTTTCTAAAACTTGACCAGTAGTATTAGACATCTTTGTTGTTTTGACCGCATCCCCCAGCAATGCATCCAATCATAACATGCCCCAGACAGTTATATCATAAAAATGTACAGTTCCCATTCCCTCATGTTCTAATGGGTTCAACGGACAAAGTGCGTTTGTGGATCTCATATTTAGGTACTATGTATTCTCTGACTTCATTCTCTCTTTTTTCTATTCTGAGATAAATCCAAGCAACGCACTGCAAAAGCCGCCATGCCCTTCACTGTAGAATGCGTATTCGCAAAATCAGCCAGCTCAACAGCACGTGCCGTGACCCGGAGGGTATAGAAAAGCGCCCAACATTCCACTAGATCACGGAACGCATGCAGACAGCAATAATCTCCCCACTGTTCAGAGCCGACAGTAGAACAAATCTCTCTAACAAACAAACAAACAGACGGGTGAAAACAGTAACCTCCGTCCATCTTCGATGGCGGAGGTTAATAAACCTTTGTTTTGCCACATGCTTTTCCTCGCTTGCTGTAAATAAATAATTGTGGTAGAAATGGTCCCAGCTCGCCTTTGTCTTTTCCCTCATTGGTCCAGC
>CM068964.1:54827894-54843940 GCA_035128595.1 Eptatretus atami
GTTACAAAATCAGCCTGTAAGATTCCTTCAAGAGAATTTCTTCTTTGCGTGCAGACGGCTAGCCAGTCAGAATCCGACTCAAATGTGGGGTCGCCAACGAATAGGACGGGGTCGGGTGATGTTAAATTTGCCAGCAGGTCTGATGCCGATCCACGATGACCGGAAGTGTGTCAAAATGGCGAACTTCGTCTACCATTTGTTTGGAAAAAATTGGTGTGAATTCCTTCAATAAATCTTCCTCTTCCAGGACCGCTACCTGGTCAGATTGCGAACCGAAGATTGGTTACAACATTAGCCGGGCCCGGACTAGGCTCCAGGTCCAAGTGGTCCTAGGGTTATTTTCTTTTTTTATTTTTTACCCCATTGTGACTTTTGTCATACAATTTTCAACAAAGTTTTTTATTCAGACTATTAAGACATATGGAAGACACGATACAATTAAAAATTTGATCAAACGTCGAGAGGCTAGTGTCACAAAAATCGTCGCAAGTTGTTTTTCATCCCATGAAGCTGCAAATATTGGAGTTGAGGTTTGAAATTATAGAGTCTCTGAAGCCGATATTACTTTTAGTCAAAAAGCATCAAGGTCGCCTAAAATCGTCAATTTAATATAGTGACTAGTAGTAGGTAGTTACTATTTTTTTTTTGTTATTTTCACCTTAGTCATGCTTAGGCCCAGGTAAGAACGAAAGTCTGGAATATTCAAAGCAGCACATGGGACGGGCTTTGAATTTGCAGGTGCTTTCTGGATTTTCTTTGCAACCTATCAGTCTCAGTATGGTCTGGCTGGTCATTGGCGAATCGACCAAAACTGAGAAAACTAGCAACAGGATGTGGGAGGTTTTCTCTTAAAAAAGAACTAGAGAGAAATAAAAAGAAAGTCTAACGTCCGTCTGCGCAGCATTGAATTAAGCGGGACGCCAGGATGGTATCCAAGTAACTCTGCACTCAAGCACATCCATGACCTAATTAGTTCTGCTGGTTCTTTGTCTTTGCAAGGAGCATAAGAAGTGAAAAATGGTTTCTCTGTTCCCAACTCTAACCCAGTTGTTCAAGACAGAAGATTTGTTTTAAATCACAAATGTCTTCTTTGTCAGGACAACGACCGATGAAGAGTTGAACATCGTGTCTGACGATCATTCGACACAAAGGTATGTTTGAAGAGCCGCCCAAGCAGATCCAAAGAAATGAACAACTCGGCCATACCCGGTTCTGTGTGGACTAAGAGTTTTGATTGTGAACCTCACCGTCACAATCGACATAAGATTACCTCTGCGGCGCGAGACACCATCGACAACCGCTTTCTCAGTGTGTTCCCAAGACAGTGTACTCGAGGGATCGAGTCAATATCAATCCTCGAAGATTTCACACGGGAGAGAAACCCAACCAAAGTGGGAGAGAAAACCACAACGAACTCACACTGGGGTGAAACCGTCCGAGTCGTTCGGGTGTGTTCTGAAATTTTTTAGTCAAGCTATCCAAAGACTGAATAAACACACAGACCGACTCACACTGGGAGAAACCGTACAAATTTCTGTGGTGTGTCGAAGGATTGTAGTCAAATTATCAACCTTTGAATTCAATACATAAACGATAGCTCGACAATGCTGGGGAGAAGAACGCGTATCAAATGTCTCTGGTGTGTCTCGCAAGGATTGGGAGTCAATTATCACCTTGAAATACACATTTAGACGACTCACGACTGGGGAAGAAACCGTACAATGTTCTGTGGTGTTCAAGAGCATTTTGAGTCCAATTCATCAAACGTGGAATCGAACACATCGGGCGTACTCGAACTCACACTGCGGGTACGAAACCGTTTCGACGTGGACTGTGTGTTTCGCAGGAATTTCGTCAACTATAATAAAGCGCCTTTGAATATCCCACCAACGCAACTGTCCACTGGCGAGCAATACCGTCCGTAGCAAATCTGTCTCGCTGTTGTGGGTTCGATCAGGACTTTTAGTCGGCTTATCAACCTTGAATTATCACAGAAGCGAGACCAATCACGGCGAGAAAGCCGTGTATCTGAGTGTTCTTGGTGTGTTCGAGAGCATCTTTAGTTTCAATTATCAAATTGGAATGAAAAACAAACGACTCAGCACTGGGGAAGAACTGTAACAAGATGTTCTGTGTTGTTCGGAAGGATTTTCGTGCACTCTGTATCACAGTGATGAATATCCACAGGACGAACTCACGTTGGGGAGCAAAAGCTTTCCGAGTGTTCTCGTGTGATTCGAAGGATTTTCGTCACTTATCAAGCTTTCGAATATCCCACATTAACGGCAACTCACACTCGGGGTCGAGAAAGCCGTTCGATCGCTGTTGTCTGTGTGTTCGACCAGGATCTCTTAACGCTCAGATGTATCAACCTTGACATTTCACCATAAACGAATCTCACCACTGGGGAGAAACGTTACACAATGTTCCTGCTGTGCTTCGACGGAGCGCGATCTCTTCACGCTCACTCACTCCGGCCCTTTCGAATCACCCAGACGTAACTGCTGACACTGGGGAGAACCGTACAAGTGTTGCTGACTGTGTTCTGACAGCATTTTATCAATTGGATCAAACTTGAATGGAAGCAGCATATCAACTCACACTGGGGAGAACACCGTTTTGTCGAGTGGACTGTTGTGTTGCGTAGAGAGTTTTCTGTCAGCTTATCAGCTTGATTAGCCACAGAAGGCGTACTCACACCGGAAAAGCAAAACCGCCGGTGATAACAATTTTTGTTTTTTTTTTTTTTTGTCCCTTTTTTTGTGTGTTGAAAGGATTTTAGTCGGTTATGCAACCCTTTGAAGTTACCCAACGAACTCACATGCGTTAGCTCTGGGGAGAACCGTTCGAGTGTCTCTGTGTTCGACGAAGGATGAGTCGGTTATGCAACTTGAATACACAGATCGTCTCACAGCTGGGGAGAAACCGCACAAATGGTTCTGGGTGTTTTCGTAAGCGCGATTTTAGTCAATTATCAAACCTTAGAAGTAAACACAAACGTAACTCACAACTGGGAGAAAACCGTAACAAGTGTTCTGTGTGTTCGCAGGATTTCCGTGACTTATCAACCTTGAAGTCACCTCAAACGAACTCAACTGGGAGAAATGATTTGTTGCCTTAAGACGAATGTGCCAGAGTGCACACTATTGTCATGAAAAGGCAAAAAGAGCCTGCAACATATCCTCATTTATGCCGGAGTCTAGCAACAAAAGGAAGCGTCAGAAAATCGAAGGCATGTTCCGCAAGTATCCGTTGTCGGATATACAAGAAAGCCCAACCAGATCTAAACAACAAAAAAGTGGTAAAATAATTCAGCAAGAGAACTTATGCGAAAAGACGAAATTGTCTGAAGTCATCCCTCTCTTCAAGAAACAAAATCAAAGCTGTAAACCAAACGTGCAGTGCCAGTACTCTAAATAGAGCTGTGCAAATTATAGAAGTGGCGCGACAATTATAGGAAAGCTTCCAACTGATTCAAGCAAAAGAATAGTCCGCATCGAAACCCAATGCCATACCGAGGTTGAAAGCTTATGAGTGGGAGGAAGGAGGAGGTGGTTTGGATGGAGCTTAACCAGTGCACAGAACAACGTGTGTCCGTACAACTAGAGGAGGGAGTGTGAAAGATCAAACAGACTATCAGAATTGAATTTGTACATCGAGCAAGAAAAATCCGACAAAACAAAAAGGGAATCCTTAATCCATTTAACAATCCAATGATTGCCAATAAATGTTATATATATATATATGAGTATATACTAATTTTTTTTTTTTTTCTATAAATGGCGAGCAGAGATGGTCCGACATGTGGAGATGACAGAAAGAAGCAGGAAGATTTAAAAAAGAGCTCGACAGGAATCGGGGATCGACAAGAGAAAGCTCATTGGTAAGGGTGAAGAAGGGCCAAATTGAAATGGGATAGGAGAAACAAAGTCCATCATCAATGCTCAAGGACCGAGGAATTGCACTGAGTGCCGTAATAAATATGGTGGGATCTGAGTAATCGGGACAGAATCAGGTTGTGGTGAGGTAGAAACAGAAAAGTAACGAGTCCAGCTCCGTCGGCGTGTAAAAATACTAATGTCAGAACAGCTGTACACAGAAAGACATGACAAGCATCTGTAAAATAATCAACTGGCACATCTGTAAAGACATTTCAACATCCCGGTCGCGAAGAATAATCAGGGAAAACGAGCGAAACTCGAGAGCCGGGATCTTAAAAATGACATACATGCTACGTGTGACAACATGAATCCTGTCAGTGTAGGCGTCGCAAAATAAAAGCATTGGCGTCCGTTACACGGATGCTCCAAACAACGAAAAAGGAAAAGTCACATTGCTGATCGAGGTTTCAGTTGCCCGAAGGGACTTTGCTGGGAATAAACTGGGAACACAGAGAACAGGAAAATGACCGGCAAATATCCAGGAATCTTAAAAATGGAGGTCAAGACGACGTGGGAAATTGAAGAAAACTGAAATTGTAGACCGGTGAGGCGCGAAACTACGAGAGATGAAGATACAAAGAAATGACCGCCTCAACTGGAGTGGTGTTAAAAATCATTCCGGGGAATCACTTCCAAACGATCGCGACAATGGAACGGCGCCTGGTCCCGCAGGTTCAGTGAAGATTTGAAAACGAGCCCTATGGGGAACGAGCCTCTCGAGAAGCGAAGTTGTCACAATTCTGGTTTCATGACATCACGAATCCTTCAGACAGAAAAGGAACGTGGAGATCTTTCGAGTCCTCCCCTCCTGAAAACCCACGAAGGGAGTATGCACCAGACGAACTCGGGAGAAGCGAAGAAGAGAACCGGAAAATAGTCTAAAAGACGAAATACTTTGTAAATCGTACAAAGCTCGGAGCATTGACATACTTGCGACAGACAGATAAAAAGACGCATGAAGGATTTTTATAAAAGAGTTGAGACCAGATTGGAGATGAGCACAAGGCTCTTTGGAGGGCCGAAGAAGACGGTCAGCTTCGGGTGGGATTCGGAACCTTACGGTGTATCACGGGTGTTTCTCACATGTTTTGTTCATTTTACTCCATTCAATAAGCAATTATTCATGACTATTTTATAAACAACACCGATGATTTCTTTGGAATTGTACGAACTAAGAGTTTGGAGATTACAATTAACATGGCAAGTGATCACCGTTAATTGAAGTCACTGGAAGAACGTATATCGTCTCCAGGTTTCGATGTTCCCTGAATGGTGGTTAAGGTTAGTACATGAGGGCTACCAATTAGGTAGTTACGTATTAGACCGATCCACAATTTTAACCATTTCGTTACTAATTCATCCATACCGGTAGAGTTTCAACTGAAGAACTGAACATTTGGATCACTTGTTGTAAACTCAGCAAACACAAAATGGTTTGTGGCTTGGTCTGTGAGTTTCTGTTTGTAGTTTTTAAGTCCCAGAAGATTGTTTTTAATTTGAAATGATCTCGAATCTGATGCGATAAGGCTAAATAAAAATCGATTTGAGTGTTAATTTTGGCAAATTACGATGGAATCGGTCACAAATTGACATTGTGCTGCGAGGAATTTGCGTTTGAAATAATAATTCTAAATCTTAACTTGTGGCGGTTTTGAAAAGGTTATTGATGGTTTTTATTTACTTTAACCAGGAGCGAGCGATCATGGAAGAGCCAGAGGAGAAAATGAAGCAGTGGGACAGTACACATCGGGGACATGGATACGAAGCAGAGGAAAAGCGAGGAGACGACGGAGGAGGAGAGGAAAGTGCTGAAATAGTGGCAGCTGACAGAGGCGCTTCATGTTTGCCCGCTCTGAAGTGAAGGACGGAATCTGTAGTTACGTTAGCCAGACGGCGCTTGCGTAGACGCGCTTGCCGAGTGGCTTGCTTTCGTGCTCAGCAGCCGTGTGCGCTTTACACATGGCGGTATACTGACATGAAAACGAATGCTAATCATCGGTACTTGGGTGAGCAACGATGCTGTCCAGTAGCCTTTTGTTAAGTAGTTGTACCGTGCTCGATTAGGTTCCGTTCGTGAGAAACATGTCCCGCAAGACAAATGTTATTGGTGTTGCGCTGCGGCGCGGCCAAGATACAGGGGAGAAGGGAGAACAGAAGAATGGCGGTGAGGTCAGAGAAGTAAGGAGCGCCCGCTTGTCGAAGCTTAATTCGGATCACAGCCTAGGCCGGCAATGCGAGTGTTCGGTGGGAGGGGTGGGATGGGGAGGTAGTTTGTGGCGATGTTGTTGATGCTTGAAGAATTAGGATGACGCGGTCGAACACGTTTCTTACTTTTTATAAGGGTTTATCTGATAAAGTTAGGGGGAAAAGGTTGACACAAGACGAGCAGTTGGATGCAGTCCGAGGTGAGAATCACAGCACAAATAGAGGTGGAAGGGACACGCAAGACTTGGTCGCTAAAATGCGATGAATAGCAGAAAGTCGAAGTAACAGGCTCATTAGAGGCGGTACGGTATGTTTGTGTGTCTGTGCGCCGCGAACAAGCCTGCGCTTTGTTTTAGTTTGTGTGTGTGGGCGGTGGGTACGAATCGTCGCCGCGTTGACCGTTCTGACGCGGTGTCTAATGAAAGAGCGCTCTGGATGAAGGTCAGCGACTCGCAAACGCAGAAAGTCAGCGGATGGGATGTCCTGTATCGTAAGACGGAATCAAAAGAATCGATATGTTGGACCGTCGACTCGTTGACCTTGGACCTTTTGACCGATTGTTGGGCACCAAAAATCTAATCAGCGCTAAGCCATGGGCGACCCGTCCTGAATCACGCGTGGTCTTAGTTTCGACCACTTGGTACCGTTCTTCCGGTCTCGATGTGATCGGCCGTACGGCAACAAAGCCAGCACACAGAATCGAAGAACAAGGCGACGTAAACACGATGCGGAAAGTCGATCAAAATGTTACTATGACGCGAGGAATCTTTAGATTTCGGTAAAGTAAAGGAATGGTCGGGCAATACGTACCTTTTTCCTATTACTCTTCTTTTCCAAGTCAATTATAAGTGGTTTTTGCATGGCTTGGTGATTAACTCAAACGGACTAATAACTCTTGGGTCTGGCTTGCGTTGTGAAAAGAACATGAGAACGAGTGTAATGCGGCAAATATGATTAACTTAGAAGTTGAAGCTTGAGTGGTCAAGCAGGAATGGCATTGTGAGGAGCTAGAGCGTGATTAGGGAGTGCGGAGGCCCGTTACGTGCCTCTTATCTCTACTGTGTTTCACCTTCTTGTAATGGAAATAAGCCACCTGCTTGCCAGCGTGGGTGAGGCGATGTTGAACAGGCAATCTGTTGAGAGTAAGGACATTATGTCCAAGCAGATAGAAGACGCGAGTTAACATAAGGGGTCGGATATAGCCGTCTCGAGAGCTAGTTGTTGGTGTTGTAGAGGGAGACGCCTCTGCGGAGCATCCTTAAGGATTATTGGAGTGTTGGCTGGTACGGTGCCTGCAGTTCGTTGGCGCACGTACCTTGAATTGAATAATTAACACCTTTCTCTTCCAAAGTATGATCGTATGTCTTCATGAACGTTTATTGAAGGGTGATCCGATCGTTTACGCGACAATGGGCGTGGTGGGCAGGCTGAAGCAGGGGGCCTGAAGATGACGAGGTTTGGTGGGGGGAATGGAAGCAACCTTGTGACCAAAAGAGAAGAAAGCCGCGCCGGTGACCAATTTGAATAAGGCTATAGCCTTTCGTGCTGATGAGTCTTATAAATTCAGGATACCTCTCTGTTCCCCAGCCCCGACGGTCTCGACTCCAGTGCGCTGGCCGGTCTGCCCGTTGTCCGCGCATAAAGAAACGTGGTAAAGGATTAAAGCTATCTTGGAGGAGAGAACTGGTTTATGTGTTTATCAAGGAGGTAGCTGGGGTTACTTAAGGTCTTGAACGGGGAGTTTTGAGGGCCGGAGGGCGATAGTGGCTAAGGTCTTGCTAGTTCGGACCCGAGAACAACTTCAGAAGGGGTCTCAGCTAATAGCAATGGAAGACATCTGCGGAAAACAAGAAGGAGCATAAATGATTTGCTGGACGAAATGGACTCGGTTAAGAATGACTGTACCATCGGCCGATAGTGGTCGTTTGGAATCTGCTGGTAGTGCAAGAAATCTGCGGCGAGGAGAGTTGAGGAGACGCCGGATATATAACTGTCGCGAAAGAAGAAGGGAAACGCCAGTAAAACTTGCTGGCATTCCAGAATTGGCACGGGAGGAAGCAGCTAAGAGGCTCAGGGTCAAGCTCGAAGTCGGAGCGGCGAATTAAAGGATGCGGCTGCATCAGGGCGCCGGGACACTGAGTCCACATGATCGGAAAACATGGGCTCACCAAACCTGCCACCGGGTGTGTGTAGATGACCGGGCAGGGTATTCTAAGATGCCGGGCGATGTCTGCAGCAGTCGGAGCAGGAGTAGCTCCTAATAAGGGGTAGTTCTAGAACCCATTAACACCCAAACCCCGGCATACCGAAGCGCGCGTGAGGGCGATGTCAGCCAGCTACACAAATATCAGCTGTTCTACCCAATCGACTGGGCGGTCCATGTGAATAAGTCCATATACTCTGAGATCGCCAGGTAAGGATTGTGATGGCGATAGTGTGTTGGTGCGGAAAGATTAAAAACATCTTGTGGCAAAGTTAGATAACGGGAAAAAGGGTGAGGTGGCATGGCAAGAATGCGCTGCTTGCGGAGGCATGGTGCGAGAAATTTGCTCTGAACAAAGAGGGGAAAAATAAGCTCGAGGCGGCTCATCGTCGAAATGTCGGCAAACTAGATTGTAAGAAGGGAATATTTTTGTGTTAGTAAAAATTGAATCGAAATGGGGAGGTTGCGCTTCTTGGGAAGGAGGGGTTGAGGCTCGCAGAATTGGTCATCTTGTTTCATTCATTGCAGGTGAGATGTGCACGGTATGAAATGATGAAGAAGGCGGTTGTGTTGAGTGTAGCAGGGGTGTTGTGGAGTTGGTTGAATGAACTAAGTAATGGGTGGCACTTTGGTGTGTGTTGCCTGGTGTTGAGAAGTGGCGTCGTGTGGGTTTGCCGGGGTCGAGTATATCGGGCATTGGACACTGCAGTCCTTGCTCCACGAGATTTGCAAGCAGTGGTATGTGAATGGCGTTTCTGTACACCTGTTTAAAACAGGTTTAACAGCTGTATTCGTATTTGTTTTGAGCAAGGAACGGATTTTATTTAAAGAGAGGGAGTCGGAATGGACTGGATGGAGTGGATGGATTGATTTGTATAGGGGCGTATACATTTTCATGTATAGGTGGCTTGGCCAGACATCGTTCAGAATTTATCGAACCATCTACATAAATACATATGCATGAAGAAGAACGGAAGCTTTGGGATCCATGTGGACGTAAGAGAAAAAAAGAAGGGTGCTTGCCCGCTCTGGCTCACATAAAAAGTGGCCAATAGGGCTTATCGAGGCAAAGGGGAGTTAGAAGGTGTGGCTGCCTTGGCTTGTTGTTGCCATCATTACTGGTTCTAGGAACACAAGTTGGGGTTTGGGAAAAAAGAATTTGACTGTAGGTCAAACAAAGACGACCAGACCCGGCTGCAGAGTTTTTCATCGTGTGTGCGTCGGGTCCCCCCCCCGCAGAAAGGGACCGCCCCCTTGGGGAAAAAAGGGTTGGGGGGCAACGGGGTGTTCAACTGCCAGAGGGGCGTCCTGGACACGTTTGGCTGGACCCTTTCAGGTATTGTGCCTGACCACCCCAACGCTAAGTAGAATGTGAAGGTAAGGCCTGCTTGGATTCAGACGTTCGCTCACACTGCAAACTGTGCCTGTCCCACAGAAAAGGAGGGTGTGCCAGAATGAACGTGTGCACAGCAAATTGCCTAATTGCTATAATGTGCCCCGTTGCTGGATATGGGAAGTTCAGGAGGTGGGAAAGGTGCAAATTGACATTGGGCCAACTCCGAACCACAAAGGAAAAGAGAATGTGGAGAACCAATGCCTGAGCAATTGCTGACTTGGGAACACATGGATTAATACGTTCACTACCCTTGTCACACAAGATTATGCAATGTTGAGTCATAAAACTAAGTGTTGGGGTGTCATGCACCCATCTGCCGGCCCCGCCTCGAAGGAACAGGGTCCTGCCACTACGTGCGAATTCACCATCTTGAAGGAATCAGATTACGGTGGAGCTGCTTGTACCGACAATGACCAATTTAAAACAGACAAGGTAACTCAATCGTGTAACGGTCTTACTGTGCCGGCGGTAACCTTCTCCTTACAACTTAAGAAAAGACCTCCGTATTGTCAGGAATGCGTACAAACGAGTTGGGTGTTCTTTGTCTTGACTTGGAGCAAAATCCTAGTAGCAAATTGATATGGCAGGGAATGTCTACATGTAACTCATCCATAGAGATAAAATACGTGAACGAAACAACCTGGAAGAAAAAATCCGAACATATTTGCTAAGATCGCATGGTCAATGGCACATATTTGTAATGTGGGTTCAGGCCTATGCCCTGTTGCGCACTCATTGGACCGCTCCTGTTTTCCTGGCTTTTATTGCAGGCCACACATGCGTTTGATCACTGGTCCATTATCTAGGGAATAAAGTCAGCAACGAGGAAAGAGGACATATCAGCCAGTGTGGGGAATTGCAGCAATGTACTGTTTCCCGCCGATGTGGAATCCCTGGGTAGCAGGAGGGAACGTTCATTGAAATGGCAGCATCATCTGGAAGTGAATGGAATGAAGACTGCGATGGATTGTAAAGGTTAATGTGTGAGTTAGTCGCATTAAAGGACAAGTGAAATTCGCAAATACGGGTGGCTTTTGGCATATTGTTCGCGAATCTCGCAGCCTGCTCGGGCGTGCGAACAGCCACGTGACTCGAATGCGCGGCCCGTGCTCGCCCACTGGAGACGGACAATTCAGTCGTGACCCTTCGGACTAACGCCGGGAGCTAGTCACAGGGTGGGGGTTTGAACCTCAACTCCGAACACACGCCAGTCCCGCATTCTAACGCTCGTCAGGTAAGGGTGAAGTCGCCGAAAAGTCGATATATGCCTAAGTTACTGCGGCACTTGGTTAACCTACCGGGGGTGCACCACGCACCCCCGGTCGACTCGGAACACGCGCACCGCTTAAGCGGCCCGTTCCGTGCTATCGGGGAATAACCGAGCGGTGTTAGCCGTCGACCTTGAACGGTTCAGATTAGAGTATCGGGCGTATTCGCGGGCCACTCAAACCCTTAACGTGAAGTCGCAGATGGAGACCGGCAACAAAGGAAGGACGGCAGCGAAACGGGGAACAATTCAAGCAAAGCAACCATTTTTATTCACGCAACACAGATAGCACACACATACAGCGATTGTAAATTTACACGCCAAACAGTCAGAGATGCATATATATCAAAATGAGAAAGAAAAGCAACAACCGACGCAGCTGCTACATACCAGACTGAACTGCGCGCAACCGAGCAAAACGGCAACACTTAGTAGCTTTTACTTCACCAGCACTGCGCCACACACACACGTTACACAGAACCACAAAGAATGAAAGTACGCGATCTCCGAGCGCAGTCGAGTCTTGCGACCGTACTCCCGAGCAGCCGACGACTCCCCTCACAAGCTCAAACCGCAGAGGCGAGAAACAGAGAGCTTGCACTCCACCGAAGGGGAAAAAGCAGAGCCGAGATCCTTCTCACCCCGGCCGTGTCCGTCTTTTTTGCGCGGCGGCCACCGCCCCTACGGCACTCCGCGAGCACGTTTTCGGCTCCCACCCGCTGCCTTCCAGAAACACTGGGGAAACTTCCAGAAGAGTGGGTCTGCGTCCAATCGGTGAAACGCTGCGCACCTGGCCGTGGGCATTCCTTGCCTCTTCCCTCGCAGGGTGGAAGATCCACCCGCGACGCAGCGCCATTGCGTTCGGGGAAGGCGGGGGGAACCGGCGGGCGCCCGCTGCTGTTTCCCTCGAGAGGCCAGGCCTCTGGAGAAACCGGGCTGTGGCCGAGTCAGAACGCGTGGTCTGTTTGAAGTGGCGGGTTTGGTGGGTTGTTGTAGTGGTGCCTGGTTGGCGTCCGTGTTTGTGAGTGGTGGCGTGGTTTTGGGGTTGGAATGGTGGTTTGGTTCGAGGAAATAAAGAAAGAACAGAACAAACGAACTGACTCCAAAGGGAAGTCGAAGATCCCGAAATGGAAATCACATAAATTCGCCTTTAAGACAACGGTTTGGGGGCTAGTCTATACATGTACTTCAGAAATACCGTCACCTAACACGGGACCTGAATACGGTGGTTGCGAATTCCACAGCCGTAACAGACTAGGTACCGGCCTCGCCCTTTATTTAGACAGACGTCGTCCCCGAGTCGGTCAAAAGAGATTCTCTGTGTGCCATCATGTGTAGGGTTCTCCCTAGTACGCTTTTTAGCCTACGGATCCCGTGAGTGCGACATTCATGGTATTCGTTCCCCGTTTCGCTGGCCTAGTCGGGAAAGAATAAATAAAGCCTGAGGCTGAAGTAACTAACTAAAACAAACCGCACTCACGACGGACGACTTAAATAAAACTGCCGGGCGCTAAGACAGACAGCCGGGGGCGGCACTCTAATATGTACAGTACAGGCTTAACACCTTAACCTTAATAATTTACACTAACTCAGAGTGGCCAGGATCATGGACTCTGGCAGGAGCAAAACGAAGTCAATAGAAAAACCAGTGCACGGGCCGCCAAATGCAGCCCGTGTTGTAGCTGCCAACCAAGACAGATCTCTTGCGCGTTGCAAAACTGTTGCTCGATGATACCTGGCCCACATGGCAGAGAAACAAGGGGGGGGGAAATCAAAAATGAAGCGGGCCTGGTGAACAGGGCAGTGGGCATGGGCCAAGCAAAGGCAGGCAAGGCAAATGGCAAAACAGGGCCGCTGTAGCAAAAACAGGCCGGCAGATGAACTGGCCGGCCACAGGCCTTGAGCTAACAGCAGCGTCGCGCCCCGAACCGCAGCAGGGCGTTGCAGCAGAAAACAGCCCCAAGCCGAATTAATGGGACCGGCAAACACGGCCTGTGACACAAGTCAAATCAGCCAGCCGAATGAAGTATGGCCAGCCTTGCCTGTCAGTGGAGGTTGGTGGAGGGAGTGACAGGTGGTGCTAGGCCACTCGAAACGGCGGGCTCGACCTACCTACGTGCTCCGCCTGCCCAGACCTGAAAGTCGCCTTTGCCTGTCACTGTCCAATGGCCCACTCACGTGCGTCCGTGGGCGGACTTGCGCGGTGCGCGCGGCTCCTGGACTTGAGTAAAAAACTGGGCTTACTCCGGTTCATCGATGCGAGGGTGTGGTGCGGTGCCCTTCAATTTCGTCAAAACCCAAATTAAGCCCCGCACTTATCTTGTGTTGTATGTTTATCCTTACTGTCCCCACTATAATGCGTACCCGTAACCCTTTACTGTCCTCCTGTTCGGCTAACCTATAGTCGTCCCTAGCCTACTCCCAAACCCCTGACGTTCCCTTCCCGGAAGGGGAATTAAGGGAGAAGCTAGCGTCCCTGCGTCGAGGCCCAACGAAGCCTCAAGGATGGACTCTGGCCCAGACTTCAGCGATCCTCAAACCCAAAGTGGGTCCAGCGGTCGCACAACGAGAGCGAGGGAAGTGAGGTGCGAGGGGTACATCTGCCTAATCGTAGCCCTATACTTACGCTTGTAAACTAATCCTGCCGGGGCTTCCAATAAAACTATTGTTCTATCAACACCAGATTCCCGTCGCCGTGTGTTGGTGTCCTGACATTTCGGGCCGTCGTGCCTCCCAAGTTTCCGTTCCGTGCCCGTCACACGGTCGCTCATGGCTGGGGGAACGCGATGGCTCCCCTTGGTCACGGCATCGACCCTCTGCCCGTTGCTCTAACACGAGGGCACCGGTGTGTGCCGCGGGGCACTACACTGCTCCAGAGCCTACCCTCCATGGCGACGTGCCCCTGAAACGACACACGTGCACGGGCCTTGGCTTCCCGGGGTCCCCTTTCCGAGGGTGCAGCCCTGCCCACACACTGCCGCAGCGGCCTAATGGCGCGCGCCGGGCCCCCGCATCCCTGCGGGCGCAACCCCGCGTGCCCACTACGCTATCTCGGCCCCTTCCATGGGCCCTTGGCCTAGCTACAGCGCGACGTAAGCCTAAAGTGCCCGGGGTAAAGCCCACGTCAGCGAACTGCACCTTTCGCAGCCGTCGCTCCCCAGGCCTGTCACCAGCTCCTGCACCCCTCAGACAGGTTCGAAGCCTATGCACTCCCCGACAACAGCAAAACGACCCGGTCCATTTTTCATTTGTTCTAACCAGCTAACTTCAAACTCTACAGCTGACCCCGGGGTCCCTTGGGCGGGAGTCAGACTCCTCCCCCCAATCACTCCATCGCACCAATGCATTCGCACAGTTGCGCTGCCATACGAACAGAGACCCGCTGGCCCTCACTCACATCAACATATACAGTTTCCTTCCACACCTTCAACAACTCTGTGCAACTCACAGCCACCGGCTGAGAACTCTGCCATCCCCTTCTGACTACCTTACCCCTAAGCTATACTCAGTGACTCCCTACGTCGTCCCTGTCAACTATAGCACGTTCCTTTTGAACACTACATAGCTGAAGCTACGTCCGCCTCTAATCACAGGTTCGGATCATGCCACAGTCATGTCAGGCTGTCTTCAAAAAATCCTCTAAAATCAATTTAAAATCATTTTTCCCCCAACCCTAAATCTCACTAACAAGTCCCTCTAAACTAATCCATGTCCATCGTGGCCCCATTGGTAGACTACGCCCTGCCCATGGAAGCCGGTGCTAGGGCTAAGCTACTCCTTCCCCCCTGAAACTAGTTCCATCCTGTGCCCTGGCCAAGGGATCTTCCCACCCCTGCTGGGACTCCTGTGTCACAGCCAAAAGCGAAGGCTTGCTTGTTAATTTTTTTTTTCAAGATTTTTCGGCAGCACCAGCGCGGCAAACAACGAGCTCGCGCACTTTGCACCTTGCCCGGTGACGTCAAGTGCAGCGTGCACGTTACCGTCGTCCCTGCTTGAAGTCGGTACCTATCCGGCAGGGATTCACGCCCTCCTGCCGAGTTCCAACCACGTCAGCGGGCACTGACGTCACCCTGCGCACCACAAAAAAGCAAACCTCGCACTCCGAGGGGCTACCCCACGCGAACTACATGTGCCTCTGCCGTCGTTGGAGCCTTAACACAAGCTCAGCGTGGAGAACCCGTCCGGTCCATGCATTCGAAAATCCACTCCAAAACTTTGTCAGTTCCGCCGGGATCGGCAAATCGCACCGCGTGCGTTTCCGGGACCGGGGCTTCACATCCCGCAAGGCGAATCCGCACGTGGCGGACTCAGTCGTTGCACAGCACGGACCGCCGGCGGGCTCGGCTGCGTGGGTGAACGCCGGCGCGTGCCGGCACAACAGCTTAGCGGGGCCAGCTACCCGCTTTTGTCCCTCCTGTCGCTGTCCGTTGTCCGCATCCACCACAACAAAACAGCCTGCGTGAGTTTACGAACAGACACAGACTCCACTCATTAACATTCACATTCACCACCCTGGGAGTACGACGGCGTCGCATGCCTCGCACAAATGCCCAACACGTCAATGCTCCCCTTACGTACCGCTCTCTTACGACAGCGTGTCCCCCCTCAGCGTACTCGACGCTCACTGCACGTGGTGCCAATTTCCGCACCGACAGAATGGATCGCACTGCAACTGCGCGGTGCCTCATCCACACACCGGCGTGCTGGGAGGCACGACACGTTCGGCCCACGGGCGCAGCCTCGCGACAGGTGCCGGATGTTTCGGAACTTCTGGTCCAGTTTTACTCACATCAGTCTGGACGCGGATCCCTTTCACAAGACACACGCCTTTCACCCACGCTTGCCGCCGGCGACTGTTGCAGCCCACACGACAATTGTAGAAGTGCGTGCCTCCCAGCACGCCGCGTGTGGATGAGGCACCGCGGGTGAGTGCCCCCGCGTGTGTGAGTGAGGCACGGTGTGTCAGTGAGCGGCCGAGTGTGAGGGAGACAGTGTGTGTAAGGTCACTGTGTGCAAGGGAGATGTCGGTCGGCA
>CM068964.1:54844856-54857356 GCA_035128595.1 Eptatretus atami
AGGGCACGGAAAGAAAATTGGGGGGCGAGGCCCGAAATTGTGAGGACACCAACACAGGCGACGGGAATCTAGGTTGTAAGAACCAATAGTTTAAGCGAGAGGCGCTTTTTGGAAGCCCCGGGGTAGTTTTATAGGTTAAATGGTTAGGGTAGATTAGGAAGTGTACCCCTCTGCACCATCCATCCCTTCGCTCACGTTGTGGGGCCGGCTGGACCCACTTTGGGTTAGATCGCTGAAGTCTGGGGAGGCCATCTTGAGGCTTTATTGGGCCTCGACACAAGACACTAGCCCTCCCTCATTCCCCTCCAGGAAGGGAACGTAGGGGTTGGGAGTAGGCTAGGTGAGACGATAGGTTAGCCGAACAGAGACAGTAAAGGGGGTTAGGGACGAATTATAGTGGGGAGTAAAATGAAAAAAAAACAACAAAAAAAAATAAGTTGGGGCTAAATTGGTTTTTACAAATTAAGGGAGTGGGTATAGACAGTGACAGGCAAAGGCGATAGGTGGGAGGGAGACAGGTAGGTAGGTCCGAGCCCGCCTTCTGTGTGGCAGCACCACCGCACTCCCTCCACCAACCTGCACTGCACGGCAAAGAGCTGGCCAATTTCATCGGCTGGCTGTTTTTGCTGCGAGGCCTGTACCGGCCAGATCATCTGCAGCTGTTTTCTGCAAGGCCTGTGCCGGTCGGATCGTCCGACGGCTGTTTTGCTTCAAGCCTGTGCCGGCCAGTTCATTCTGCCGGCTGTGTTTGCTACAGCGGCCTTGTCATCGCATGCCTTGCCTGTTCACCTTTGCATGCCATGCCCACTGCCCATGTTCATTTTGCCCCCGTTCAGTTTTGCTTTGCCCCCCCTTGTTCATTGCCATTGCGCCAGGATCATCGAGCAACAGTTTGCAAGCTGCAGGAACTGTCCTGTTGGCAGCTACAACACGGGCCTGCAATGGAGGCCCGTGCACCGGTTTTCTGTTGACTCTTTGCCTTTTTCCTGCAGAGTGCATTGATCCTGGGCCATGGTTTAGTGTAAATTATAAGTTGTTAAGATGTATTGTAAATATGAGTGCGCCCCCGGCATGTCTGTCTTAGCGCCGGCAATTTTATTTAAGTCGTCCGTGTGAGTGGGTTTGTTTAGTTAGTTACTCAGCCCTCAGGTTATTTATTTTGGGACACGAATACCATGAATGTCGCACTCAGGGATCCGTAGGTAAAACGTACTAGGGGAGAACTACACATGATGGCACACGATAATTTGACGACTCGGGACGAGTCTGTAAAAAGGGGAGGGGGTAGTGTTATGGCTGTGGAAATTCGCAACACCATTCAGGTCCCGTAGGTGAGATAACTCTAAGTACATGTATAGTTAGCCCCAAACCCGTTGTTTAGAGGAATTTCCGTGTTCACAGGGCTGTGATCCTTTGAGTTAGCCCTTTTTTTTTCTTTCTCTACGTTATTTTGGACCAATAATCCCCAACAACTCAACACCGCCACCTTCGCCTCTTTACCTCCACAACTCCATCCGCAAACATCGCTTCACGCATTCTCAAACGACGCCCGCCAACAACTCAAACACCACCACCTTCGCCTCTTTACCTCCACAACTCCACCCCACAAACATCGCTTCACCGCCATTCTCAAACGACGCCCGCCAACAACCAAACTCCCACCACCTCCGCCTTTCTACCACACGTCGTGCCATGGGCTGTGAATGCGTTCCTTTCGCCTCAAGAATCGGATCAGGAATGCTTCACGCCCCTTTTTCATCCATCCAATGACCGAGCATCGGTAGTGTAGCCCCGCCTCCGACCCGCTGTGAATGCGTTCCTTTCTCCCCGAAAAGCGGATCAGGAAGGCTTCACGCCCCCTTTTCATCCATCCAATGACCGAGCATCAGGTAGTATAGCCCCGCCTCGAACCCGCTGTGATCCAGAAATTTACATATACGCCTCCCCCGGGCTATATAGGCGCGAGCTCGGGGCGGGAAGAAAAGAGGAAGTCAAGTGGAAGCGGTGCAGTACGTCGGCAGGAAGTCAAGTTGCGCAGTACGTCGGCAGAGAACCAAGTGGGAGCAGTGGAGTGGCAGCGCGGAGTGTCGGGAGACGAAGTCAAGTCTGCAGTGTCGGCAGGGCAGTCGAGTCGGAGAACGGAGCTCGAAGCCGACGGGAAAGGCAGACGGGGAGCGCCGGAGAGAGCTCGCCGACCACGCCAGGGAACGAAGCCAGGCGCAGCTACACTGACATTGCGGCTTGCCCGCCATCGCGCCACGAGGGCGCGGGTAGGACCTTCGGTCTCGTGGACCTGGCCGCTCATCCAGGTTCCACGCGCATTAGGCCCACGGCCCAGTCTGACTCCCTTGCCTTTGAGGGGGTTTTCCTTTGCTTTTGTGTGAATGCGTGTTGTGGCGCCATGTCTTGTAAGGTAGAAACTGTTTAAGTGCATGTAAATAACTTTGCTTGTATCCGGTAGTAATTCTTTCTTTGCATTCTTACTGTTTGGCTGTAAATACATGCTGTATATGTGTGCTATCCGTGTGTGTGGAATAAATGTGCTTTGTGTTGAATTGTTCCCCGTTCGCTGCATCCTTTCCTTTGTTGGGTCTCCATCTTGCTTCACGTAAAGGGTTCGAGTGGGCGTGATACGCCGATAATTAATTGGAACCGTCAAGGTCGACGATAACTCCGCTCGGTTATCCCTGTAGCACGGAACGAGCCGCTTAAGCGGTTCGTGCCGAAGTCGACCTGCGGCGAGGTGCGATCGCCCGGTTTACCATCCGCGTGGGTACTTAGGTAGGTCGAGTTTGGCGAACAACCCTATCCCACGCGGGTGGCCGATTGGCACGATCGTGGTGAGGCCGAAAGACCCACCCGTGACTGGCTCCCGGCATTAGTCCGAGAGGGTCACGACTGAATTGTCCGTCCGGTGGGCGGCGGCCGCCATTCGAGTCACGTGGCCGTTCGCACGCCGGCGGGCGCGAATCGCAACAATATATAATATATATATATACAATATATAATATATATATACATATATAATTTATATATATATATATATATATATAGTAGAATCTGGATAATAAGTGTATGCGCCTATTTTTAGATTTAGTGGAACACGTATGTGCTTATTTTTGTTCCACACTTATTTTCAAAAAGCCTGACATATGCACTTATTTTCCATCATATACGCTTATACGTATTCAGAGTCATGACAAGACCATGTTCCGCTCCCATCTTCTTCGAACCTTTTTCACTGTGAGCAATTATTTCCTCATTCTTCACCATTCACATTAAAGTCCTCGTGTTAAGTCCGAATTTATTACACGTCTGGTACTGCTTCTTGCAAGAGTTGTAAAACGCGATAATCTCAATCTTCTTTTCACGGTGTATGATTGACGCTTCACTGGTGTATTCATTTTGATGATGAAGAAAACGTTGTTTTCCGACCCTTGATCAAAAAGGGTTATAAAACACCCTTTTACGACCCTTGATGAAAAAACGTTGTTGTTTGTACCACGTGTAAATGTCGAAAGCAATCAATATATAAATTATAAAGAAAGACCCACCCACATCTCTCATCTGTGAATGGAGGGAATAACCAAACAGCTCTCACCGAATCAATTAAACCTTGGGAGGCTTTCTTGGTTGCTTTATGCAGCTTCTTCGGCGAGAAGAGCATGGGAAGATTTGATTTATTTATATAATCCTAGCCCCTGGGTTTAATTACGCGAATGTTGACACCATTTTTAATCACATTGCCCCACCCCTTCCTATGAATTACATTTCCCCAAGAGTTGCCAGTCGACATTTATAAGTGTTCTGCAATTATTTATGTCGGAATTTTTTTTAAGGTTGTCTCAATATTCTGAGAGTTTGTTTTTATCCATATGGACAAGGACTAAGTTCTTGAGCAGCAACCATAGGCATTGAGACAAGCTGCTTTTTCACCTCAGATGAAGTGAAAATAGTGGTCTACATGTACATATTTATTTAAATTTAAAATGTAGAAAAAGGGAGAGAGGTGAAGAGGATAGAAGAGAAAAGAGAGGATATGATGATCAGCGAGGAATGGAGGAAACGGAAAGGCGATAGAAGTGATGCGTGAGACAGACAAGGAAGGAGGAGTGAAAGAATCTGCCAATTTTTCATTGCCAATAAATAGATTCTCCCAAAGAGAATTTTCACTATAATATTAAGTTGAAGAAATGCATCATATATGTTGTGTCCACTCAATACCCGTTAATTGGACAGCTGGTCTGACTCCACCCACAATTGTCACCTGAAAAAAAAAATCATACTTCCGCCATTTTGGTATGCCTAAGACATCTTCAGAAGTGCCATTTTCACAATTGCCAAGCCTTCCTTATAAGTTTTCCGTTCTGTGTAAAATAACCTAAGCGACTTAAAAGGATCATAAAATGTTGAAAGGTTGGAGCCGATAGGCATCATGGGCCTTATGAAAGTGACAGTACATATAGGCCTCAGACCATCGGCTTCAGGCCTCTGGTGTCAGCCGATAGCCCAGTGCAAATGGAATTATCCGAGCTATATACTGTCAGACTCTGACATTCGTGGGGGATAGGCTCCTGAAAAATGACGTGAATGTCGGGGCATTGTTTCAATGGGGAAAAGGGGGAAAGGTTCCCAGTGGTTCGTGCTTCATAAGGAAAAATCAAAAATCCCATGAAAAACCATGAATACGCCCGTGAAAAATTCTGAATACACCCGCGAAAAATCGACGAAAAAAAACACGAATACACCCGAGGAAAAAAAACAAATAGGCGAATACGCCCACAAAATAAGAAAACGCGAATGTAGAAACAGGTCACATTTTATGAACCGCGAATACGTGGGATCCGCGAATAGTGAAACCGCGAATGTCGGGGTCCAACAGCAACCACGATGTATTGTATATGTATGCGCATAAGCAGTATGCATGTTTTTGCTCTATGTACGTAACCCGAGATAATTTTATATTTTCGCGAGCGAAAAAAGTTATGCCCTGGACAGAAGACACACCACACACACACACACACACCACACACACACACACACACACAACACACCACACACACACACAACACACACTTGCAAAACCCTGTTTCCCTATGAGTGGTGGATGGGCTAATAAGACAATGGACAGATAAATGGATCAACATACATTTATGAGGCTGAATCATCATTGAGATTGTTTAACTTTTTAAACGAAGATTGGGGGGAAGACATAAAATAAGAAAAAGAAATACAATAAGGAAAATATTTGTGCAACAGATGGTTTAAGCATTTCACCATTTTGCCTCCATAATGCGTAGATAGACTTTGACGTACTTTTGGAAAGTTTGCTATTCCAATTTGTATGTAGCAATTTCTATCACTGAGGGAAGTCTAGTAACAGCAACGAGGCTGTATTATTCCATTACAAACATTTGATTAGACTTGATCGTTTGCCCTGCTAAACATAACTTTCAGTTTGTTTTGTTTTTTGGGGTTTTTTTTTTTTACATCTATTTTGGGGTATTGGTTTTGCTGGACTGTATTGGTATTGTTTTTTTATTACCTTTTATATAAACTGGTTGAAATGCATGTATTTAAAGGACCAGCAGGATAGCTCTTCTATAGCATTTTGACCTTTGTGCTATGAGCATTTTGACTCATCCTGCATTTGATGGTTTTCTAAAATAAAAAGCTGTTGTCTGTCACAGTGCCAAAAGAAGACCTTGAATTTTTTTTTGTAAGGAGTATTATTCTGGTGTTCTCCCTGAAGGCATGTCTAGTACTGCCGAAGCAGTTTCTTGGCAAGGATTCACGCGGAGTGGTTTGCCATTGCATTCACAGCAGTAGTTAGGGAAGGAATTTGTAATTTGTTCATGATACCGGCGATTGCTTGCCTTCTCTTTGCGAAGCACACCATGCGATCTTTAACGTCCACCAACTAATGCAAGTAGATGTGATGTCCAGCTTAACGTCCAGCTGATGGACGATACACACATTTATGAATCATCCTGTATGTGAAACACTGGGATGACAATTTATTGTTGGGTTGGGATTTGAAACCAGGCTAAACAGTTTAGAGGCAAGTGCGTGTCTCTAGGCCATCCTGTCAGTCTTTGTTAGTAGTATTAAGCAGGATATTGTGTTTACAATCTGAACATTAATTATATAGAGTATCCATATCTGTTTGAATTATTTTTGCACCAATTCGACATTGTGAACACTTTATTTCATGAGATAGGCATTTTGATTATATTCTACTCTACTGTTGCTCAGTAATGACTTTCTTACTGTTGGCAAATTTTCATTCAAGTTCTCACAATACACAAATTGTGCCAAATAATCAAGAAGCGGTCACAAAAATTTACTGCTGAGTTGACAGCTTATTGAAGGTTATTACACCACTCCCGTGAATCGAAAAGTGAGGTGAAGCAATTGGTTCACTTTGTCTGTCTGCCGACAGACATCAGTTTGTAATCGAGGAACTACTTAATTTCAATTGAATGTTGTATTTTGAACACTGCAGAACATGAATCGCAACATGAACCTGCAG
This sequence comes from Eptatretus atami, assembly GCA_035128595.1. Lineage (NCBI taxonomy): Eukaryota > Metazoa > Chordata > Myxini > Myxiniformes > Myxinidae > Eptatretus > Eptatretus atami. Next base: position 54,851,389 of record CM068964.1, read on the forward strand.
GTTAGCAGGACTTTGGCTCTGAATTTGACAAATTGTACGGAATCTTGTCCTGATTGCACATATACACAGACGAGAGAGGTTTTTTTTTGTTTTTTAGCCTACTTGTCTGGCAGTCAAACAAAAATTGAAAATCATTACAAGCAAGAAACTAACTGTTTTTAGGGACCTCATAAAGGACAGAAACAACAGGCAAGAATAACGAGTGTAACGTGTTAAATAAGGTGGTGTAAAAGACTGCATCAACAGTGGTAAACTTCAGATTCAATGTTTTTTTTTTCTACAACCTTTGAAATCTTTATTTTATTTCAATTGAATTGTACACTTCAACACTGTCAAACACAAATTGCCTTATTGGCACTTTCAAAAACCTTCCGTTTAGCAGTACTTGGACAAAATGGGAAGCCATTTTATGTCATCTCATCCAATCAAATTTACCGCTCATTCTCTCAGCATTGGGGAATATCGAGATTCAGACAAAATGGCGGATTATCAGAAATATAGATCATGTTCAGAAAAGCATGAAGCAAGAGTTTAAAAGAACTTTACCATGTCTTTTTTTTCTCAGCACTTTGTGGAGTATGGTGTTCTGTGAACTCTCTAGTTATATGAGGTAATTATGACTGCTGTTTTGCAAAAGGTCAATCCTCACTCCCGTGATAATGTGCCTTTGCAGGAGAGAAACCCTACGAATGTCCAAATTGCAAGAAAAGATTTTCGCATTCTGGATCCTACAGCTCCCACATCAGTAACATGAAGTGCACTCCTCAGACACCCATGGCTGTTACCACTGCACCTGCATCCACAATCAATGGTCAACTTCCATTGCATTTACCAGCTGAGATCCTTACGGCCCAAGTCCAGTCCCGTGTTGCTCTTAAACCTGAAACCCCATCACCTGCTCTAGCTACCACCGTAATGTCACGCTGTACAAAAACAGAGACAGTGTCTGCTATTGTCTCTGTGGCTGCGCCACCACCCACTGTGCCTCTCCGTGTACTACCTGTGCAGACAATAGCTGGGCTGGCCACACGGCCTATTGCTACTGCCCAACCTTGCCTCACCGTTAATCTTCAGCCCTTGGGTGCAGGGCAACAGACGGTTGTTATTGGGGAAGGTGGAAGTGTTCCCCTACTTCGTCCAGTCACTCCCATCCACGTCTCCTCAGTTGGTCTTCAACAAGTGCCAGTGACAACATACACGTTAGCATTCGCATCAACCACACTTACTGGCAACGTGAAACCAACAGTGGAATTTTCCGAGATTACTTCAAAGTTGATGCCACTGGTACAACAATCTGGTGTTACCAAAGCGGAAACAGTTACCATTGACGGTTGTGTCCTCCTTCCTCAAGAAGTGACTGCAGTAAATGGCCTCCTGGGTGTTTCTGCACAGCTGCTGAATGGTAAAAAGACTGTAACTGCATCACCATGTGGTATTTCAGGACCAATGATGAACTCTGGTACTTCGGTCACAAATCCCCGGGTCTTGATGAACTCAGGTGTTGTGGGGATTGTTGCAAATAATACTAATAATGCAAATAATGTGTTAAAAGTAATCCAGAATGTGGATGTAACATCCCAGCCTATGCGTATCTCACCGCAGCTGAATGAGTGTGCTAAGAAGACTGCCGATGCACAGGAAACAGCCAACTGCAACTCTCAAGAGAGTAAAGTTGTGCCCAATGATTTGGAAAATATTCCTGAAGTAATTCAAACCCCTATTCCAATCAGCATTGCTTCCTCAGAGCCTGCTGTGCCAACCGTATCAAAGTCTGTGGTACACTGTACATCAGAATTGACTGATGATAGACAGGGATCAGAAGTTGAAGACCTTAGCCAACCAGCTGCAACTCCAGGTGTGCGGGAAGGAGTAGATGGTGGAGTAACTAGACACAGATCTCCCCTGTGTTGTGCTACATCTCGGGATAAAGCGATGTCAGATCTGGTGGGATTGGTTCGAGACCTCTTGGCAGTGCTCAAGGCCCTCCATGCTCGTCTTAGCAGTGAAGACGGAGCTATGAGCTTGGCTTTGGGCAATGAGTTATTGGGTATGGTCGCTGACATGGAGGAAGACGATGTGAATAGGGATGTGGAGGAGGAGGAGTGTGCGAATGAGGGGCGTCCTGGGATGGACGAAACAGGGATGCGTCGAGGAAGACTTGGAGTCCACCAGCTTTCAGGATTCATTGCCAAACTGTTGGAGCAGGTACACACGGAACTTCCGATGGAGACAAAGGAGACCCTTGATAAAGTAGCTCCATGTGAAGACCAATGTGTAATTGATGGCTGTGGAAAATCTGTAGCAGTTTCCCAAGGCGGCTCTGCAGGCTGCACGTGGCCTTCTACCATGGAAGAATTTCCACTGGACCTTTCACTGCCAAAGGCAAGGAAACCTCAAGATGAGAAAGGTGACATTGAAGAGGAGAACGAGCAGCATTCAAAAATAGAGGATGTTGAGAAAGAGAAGTGTGTAGAAAAAACACACAAGGCCAATATAGATGATGAGGCAATGGAAATAACAGAAGACAAGTTTCAAAAAGGCGAGGTAGAAGTGGAAAAGGAGAATGATGTCGAAGCACCTGAGATAAAATCATCAAATTTTTCTTTAGAAACTGTAATGCCAGATAACACTAAAGGGCCAGAATCAGTGGATATTAAGACTGATAGGACACCTCACCAAAGAACTGTCACCACCACTCCTGGAGAATCAGTGACAACGCAGGCTGAGGGGCTTTGTTTGACAGTTCCCCAACCTCCCCTGCAGGAAACAGCTATCAATGTAGCACTTCTAGATGGTACCCCTCTCATTGTTACATTTGTCTCCACCGGAAGCTTCAGCGATGTGCAGACTGCAGGTGGGAGCTTTGGAGTTAAAAGATCGACTGGTGCAGGACCTATTGCCGTAATACCCAGCCTCACCTATAACTGCACTCCGAGCACGGCTCCTGTGTCCATTGCACCTGCTCCTTTGTCCATTTCAGCAGCAAGAAAGGAGGTTTGTGGAGGGAGTGGGAAATGTTTGGACAGGGTTTGAAAAGGTGGAAGAGATTTTTGACATCATGTTATGGTATTTCAGTGACTAACACCTCGTTTCATCAAATTGTATTTCTTATATGGCGGTGATTCATCCGTGCCTGTGCAACAGACTCAGTGCCTAAGTGAGTCAGGGGCCGAAGGACAAAGTGAACTGGAGGGCACGCAAGCAAAGATCTGCAGAGGCGAGACTCCGAACTACGCTTGTGATCTGTGCGATAAAACCTTCCAGAAAAGCAGCTCATTGATTCGCCACAAATACGAGCACACAGGTGTGTTTCCAGAGCACTTTGCCCGTTTATAATCTCAATTAGTGAGACTTGTCCTTTGAGAAGTATGGTATTTCTGTAAGTCACATCAGTCTGTTTTGTTTTTCCTCTGAGAGGTTTGTGCCTGCCTGTGAAAGTTCATACAAAGCTAAGGTTTTGCATTTCACTTCTGTGTCATGACAGACTTCAATAAATGTTAGTACAATTTGAATGTGGTTTCGCATAAAGTCTTGGGTTTGAGCATAGAAGAGAATTCTTACGAGTCACTATATAAATGATTATTTCATGCTGTCGCGTGGATGGCAACTGTTTCACTGGAATGCAATGCACTCCCGACGGCTATCGTGGCGCACAGTACCTTGCACAAATATAGCCAATTGAAGCTTTTCTTCACAGATCGATACTGAATGGTTGCCACAGGACTGTAAACTGGGAGCTGATCATTTATGAAACACAGTTACAATATCTTAAACCTCCAGGGATCCCAAGTGAACCCTGTTGTTTGTTCGACAAAATACTGGCAATCACGAGGCAAGCACATTTCCTTTAGAAATAAATCATCAATTGCACAAGGACAAAGATAAAACAATTCACGCTTAATAAAACCACCAGAAATTAATCTGTCTCCCCGAGGCACCACACATACAAGTACTCACAATACCTGGGCAGTGTTTAAAGGAGAAGACAAGCACCAGTCTGGCATGTAATCAAAGAGCAGGAGAGCACACAGCAAGCGGGAGTCGTCAGCTGCAGGCAAAGGTAGCAGATGAGAGGAGACATGGTGGAACGAAGGGATTATGGCTTGAGAAGATTGCACTGTAGGCAGGATAACCGTCCCCATCTCCTTCCTCTTTAATGGCAACTTTATTTGCCTCCTCCAATCATGGGTGTTAATCCTCCTCCCACACCAATCGTCCTTGGTGGCTGTAAAGAAACATGACATCCCTCTCCCTACTGTTCACCCCCTCCCCCCCCATCCTCCTACTGCACTCCCTGGGAACCGCCTGGGTGTACAGAGAACAAAGAGATGAGACAACCTATCCTAGCTTTTTGTAAAAACGCAACCTCATGTCTACCTTGCAGGCAATATTTTACATTGACTCCTTTCCTTAAACAAACACTCAATACAAGGAAAGAAGTTCTAAATCGAATTGTGAATGAATATACACGACATCTAGTGCCTGAACCTTGCTACTACCCCCTCCCTCACAAGTGTAACAATATTTTCAGTTTTGGCAAACATTTTGTGCCATTTTATTAATGAAGCTCTGTGTTGTTGCTGAAAAGTATGACTAAATTTTTAGTTGTTTACAGTAAGCTGCCTTTTCTACGTGAATAAAATCGTTTAAAGATTATTCAAAGTAGATACCAAGTTGTGAGCAATAATAATTACATGGTGGCTCATTGAAAACTAGAACGGCACTCAGTAGAGCACATACCTCTGCCAGGATGAACAGTGTACATTTTGTATCCCACTGATAGGCCACATCTGGATCCAGATGTGAACTAAAATCTCATCCACTTGTTTTTGTCACCGAACCAACTCATCCACCTAGTTTTGTCATAACTCATCGACAACTTTTTGAAATACCATGCTTTTTATCATTTTTGGCCCCATCTCTCAACGGTGAAGAATCACTTTAAAAAATCAAAAAATACCCGTATCCGGACCCTCACAAAATCGAATCAATTCTTCCTTGTCACACAACCAACTTGTCCACCAATTACGTCTGAATCCGTCCATAACTTTTGCAGATATCGTGTTATATATCATTTTTGGACATGCGGTATTGAAGGTAGGTGGATGACATAGTTTTCGAGTATGGCCTTGTTTAGAAGTAAGTGGCTTATTGTTCCATAACATCCTCTTTTGCATCACTTATGTTCTGCCTCTAGGCCTACTTGTTGTACGAGGTGATGGTACATAGTTTCTGTGATGATTCCTGTTAAAGGTTTGCATGTCGCTGTTCAACAGGTTATTGGCCAATATTTGTGGTGTGTGTGTGTGTGTGTGTGTGTGTTTGTGTTTGCGTTTGCGTTTGTGTTTGGTTGTTTGTTTTTGTGTGTGTAAAAAACGAGATGTGTGTGATGATTGACATTTCTTTTGGTGAGGATTCTCCCGCTGATTTGTCATTGTCTTTTGGTGGAAAATCCAATGCACTATTTCTTTGATATTTACATGTTTCTTATTATATGTATTTTTTTTTTTTGTATACCTTGTCGAGGCTCGTATGAGAGCTAACACACAACGCACAGCAAGGGGGCATGAGACAAGAGGGGCGGGAGTGGGAGGGACAAAACAGTGGGGAACAGACACATTAGGAGATCTGTGGAAGGGAGAGGGATGGGATGGGGAACATGGGGAAGAGAAGATGGACATTGCAGGGACTTTCAGGAAGGAAAGCAGGGGAAATTTATTTGATGCTTGTGTATTGACTGACTGCGTGGACGCAACTGAGGTTGTGGATCTACTGATGTAGGTAATCTACTGTTGTGGACCTGTGACCAGGGTTGTGGATCTGCTGTTTGGAAAGGTTTTGGGCTGAAAGGATCGAAACCTCGATGAAGAACGCTGCCCAGCTGATGATCCATGCGGTCGGGAAAGTGTGTGTGTGTTTCTTTGTTTGTTTGTTATCTTGCCAAAACGAAAGTTTTTTTGCATACAAA
>CM068964.1:54862356-54867340 GCA_035128595.1 Eptatretus atami
AACACTATCTCCTCAGAGTTCACCATTTGAGTTGACTCTCCCCCTCCTCCGCAACTCCTCCCTCACCCCTCCGGAGGTGGGCATCCGGTGAAGGTTGCTTCTAAGCCAAGCAATGGCAGCCGATAGTGAGGTGGGGACGATGAAGGTGTTGAAGGTGAATGTCAAACCCGATTTTTGTGGTCAGGCCGCCTTGAGCCCCATAAGCAGCCGTGATGATGTGGAGAACATTGTCCGTGTGTTGGGATTAAGTGGAAATCTTAAGAGGAGTTCTTGAATGTGTAGTATCAAGAGAATGTGATAAAAGGGTCTGAAATGGATTGTGCATGAAAGAGTTGGGGGAAAAAAAACAAAGAAAAAAAAAGGAGAAGAGATTGAGAAATTGATGATGTATTGTCATTTCTTGGTGAGAAAGGTGGATGATCATGAGAGCTGCAGGGTTTGTTTCTTTCAGAGGTTATCATAATACATGAGCTTTTTCTTCTTCTTCTTTTTTTTAACATCCTATTTGCTTTAGAAAAGAAAGAAATAAGATAAATCGCCTCCAGAAGCAGCACATGGCAAATGGTGGTAGGTGAGGGTGGGGGTGGGAGGAGAAGGTTGTGAGATGGAGAGGAAGAGAGGAAGAGGAAGAAGTATTTTGGGTGAGGAAGCACTTGAGTCGAGCAACTTGTGGTATGTAATGAGCCTAATGAAATCTGTGAAATAAATTGTAAGTGAATAAGGATGAATTAATTACAGCACGGGGTTAAACTGCAGCAGTATTATGAGACGATGATATGAAGTATGGTGTAGAACACGATAGCACAAGGTAGACAGTGTGAGCCAGTAGTTGGTGCGTTAAAAGCCTACAGCTACAGGAACCTGATCTAGTACGGGCAACTACAAATTAATGGTTCCACGAGATCCTTGTACCCGTTCATGAACTGCCATTTAAAGCCATAACTTAGCGTACATATGTCCTCGCTGGTAGGCAGGAGCGACATCGAGACATGAGCCATTGTTCCCTTGTTAAACACCCCGAGAATCGGGTGGTGGGTGGAAAACCATGCGGTATTGAAGGTAGTTGGCAGGTAATGGGGCAATGTTATTGGAATCACATTTTGGAAAAGTTGACAGATTTGTGCCATTTTCGAGTGACTTTCTTAAACCCCGTTACAGGTGTGTTTTGTTGCCCAGTATTTACACAGCTTTTAATAGTATTATTTCACTATGCGTGCAATTTCTTTCTTTTTTTTTAATTGTGTTAAATTTTATCAACATTATTTCTTTCTCTGTCAATGCCTAATCATCCCACATAGTGTCATCATTTTAGCTACCCCAGCCATACCCCATGTGCCCGTGTTATTTATGTTCTATGTTTTTATATTATAGTTTCTATATTCAGTGTAATTTATTCCGTCCATCATTGTACAGTGTTATAAAATTGTTGCAGGAGTATTTAGAGCATTGGAATCAAACAGCCATTGGATATTGATTCCGGATCTAGCCACGGCACTTCATGAGCAAGCATTGTATCAACATTGCACTTCACTACTATGGTGCCATGTCGCCACATTTTTCCATATCACTCCACCTTCTATTTACTAGTTGCCTTCTCCAGACCCAAACCACGGGTAAGAATCAGTCTGATTACCGTTAGGAAGCCTTCTTGTGTTTATTCCTCAATGCCCCGTTGGGCTGTATTTACACTTGTTGCAAGGTTGAAGTCCCTTTTGTTATGTCATTACCCAAACCTAAATAAGATAAGTGTTCAAACCAGATGAGTCATTTTCTAATGTTGTGGGAATTCTGGTTTTATGCCATTGTCTTGCCTGTCACTGCAAGTAAAAGTTGTTTTTTATTTTAAACAGTACATCCCCGTATTTCTTACCTTGTTTTGGGGTTTCAGCTACATACAATGCGTCAGATCCAAATGTAAGCTGCACTCCTTTCATTCAATAAAAAGGCAAAGCTGTGACCAACAAATGTCTATCTTGTGAATCTGCTTAACAAACCGAAATAACTGTTGCGTACCTGCATATAGTGACTGTGCCCATGCACACGGCACACTTTCACCTCCTGAGGATTGAAATGGCATTATCTATGAGAAGGTTACCAGCCAACCGCAAAGCACCACCCACCTTTAATCAGGTGAGTAGTGAGACAAGGTATCCCGTGGATATGTCCAATGGGGAGGAGGAAGGTGTGTGTGTGTGTGTGTGTGTGTGTGTGTGTGTGTGTGTGTGTGTGTGTGTGTGTGTGTGTGTGTGTAGGGCAGAGCAGAGGTTGAAGGGGTGAGTGGGAGCAGGGAGAAAAATAAATGAAGGAAATAGACACACACACACCTTACTTTGTGTACATTTTTTTTGTATACAGTCAAGGCTCGAGGAAGAGCTATAATACTGAACATATCAGGAGAAAAGTGTGACGTACCCACAGGATTGAGGGGTGAATTGCAAGCCAACACCAAAGTCGAACCAGCACGTTTATTCCATGATCCACATACACTGTGCATGTGCGCCTGGGTAACTTCACACAGAACATGTCAACATCCTCCTCTCCCCCAAGAAAAAGAAGAAGAAAAAAGAACTGAACAGGAGTGCAAGGTACAATCATGAACCACTACAAGTTTAACCATTAAGGTGCCTTACACATGCGAGCAGCTCACAAAAGGGATGACTGTTCTTGTGGAGTGCCGATGCCAACAGACACAGGAAGAGGTGGAGGAAGAGAGTGCACACATGTTCCAACACTCTCTGATCAGGTTCAGACCCATTGGGTTCTCGTACTTGGCACACAACTGAAATTGATTCCAAGGGTTCACTTTCAACAGGCTGACCATGGTGTGTAGGATTGGGTTCACAATGCCTGAGACGGAGTTGGTCAATATGTTTACACACTATATGCCCATTGGACAGTTCCACAACAAATACAGAGTTGCCAATTCAATTAATTACATCACCAGTGAGTCATTTAGGTCCATGGCCGGGATTCAGCACGAATACAGGAACTAATATATTGATGACACTTGAACCTGAGGTCCTGTCATGGTACCATTTCTCTTTAAACTGGTGGCCAGTTACTCTGAAGAATCATTAGGATGGATCAGAGCTAAGCGTGTCTAGCATTCGACCAAACATCATTTTCGCAGGTGTGCATCCAGTAGTTTTCTGAGGGTATGTCTTATCTATACTAATAAAAGGCAGTGTGTGTGTTTGTGTGTGTCAGTGTCTCCTCCATAACTCCAAAACTATAAAACCTAGCAGCCTGAAACTTTGCATGCATACTAAGAAAACTCCAAGGAAGTGCAGGAGTGAAAATTGGGTGTTTGCATTAATTAAAACACCCCTTTTGAAGATAATTAACAGCCTCATTTAATTATACCCTTCATCAGACGATCCTCGGCCACCTCACTCTCTGGAGTCTCAAGGCGTTTCCTGGGTAATCTCGCTGGGGTATGAAGCCACCATGTTTTTTGGCCTGCTCAACCATGCCTTGACTTGGAACAGGCCACAACGTTATCTTAAGGTTTTTTTATTTTCACTTTCCTCACTCATATTATCAAATGCCTGTTCATCATAGCTACGAATCGCTGGATATATTGCAATGCTTATAAGCACCTGGAGACGCCAGCGTTCATGGCATTATTTCATTTGCGCATATGAATAACCGAGAGAATCTCTTAAACTAACCAGAATTACAAAATGTAAGCTCCAGATTTGAAAGTATCAGCAGTTCCGACTCCCCCCAAAAAAGTGTTGATTTGGACATTGCATGGGCGTTTCTGGGTGCAAAGTTGAATTGACCGGCAATTGGTAATCGCTTGCCAAGCCAGGCGTTACGTTGGAGTGCTTGAGTGCTTAAGCCACTTACCGAGCTTCACAGTGTAGTTTGTGTCCTGATCAGGATGTGCAGTCGACAGTTACTACAAGGTAGAGGTATGTATACAACACACACGGACGTTGTACATATGGGTAGATTTGGATCTGTACGGACTCTCCGTGGGTGTGTGGACATTCCATGCCTGTTATGGATGCCGTGGTGGCAGTTTCATCCCGTATCTTATGGAGATTCTATCAGGTTTTCTTTTGTCCTCACGCCTGTTTCTAAAGCATTTGGTTATCGGATTTGCTTTGCTGTCTCCCGATTTCTGAGCCGTTTGCCATATTAACATTTCATTTGCGCCCGATTTCTGAGCCGTTTGCAGCATTTTTGTTGTTGTTGTATATATTGTAAAGGCTCGTATGAGAGCTAATACATAACACGCAGCAAGGGGGCATGTATCAGTATCAGCAGTGCGGCTATTTGAGGTAAGGGAGGGGATGGAGGGGGAACATACACCAGAAACAGATTTGATTAGACGCCGCTAGGATTTGGAGGAGGGAGAGAGGTTTGAGAGTTCAGACTTGAGCTTAGAAAGATGTTTTCTGGCTCTCCTAGGGTATATACACACTTGTTCCGAGCTTTATGGAAGGAACTGAGGTTACCCTCAGTTTGGTTTGCTTTCCATGAGGCAAAGGCAAGTTGTTTCAGGACACGCGCCTCACCACAAGCTTCGGTGAACCATGAGCGGGAAGAAGGGTAGGACAACTGAAGATGAGAGGGGACAAATCTGTGCATGAGGGAGAGCAAGCTTCTTTGAAAGAATTCCTAGGATGAGTTGATGTTGGAGAAAGTAGTGATGGGAGACCAGTCTAGAAGTTTGATGGCTGCTTGAAGACCCTGCCAGTCAGCCTGAGTGAAATGCCAGGCTCGACGGCACTGAGGTGGTTCTCTGATAACAGCCAGAGAGATGTCCACTTTGACAAGCACGTGGTCAGAAGAACCGATTGGAGCGGAGGAAGAACAGCAGATATTTTCAGGGAAATTTGTCAAAATCAGATCCAGAAGAGATGGAGTCCCGTTGGTTGAGATCCGGGTCGGGATGTTGACCGATTGAGTCAGTCCCAATGAGTCACAGAAGTATTTTGCTGAGGTGCCATGACAGGTGAGAGAGGTACCCACA
>CM068964.1:54867350-54884086 GCA_035128595.1 Eptatretus atami
TGGCATGATGACAATTGAAGTCACCACATATGACGAAGAGAGTTCGGATGGGAGGATAGAAGTTGGTCCATATTTTTGGATAGTGAGGTGTAAATGGAGTTATCACTGTTTGGTGGACGGTACAGTACACATAAAAACATGAGGTGGGGGTGGAGGGGAAGCTGTAGCCAGAAGTATTCCTGGGGGAGTGAGGGCCATGTATGGAGAGTGAGGAAGAGAGCAACTCCTCCACCAGGACGAGGCTTAGGTCTGTCATACTGGAGGAGGGAGTAACCAAGGAGAGATACTGGGAGTCGGAGACGTCTTGAGGGAGGAAAGTTTCTGTTCGGCAGATTATGTCTGGTTTGTATTAACGTTGTTTTCTAAATTACGCAATTTTTTTTTCCACCCATCACACGCAGCTGTTTATAACGAAAAATGTTTTATTTGTGATCGTCTCCCTGAAACGTCTATATAAATGTAATGCAATGTTTTTCGGTGAAAACTACTCAAGCTTTCTGGGTTGTAAGCAGTACGTACTGTAGTCGCTAATCACACAGACTCCAACCTGCCGATTCCCGAAAAATTGCCGATATCGGCAAAGCAGCGTGTGTGTGTGTGTGTGTGTGTGTGTGTGTTTGTGTGTGTTGTTCATACAGCACAACATTCTCTCTGCGAAATCCACTACCCACACCCCTCCCCCTCTCTCTCTTTCTCTCTTTTTGTCCCATCTTTGCTCGACCTCAACCCAATATTGAACAGAACCCTTCTCCCACCTCTCTCCGACCTCTCCTACCTCTCCCACCTCTTCCTCTCTGCATTTCAAGTAGTTGGGGATGGGCCAGGCATCTGTCTGGGGGATGTCCAGATGAAGAGCCCTGGAATACCGGTGGAAAGTGGACACAGTGATGCGCTGCTCCAGCACATGCTCCTATACCTGACCTGGGAGTTTCTCTCTGGACGTGACCGGGCAGTGCTTGTCTCTGGACAGCTTGGCTCCGGACCCATCTGGACGGGAGTTTATCTCTGGACGTATCCAGGCGGTGTTTGTCTCTGGACAGCATGGCTCCGGACGCGTCTGGGTGGTGTTTGTCTCCGGGTGGTTTGGCTCTGGACGTGTCCGGACGGGAGTTTGTCTCTGGATGTGTCTGGCATGTTTTGTCTCCAGACGTGTCTGGGCAGTGTTTGTCTCTGGGCCGTATGTCCCTTCCTCCCCTCACGCTGTCACCACTCCCTCCTCTTTCCCCTCCATCCTCTCTCTCCCCTCCCTCCTCGCTCCCACATTCTCCTTGCTCCCAATCCCTCTTCACTTTCCCTCTCTCTCCTGACCCTGCTTCTCTTCTCCTCCTTCCCCCCCTCGCCTCCTCTCCCCCCTCGCTTCCTCTCCCCCTCGCTTCCTCTCCCCCCCCTCCTCTTCTCCCCCCCCCTCCCCTCCTCTTCTCCCCCCCCCTCGCCTCCTCTTCTCCCCCCTCCCTCCTCTTCTTCCCCCCTCGCCTCCTCTTCTCCCCCTCGCCACCTCTTCCCCTCGCTTCCTCCCCCCCCTCGCCTCCTCTTCCCCCGTCGCCTCCTCTTCCCCCCCTCGCTTCCTCTTCCCCCCTCGCCTCCTCTTCCCCCCCCCCTCGCTTCCTCTTCCCCTCCCCCTCGCCTCCTCTTCCCCCCCCTCGCCTCCTCTTCCCCTCGCTTCCTCTCCCCCTCGCTTCCTCTTCCCCCCCTGCTTCCTCTTCCCCCCTCTCCTCCTCTCCCCCCCCTCGCCTCCTCTCCCCCCCTCGCTTCCTCCCCCCGCCTCCTCTCCCCCCTCCTTCCCCCCCCCCCCTCTTCTCCCCCCTCCTCTTCTCCCCCCCCTCGCCTCCTCTTCCCCCCTCGCTTCTATCTTCCCCTCGCTTCCTCTTCCTCCCTCTCCCCCCCTTAGTACTCGAATCAGCGAAGCGACGGGTGGTAGTTGCTCGTTCAAAATGAAGGCGAGTTGTTGCTCCCATGTTGCCGGATCGATGACAGAAGACGCCATTTGTATTTTTTCCATCTCCATCCCGACCCCGTTTCGAATTCCTTGCGGGCCACGGGTAAGTTGCTCGTCGTTGGAAGTAATCGCGATGATGTGTGTCATTAAGGGGATCGGTTTTGCACCTTTTTACCTGATCGAATGATGTTGGCTGAATTCCAAGCAGAAATTTATCGATAATTTATATAATCGAGAAATAAAGGACAAACTTTCATTTTCTTGGATGACTGTGAAAGGCCCCGTTTAACGGCCCTCATAACTCGAAGTCAAGCCTCCATATATCGAAATGTTTGACTTGTTGCTTGTAGTTGTGTGCAGTCTATGACGCGTCAAGTAATCCTCAACAGCACGATTGCCCCAATAAAATACCGCGCAAACATTCACCATTTTAACTCGTCCACACACGATGACGTCACGGTCAACGCGTGCTTTCCATTCCCAATAAGTTTGCTGTCGCCAAGCCAGCCGTTCCATATCAACTGTGTCGTTGGAGTTATTAAGCTTAAGCCGCTTGGCGAGCGCTCTCGTCTCTCGTGCACTGTCGACAAGCTTATTGGTCATGGGACACAGCCCACGAGCCGTTTCGCTTTGTTGCCTTGTAATCCAAAATAGCAGATCGCAAACGTGATGACGTCATACGCACACCCTCGATCCTCAACGTGAAGCTGTTAGGAATAGAGCTGTTCCGGGTGGGTGGGGAATTAAAAGTTATTCTTCAATACGCCTATTACGGGGGAGTTAACCCGTTCATAAGGACAGATTCTTCGCTCGTACTATGAAGTAGAATTTTTTTTTTCCACACGGCTTTGAAGAGAAATCGTCATATATATCTGGTCCGTTGCTCTTCTGACTGAGGGGCTTGTACTATATGCTCTCTGGGTTCGGCCCCTCCGGTCTTTTAATATCTTTTCAAAATACGAAATCCTCAAAAAGAATGAATCCAATACAATTTTGTAACGTGAGTCGCATTTTAGTGCAGTTACGCTAATCATGGCGGTGTAGTTAGCAGTTGCAACATTTAATGAAGCACCGTTGGTATCAGCAACTTGCCCACTGATAAATCTCCATCGTGGTTTAGGATAAGCGTTTAGCTCTCATAGCATGTGGAAAGTAATATTATAAGGGAAGTATGAAGGGATCGATTGAGTAAGGACACTGCGAATCGGGGTTCCAAGTGCTCAGTGGTGTCCGCTGGACACTTCACTGTGCGCATGCGCAGAACGTGTGGGGTGTCCCGCTTTATGAGATTGACACACCGCAAAATGGGAAGCTCGGCAAGCGGGAGAAGGGAGTCAAGGGACCGACGAGGAGATCGAGACGGGACCAAACCTCGGGAACGTGGTGGCCATATCACAGGACGGGTTATCTGATACGTGGTGTGAAAGGAGAGTGACGGTATCCGATTCGAGTTTTACGTGTTCATGAGGAATGGACTCCACAGGATTGCAGCAAGTGTAAGTACAAACATTCTAACCTCACTGTGTGTGCTTGTATTACATGAATACTTCATTCATAATCATTCACAGATGGCAAATCGGACAGTTGGACGCGGAAGTCAGGTGGTGCTGGGTTAGGAGTGAAGAGAGTCGGAAGGGTTGGGGTGACTAAGTGATGGCGGTGAAAACGAGAGAGGAAGGACAACAAACCGAGCTGAGGGGTGATCGCGAGTGGTTGTGTGCGATAAGTGACGATGGATGTCAGCGTCGAGCGGTGGAATGGGGAGAAGGGAGCGGACGAGCGGTGGAAGCGGAGGGGGAGGGAGCGACGAGCGGTGGAAGGAGGGAAGGAAGGAGCGACGAGCGGGTGGAAGGGGAGGGGGAGGAAGCGAAGAGCGAGCGGGGCAGAGGGAGGAGGGAGGGAGCGGGGGGGACGGGGACTGGAGCGAACGAGCGGTGGAAAGGGGGGGGGGAAGGGAGCGACGAGCGGTGGAAGGGGGGGGAAGGAAGCGACGACGGTGAAGAGGGGGGGGGAAGGGAGCGACGACGGTGGAAGGAGGGGGGAAGGGAGCGGACGCAGCGTGGAAGGGGGGGGGGAAGGGAGCGACGAGCGGTGGAAGGGGGGGAAGGAGCGACGAGCGGTGGAAGGGGGGGGAAGGGAGCGACGAGCGGGAAGGGGGGAAGGAGCGAACGAGCAGGTGAAGGGGGGGGAAGGGCGACGAGCGGTGGAAGGGGGGGAAGGGAGCGACGAGCGGTGGAAGGGGGGGGGAAGGAGAGCGAACGAGCGGTGGAAGGGGGAGGAGCGACGAGCGGTGAAGGGGGGAGCCAGCGACGAGCGGGGAAGCGGGGGGAGGCAGCGACGGAGCGGTGGAAGGGGGGAGGCAGCGACGAGCGGTGGAAGGGGGGGAGGGCAGCACGAGCGGTGGAAGGGGGGAGGCAGCGACGAGCGGTGGAAGGACGGGGAGGAGCGACGAGCGTGGAGAGGGGGGAGGATGGCGACGAGCGGTTGAGGGGAGGAGCGACGACGCGTGAAGGGGGGAGGGACGACGAGCGGTGGAAGGGGGGAGGAGCGACGAGCGGTGGGAAGGGGAGGGGCGAGCGAGGTGGAGGGGGAGGGAGCGACGAGCGTGGAAGGGGGGGAACGGGAGGACGAGACGGTGGAAGGGGGGGGGGAAGGAGCGACGAGCGGTGAAATGGAGGGGGGGGAAGGGAGCGACGCAGCCGGTGGAAGGGGGGAGGGAGCGACCGAGCGGTGGAAGGGGGGGAAGGGAGCAAGAAGCCGGTGAAGGGGGGGAGGGAGCGACGAGCGTGGAAGGGGGGGAGGGAGCGACGAGCGGCAGGAAGGGGGAGAGCGACGAGCGCGTGGAGGGGCGGGAAGGGACGGAACGAGCGTGGGAAGGCGGGGTGGGAGCACGAGCGGTGGAAGGGGAGGAGGGAGCGGTGGAAGGGAGCGACGAGTGGTGGAAGGGGAGAAGGGAGCAACCTCTGTCCCTCCTACCCCTATCCCTCCCTTTCCCCTATCCCTCCTCTCCCCCCCACCCCTATCCCTCCCATCCCTCCCTCACTCCCCCACCCACCTATTCCCTCCCTCCCTCTCCCCCACCACTATCCTCCTCCCTCTCCCCCACACTATCCCTCCCTCCCTCTCCTCCTCACCCCTATCCCTCCCTCTCCCCCCCTATCCTCTCCTCCTCACCCCTATCCCTCCCTCTCCTCCTCACCCCTATCCCTCCCTCTCCTCCTCACCCCTATCCCTCCCTCTCCTCCTCACCCCTATCCCTCCTCTCACCTCACCTATCCTCCCTCTCCCCACCCCATCCCTCCGCTCTCACCCACCCCATCCCTCCGTCTCCCTCCACCCCCATGCAGGCGCGCGGTAAGGGGGTGCTGAGGGCGCTGCAGCACCCCCTAGCTGCGGGCAGGAGGAGCACAGCACCTTCTGCCTGCAAAAAAATGTCCATTTTTAGATCCTCGTGGAGGATCTCTCAGTCTTACTCACGTTGTTGTTCTTCACCTTCTTCTTGTGGATTTTTTGTTTCACAGCCTCCAGTTTTCATCGAAACTTCCTGAAACTTGGCATATATATGTAAAAATACCCTGCGCAGACAGTAACCATCTCCGATTTTGAAAATTCCTCCTAGAAAAAAGTTATGACGTCAAAATATCTCCGCTAATGGAAATCGCCTAAAAAATTATCTCCGAAACTAGGCAAGCTTTTTGAATTATGTTTGCGGGAATCGAACAGGGCATTAGCAGAGATGAATTATCGCACATATGATACATCACTATGACGTCATATCAATTTTTATGACGTCATTCCTATTTTTTGACATTTTTTGTTTCACAACCCAGAGTTTTCATCGGATCTTCGTGAAACTTGCCATGTATATGCAGAAAGCCCATGCGCAGACAGTAACCATCTCCGATTTTGGAAATTCTTCCAAGAAAAAAAGTTGACATAATATCGCCATATAACATCATAACATAAGAACATAAGATAAGAAATCATAACATAAGAAATCGCCTATACCATTATCTCCGAAACTCGGCAAGCTGTTTGAATTTTGTTTGTGGGAATTAAGCCGGGCATAGCACAGATAATATTTATCGCAAACCCGATACATCACAATGACGTCATATTCGTTTTTATGATGATCATCATTAGAGGACGAGGATCTTAGCTCATTTGAGCTTGTTAATATTAAATATATATATATATTATATAAAAACATATAATAATTAATTTTGCTTTGGGGAAGAAAATATAAGTTTAAAAAATGTGTTTGTTAGTTTTAGTGATCACAGACATGGAGATCTTGCTACAGAGTTGGGGTTCACGACGACTCTAACACCATCGCGAAAATAGACAGCACCTCAGCACCCCCACTCAAAATACCCTCCCGCGTGCCTGCCCCATCCCTCCGTCTCCCTCCCACCCCATACCTCCGTCCTCCCTCCCACCCCATCCCTCCGTTCTCCCTCCCCCCCATCCCTCCGTTCTCCTTCCCACCCCCATCCCTCCGTCTCCCTCCCACCCTCATACCTCCGTCTCCCACCTCCATCCCTCTTGTCTCCCTCCTCCTCTATCCCCCCTCCCCCCCACATATCCCTCAGTCTCCCCCCCACCCCTATCCCTCCCTCTCCCTAATTTCTCTCTCTCTCTCTCTCTCTCTCTCTCTCCCCTCTCTCTCTCTCTCTCTCTTCTCTTCTCTCTCTCTCTCTCTCTCTCCCTCCCTCCCGTTCTCTCTCTCCCTCCTTCACTCCTGTCAGCAAAGCGATGGGTTGTATTTGCTCGTTGTTGATGAAAATGGTGGAAACTTATTGTAAATACACAGACTGAACCGCCCAGGAAGGAGCACTGTGACTAAATCCATCGCTGGAGATGTGCACCTGCCATTCAGTT
Organism: Eptatretus atami; assembly: GCA_035128595.1. NCBI lineage: Eukaryota > Metazoa > Chordata > Myxini > Myxiniformes > Myxinidae > Eptatretus > Eptatretus atami. The sequence continues at coordinate 54,874,168 of CM068964.1, forward strand.
CATGTTAGGTCACTCCACTCCACTGCACTGCCGTCAGTCGCTCCCCCGCTGACTCCAGACTCGACCCTTTGATTGTCATAGTTTGTCCTCATCAAAGTTGGTCTTTTGTCCTGCTGTTGTCGTGCTTTGTACTTATCTGTTAACGGATTATGGTAGTTTGAATATGTGGAGTTGGAATCATAAGATTGATCAAGAAGGGTCATGTGTGATTATCTCCAAACTGGGTTGGTTTGTACGAGTATTATCATTCACATCTCAACGACTGGCTAATGATGCTGGGAACCCAGGTTGAAATCCCATATAACATACACCTCAAGCCATTATCTATCGGTCTCTTTATTTCATGCACAAACCCCTCAACGATCCTGAGATTAAAGTAAAATACAAATTAATTGGTTTAGCAAACAGCATGCGAGCAGATTGATCCTCCTCAATAATGTCGTGAAGAATGTGGAGCTTCTTTCAAAATCCCTATGAACTGAGATCTTTGACATGTTCGGCTCCCAAATGTCTCGCGTGCTCCCTTTTGGAGGTGATTCAAAAGCGACGCACTGTTTGGGTCCCGAGGCTTTTTGTGATTAAATTGACGGCATTTCGATGAACGTTGAAAATTGTGTGTTTGTTGGCTCAAACTCATTTCTGGCCATATTCTTTGTTTCTTTTTCGGTTTTTTTTCTTTCTTATCATGCGCAACAATCACTGCTGAGTGGTCTGTAAAGCACCTTGGTGTAATTTTATAGCACTGCTGTGAATTGCAAGTGCTCATGATTTAATCAACCTATGGCAGTGATTAGTAATTAGATGGGTAGTGTTGTCAGAAACGGTAGATCGATTTTTAAGTGCAATTGCATGGATAACTCAAAGCATTGAGTATAGGAGGGGTACATGGGCATTGACAGGAATGGTCGGTATGGATCGGTGATTGTGTACATTTGTAGTGGTTGTGATGTTTGTGAGAGGTTCTTGTCAAAATGTGATGTTTCTTCATTCCTCACTTGCCATGCTTTTCACCTGCCCTCCCCTTTCGCCCCTTCCCCCCTTTCGCCTCCCCCCCTTCGCCCTTCCCCCCCTTTCGCGTTCTCCCACTTTTAAAAAGTTAACGTAATACACATAATAAGATGTATGGGAGCTTAAGCGCCGAAGTGCCCAGCGGGCGGGCGGGTCCGTGTGGGTGTGGGGGGTGTGGTAGAAGTAGGACAGCAGTCTGGTTCAATAACAGTGTAATCATAAGACAAATTGTTACAGGAGTTTGTATCGTGCATGCCAGCCAGTCTGTCTCTGTCTCTCTCTCGTCTTCTTCTTTCCCTCTCTCCTCTTCTCTCTCTTTCCCCCTCTCTCTCTCTCTCTCTTCTCTCTCCTCTCTCCCCTCTCTCTCTTCCTCTTCTCTTCTCTTCCCTCTCTCCTCCTCTTCTTCTCTTCCTCTCTCTTCTTCTCTCGTCTCTCTTTTCCCCCTCGCTTCTTCTTTCCCCCCCCCTCCTCTCTCTCTTCCTCTCTCCCTTTCCCCTCTTGCCTCTCTTCCTCTCTTCCCTCTCTCTCTCTCTTTCTTGCTCTCTTCTCTCTCTCTCTTCTCTTCTTCCTCTTCTTCCCTCTCTTCTTTTCCCCTCTTCCTTCCCCCTTTTCTCTCTCTTCCCCTCTCTCCTCTCTCTCCTCTTCTCTCCTCTCTCTCCCCTCTCTCTCTTCTTTCCCTTTCCCTCGCTCTCTCTTTCCCCTCGCTCTCTCTTTCCCCTCGCTCTCTCTTTCCCCTCTCTCTCATTCCTTCCAAGGTGTGTGTGCGTGTTTTCCTTGTGATGTCATTGTGCCTGCCTCAGTGTTCTGCTCCCACGCCCTCGTGAAATTGATGCGATAAACTGGTTTATTTAATTAATGTGGTTTTCATGCATCACAGGCATGATGGCCCAAATAGCCTCCTCCTGTTATTTATCCTTGTTCACAAACAAGCAAGAATGACAAATGCAAACATGATCAACTGCCACAGTCTGTAGTTTATATGTTCAAAGTTCTATTGATATTGGAGTGTATGTGTATATATATATATATTTATATTTATATATATATATTTTGTTAATTTCTCTTTACCTCCGCTACCAAAGGTGGACTGAGGTTATGTTTTCACCCCTGTCTGTTTGTCTGTCTGTCTTTGTAATCAGGATATCTCAAAACGTGATGGATGGATTCAGACGAAACTTGGTGGACAAGGTTTGGTGTGACAAGGACTAATTTATTTGATTTTAGTGAAGATGCAGATCTGGATCTACATACTGGAATTTTAAAAGTGATTCTTCACCATTGAAAGATGGGGCCAAAAATGGTACTTGGCGCGATATTGCAAAAAGTTGTGGACAGATTATGGCAAAATTTGGTGGATGAGTTGGGTAGGTGACGAGAACAAGCCGATTAGATTTTTGTTCAGGTCCGGATGCTGATCCAGCCTATCAGTGGCATACAAAACGTAAACTGTTCAGCCTGGCGGAGGTATGAACTCCACAGAGTGCCTTTCTAGTTAATCTCCGCCATCGAAGATGGATGGAGGTTACTGTTTTCACCCCTTTCTGTTTGTTCATGGTTACTCTGTAGAACGATTCTCATTTGTTTGTTTGTTTGTTTGTTTGTTTGAGCACCCCCTAGTGCGAGGGGCAGGAGACGCAAACCTTCTGTCCTTGCAAAAAAACATGTCCGATTTTTAGAATCCTTGGAGGACTTCTCAGTCTTACTCACGCTTGTTGTCTGCACCTTCTTCCTCTGTGGAGTTTCTTTGATTTCACAGCCTCAGTTTCATTCGGATAACTTCCTGAATGGCATATATTATGGTAAAAATACCCTGCGCAAGACCAGTAACATTCTCGATTTTGAAAAATTCCTCCTAAGAAAAAGTTTAAAGCTGATTGACGTCAAAATATGCTCCTCTAAATGGAAATCGCCTAAACAATCTATCTCCGAAACTTTAGGCACAGGCTTTTTGATATGTATCTGCCGGGGATCGAACAGGGCATTACAGCAGTATGATACGCACATATGATACATCACTAGACATCCATATCATTTGATGACGTCATCCCTATTTTTTGACATTTTTGCTTTCACAACCCCAGGAGTTTTCCATCGATCTATCTTCGGTGTTGAACACTTGCCTGAATGCAGAAAGCCCGAGTAATGCGCATGACAGTTACACCATCTCCGAATTTTTTGGGAATTCTTCCACAGAGAAAAAAAAATGTTGACATCAATATCGCCACATTATGACATCATAAACATAAGAACATAATGATAAGAAATATAAATTAAGACATCGCCTATACCATTATCTCCGAAACACTCGCAAGTGGTTTGAATTTTGTTTGTGGGAATCATAAGCCCGGGCATTAAGCACAGATAATACTTTATCGCAAACCCCGTAACATCACAATGACGTCATATTCAGTTTTATATGCGTCAATCATTGTAGAAAGAGGTGAGGATTAGCTCATTTAGCTTTTAATATATAATATATATATTATATATATATATATATATTAAAAACCGAATATTAATAATAATTGCTTGGGGAAAAGAAAATATAAGTTTTTAAAAATTGTATGTTGTTTTATAGTTTTAGTGGATCACAGACATGGCAGATCTTGCTACAGATTGGGGTTCACGACGACCTCTAACACCATCCGCGAGAAATAGACAGCACCTCAGACCCCCACTCAACAAACCTCCCGCGTGCCTGCCCCCACCCTTCCGTCTCCCCTCCACACCTCATACTCCGTCTACCACCTCCCTCCTCTATCCCCTCCCCCACATTATCCCTCAGTCTCCCCCCCCCCCACCCCATCCCTTCCCTTCTAATTTCATTATCTGACTCCTTACTCACTCACGATCCTATACTCACTCGCCTCACTTTCTCACTCCCTCCTGTTCTCATCCCCTCCTTTTCTCCTCCCCTCCTTTCTCATCCTCCTTTCTCACATCCCTCCTTTCTCACTCCCTCCTTCTCTCACTCCTCCTTTTCTCTCACTCCCTCCTTCTACTCTTCCTTTTCACTCCTCCTTTCTTCACTTCCCTCCCTTTCTCACTCCTCCTTCTCACTCCCTCCTCTCTTCTCCTCTCTCTCTCTCTCTCCTCTCTTCTCTCTCTCGCTGTCTCGTCTCTGCTCTCTCTCTCTCTCTCTCTCCTCTCTTTTCTCTTCTTCCCTTCCTTCATCCTGTCCGAAAGCGATGGGTTGTACTTGCTCAGTTGTGATGAAAATGGTTGAGAAAACTTATTGTAAATACACAGACTGAAATCCGCCCGAGAAGGAGCACTGTGGACTAAATCCATCGTGGAGATGTGCACCTGCACATTCAGCTTCATGTTAGGTCACTCCACTCCACTTGCACTGCCGATCCAGTCGCTCCCCCGATCTGACTCCAAGACCGAGCTCATTGATGTCATAGTTTGTCATCCTCATCAAAGTTGGGTCTTTATGTCCTGCTCGTTGTCGGTGCTTATGTACCTACATGTTAACGGATATATGGTTGTTCTGAATATGTGGATTGAATCGATAGATGATCAAGGAGGGTCATGTGTGATTATCTCCAATGGGTTGGTCTGTACGAGTATTATCATTCACATCTCAACGACTGGCTAATGATGCTGGGAAACCCAGGTTGCAAATCCATATAAATTACAACCTCAAGCCATTATCTATCAGTCTCTATTTCTAGCACAAACCAGCTCAAACCGATCCGGAGATCTAAGTAAGAATCAATTAACTTGCGTTAGCACACACAGCACATTGGGAGCAGATTGATTCTCGTCGAATAATGTCGCTGTGAAGGAATGTCGGAGCACTTCTCTTCAAAAATCCCTATAACTGAGATCTTTGACATGTTCGGCTCCCCACAAGTCTCGCGTGCCCCTTGGGGAGTGATTCAAATAAGCGACGTCACTTTGGGTCCCGAGTGTTTTTGTAATTTAATTGACGCAGTTCGCGATGAAGTTTAGAATTGTGTTTGTGTGTCAAAACTCATTTCTAGCCATTCCTTTTCTTTTCGGTTTTTTCTCTTCTGTATCATGCGCAACAATCACTGTGTAACGTGGTCTGTAAAGGCACCTTTGTGTATTATAGCACTCTGTGCATGCAAAGGCTCATATTTAATCAACCATCCATGGAGAAGCTGAATAGGTAATTAGCATGGGTAGTGTTGTCAAAACGTTAGAATCGCATTTACAGTGCAAATGCATGGATAACTCAAGTCATGAGATAGCGAGGGGCACATGGGCAAGACGTCTGAATGCGGTCGCTTATGGCATCGGTGTTGTGTAACTTTGTGTGAGTGTATGTTTTGAGAGCTTGTCCAAAATGTGTGTTCTTCATTTCCTCATTTGCCATGCTGTTCACTGCCTCCCTTTCGCCCTTCCCCCCTTTCGCCTCCCCTTCGCCCTTCCCCCCCTTTCGCGTTCTCCCACTTTAAATAGTTGCTAGCGGTGGAAATGAAACACAATAATAAATTGATGAGAGGAGGTCAAGACAGGCAGCAGCATTGGTCAAAAAGGATTCAAGTGAAATGATAAACAAAAGTTTCTGTTACACAGGAGTTGTTCGGCGTGGCCCCCCGCGCAACATGCCAGCCAGTTCTGCTCTCTGTCTCTCTCTGTCTATCTCTCTTTTCCTCTCCTCTCTTTCTCCTCTCTCTCTTTCCCCCTCTCCTCTCTTCTTCTCTTCCCCTCTCTCTCTGTCTTCTCTTTCACCTCGCTCTCTTCATAACAGACAAACAATCAAGGGAAGTCAGGAAGGGATCGATTGAAGTAGACACTGCGAATCGGGTTCCAACGTGCTCAGTCGGTGTCCGCTGGACACTTCACTGTGCGCATGCGAGAACGTGTGGGGTGTCCCGCTTTATGAGACCTTGACACACCGCAAATGGAAGCTCGGCAAGCGGGAGAAAAGGGAGTCAGGACCGACGAGGAGATCGAGACGGGGAACCAAACTCGGAACGTTGCTCATATCACAGGACTATCTGATGACACGGAGTTATCTATAGGAGTGGGAAGGAGAGTGACGGATTTCCGATTCGAGTTTTACGTGTTCATGGGAATGGACTCACACAGATTCAGCAAGTGTAGTACAAACATTCTTAACCTCACTGTGTGTGCTTGTCAATTACATGATCTCATCAAAATCGTGCAATTGACAGTGATCGCGGAGTCGGTGGTGCTGGGTTGGGTGAAGAGGTCGAACGGGTTGGGGTGACTAGGATGGCGGTGTGAAAACAGAGAGGGAGGGACAACAAACCGCAGCTGAGTGTAGGATCGCGAAGTTGGTCTCGTGTCGCGATAAACGTGACGATGGAGTCCGCGACGAGCGGTGGAATGCCAAGAGGAAGCGACGACGGTGCTGAAGGTGAGGGAGAGGGGAGCAGGGAGGAAAACGCGGACGAGCGGTGGAAGGGGGGAGGCGGGGGGAGTGGGCAGAGCGGAGGGGGAGAGCGACGAGGGGTGGAGAGGGGCGGGAACGAGCGGTGGAAGGGGGGGGGAGCGACGAGCGGTAGAAGGGGAGGGACACGAGCGGGAAGGGGGAGAGGAGCGACGAGCGTGGAAGGGGGAGGACGACGGCGTGGAAGGGGAGAGCGCGACGTGGAAGGGGACGCGCGACCACGGAAGGGGGGCGGGGGAGCGACGACGCGGTGGAAGAGGCCGAGCCGGTGAAGGGGAACGACGAGCGGTGGAGGGGGGGAGCGCGACGTGAAGGGGAGGGAGCGACGAGCATGGAGGGGGAGCCGACGGTGAAGGGGACGGGACGACGAGGCTGAGGGAGGAGCGACGAGCGGAGGGGGGCGACGAGCGTGGAGGGGGAGGACGACGGACGGGGAAGGGGGAGGAGCACGAGCAGTGGAAGAGCACCGATTGGGGAGGGAGGAGAACCCGTCCTCCCTCCCCAACCTACCCCCTATCCCTCCCCCCCTATTCCCTCCTCTCCCCCCCAAGCCCCTACGCCCTCCCGCCCACACTATGCCCTCCCGCCCTCCCTCACCACTTAATCCCCCTCCCTCCCCACCACCTACGCCTCCCTCCCCTCGCCCCCTCACGACTATCCTTCCCTCCTCGTCTGCCACTCCATCCCGTGTCCCCTCCTGTCCACCCTCTATATCCTTCCTCCTGCCCCCCCCTCACCCTCACTCCCGTTCCCTCTGTTGTCCACCCTACCCCCTCATTCGCCTTTTCCCTTCTCCCTCCACCCATCATCCCTTTCGTTCTCTCCCCCTCCCCTATGCTCGACACGCGGCCGTACCGTGGGCTGAGCGCTGCATCGCACCGAGCGCCGACGAGGGCACACTCTCGCCCAGCGGTCCCACATCAAAATGCTCCTCTTTTTCTACCCCGGAGACCCTCCCCACCACACCTCTCTCTTCTTTCTCTATCCTTCTCTTGTCCTGTCTTTCTGTCTTTTCCACACCTTCCAGTTTTTCTTTCATCGTCATCTTCCTGCATAACTCTGTTCCCCTATCTTTCCACTTACATATTAAAATACCCTGCGCAGACAGTATAACAGTTTTCTCCTCGTACTTTTTTTTGCATAAATTCTCTTTTAGGAAAAAATTTTTATTACTTTCAAAAACTTCCCGTAGAATATTCTCCTGTAAACGTACTTCTTCCCGCATAACGCGCTAAGCTTCTTCGTACGTGGTTTTGCGATCCAACAGCTCGTACAGAATAATTCCTCCAGGATTAACCTCACTGAATATCAATTGTCTGGCTCATCCATACATGTGTGCGTTCTCTCTCTGATCTCACTTCTCCCAGATCTTTCTTCTCATCGGTCTTCCTCTGCGTCTCATACCTCTCCTCCTCTACTCTACCCGCACTCTAAGCCTACTTTCCCCCTAACCCCTACTTACCATCCATGGGATCCGGGGCCATATGACAAAAACTCCCCGAAGCCAGATCTCTACTCTCTTTTCCCCGCTCTCTCTACCTCTCACTCTCTCTCATCTCTCTCGTCTCATCTTCTCCACCATCTCTTCTTCTATTCCACCCCTTGCCCATCGCTCTCTCCTTTCCCCTCTCTCATCTCTTTCCCTCGCTCCTCTCTTTTCCTCACGCTCCTCTCTATATCCCCCTCGCCTCCATACGCTTTCCCCTCTCTCTTCTTCCTATTCCTAAGGTGAGTGTGCAGTGTTCCTGTGATGTCTGTGCCCTGCCGCTCATAGCTATACTGCTCCCCAACGACCTCGTTGGTGAGAAATTGATGCGGACTCAACTGAAGATTTATTCTCACATATCTAATCACCAATGTTGGTTTCCGGGCTGCATCTACAGGCATTGATTTGTGAGTTGATATCATTCCGAGGAATAGCTCACTCTGTTATCATTATCCTTTTTCACAAACAAGACAGAATGACAAATGCAAACTAGCGTCATTTGTTTCCACAGTCTGTAGGTTTATATGTCATAAGTTCTATTGAATATATGGGTTGATATGATGTTATAATTATAATATTATATATATTAAATATATATATTAATTATTTTTTGTCTTAATTTTCGTGAATTACCATGCCGCATACCAAGAGTGGAACTGAGGTATAGTTGTGTTCACTCCGGTCATGATGCATGCTCTGTCATGCTAGTCTTGTAATACACCCCCCCACAGATTATCTCAAAACGGTGCACATGGACAGTAGCGATTCGCACGACTCGAAGTCGAAAGGATTTAGCGATGAACCAAGGCAACTAATTCTATCTCATCTATCTACGCTGAAGAAGACTAAGATCTCGCCTCTAGCACTCACTGGAATTTCAAAACGTCGACTCCATCTTTCACCACTGACACGATGCCATAACTACATCCGTGATACCTCGCTCGCGCCACGCCGATTGCACAGATTGCCTCTTCAGAATCCCTCATCGCCCATTTAGTCGCTGGAGTAGTCTGTTTGCGGCTACTACCGGACACAACGAAAGCCATGCGCCTAGATTTTCTGTTCCGTCGGATGCTGCATCCAGACCTACTCGTGCATGACCCAAACGCTTAAACACTGCTCGCCCACCCTATCGGAGGTATGACTTTCCACAGAAGTGCTCTTTTCTACGCTGTATCTCCTGCACTCGACGCTGGAGGAGGTCCTGTTTTCACCTCCTTTCTGTCTTGTTCATGGCTACTCCTGTACACACAGCTCTCCCAGTCGTTTTGCTCTGTCGTTTCTGTCTTGCTTGTTTTGTTTCACTCCCTCCCCACCCCACCCCCGCCACCCCTCTCACCCCCGCCACGTCCCCCCACCCCCCCCTCCGCCCCCCCGCCCCCCCCCCTTCCCCCCCCACCCCCCCTGCCCCCCCCCCCACACACCAAACACACAAACCCCAACAACTACAACCACCACCCCATAAACCATCCATTCATGCTGCAACCGGTCCCTCGGAACGACTCCCCGGATTTAAAATCGCACGAACCCCTATCCGCCGTGGAGGGTGTAGGTCTGGTCACAAGATTTCCCTGCTATTAGATTGGACCTAGTCCAAAATCCATATGCCGCTATGGCGGCGGCCATTTGAATAAAATATTTGATTTTTTTTTTGCATTTCTACATGTTTTTAAGTAGATTTACAACCCCCCCGCCCCAAAACAAAAATTGTTAGAGCACCAAAAATTCTCAGTTGCAATTGTTTCAAGCAAAATTTCGATTTATATTACCTTTTTTGCATTTCTCCATCGATATAAGTAGAAAATTATACAAAAAAAAATGAGACATGCAAGAATTATAATTGCGGCTGTATTACTTGGAACTTAACAGGTGACCCACCCCATTTTACCACGCAATTCAATTTCATGCTCTAAGAATCTAGTCATATGACGGACTGAAATTGAGTATGTACGCTAAAAGGCAAGTTGAAACATTAACTCTGTCGACACTGTTGACGTTCAAATGAATCAAATAAAACATGAATAGGCGTATGCCGG
>CM068964.1:54927842-54938956 GCA_035128595.1 Eptatretus atami
GACTTTCTAACTTGGTTCCTCCTGTATGAGTGTTTGGACGCAAGACTCAGTTTGCCATCTTTGCACCCCCATGCACAATAGCTGATCCAAAGTGCAGAACAAAAGGTTATGCAGATAGTTTTATCCCTCGTGCTGTCTCGCTTTGAAATATACTACCTGTAGCATGCTTCCCATTATCCTACGATCGATTCAGCTTTAAGAGGAATGTCAATTCCTACTTCCTACAATGTTGAGGTTCCATCGCATTTCACACTACTTCTGCTACTTCCTGTATCTTGGATGTTTTCTTGTTATTTTTCTTTCATTTATTTTGTTTTGCTTTATCGTTATCTTTATCTAACCTTCCCTTAACAATGGCTTCATGCCTTGTTTGGGGCGATATCCATTAAAAAAAAAACCTGTACCGATTACCAGAATAATCCAATATGCAGGTCAAAGGTCATTTTATATGGCAAATTAAAAAAAAAATAAAAATTGCATGACATTCAAAAACCTACAATGCACCCTGATGGACCCCCACATATATACTAAACATCCAGGAGCAATGACTTTTTTTTTAGCAGACGAAGTAACCTATCTCCTTAGATAGGCCTCTTTACTCGTAAGGAAAGAGAGGAGGGGAAGAAACACTGAAGCTAGCAAGTAAGATGGTTCGGTTAGAAAAGGTCAACTAGGGTAATAAAGATAACGGGGCAGAATTTGGGATGACGAGATGATGCACTACTTATTTGACATCCTGGAGGAAAGATTGAGACAGAACAGCTTCTGGAAGGTGGTTTCATAGATGGAAGAAGGGAGGAATAAAAGAAGGGAGGAATAAAAGAGCTGAGGTGTGCAGTCAACCTGGATTTTGGAAGTAATTCTGTGCCAAAAACCAAGGTCAGTATAATTATGAGCTCAACATTCAGATATTTTAATTCGAGTGAAGTAAGAGTTTCAAAGTCAGACTGACATTTATCATTTAGTAAGTGGCAGCAATCCTCTTGTAATGTGAAGAGGAAATTGAGTGTGTACAAGAAGGGTCCTCTCCTGGGTTTGAAGTTGGCAGTAGACGATCTTCTCAGGTCATCTTCCATCCTTATCCTATCTTTTCTACCACCGTTGCACCTCACCTAACCCATCCTTTTTAATTTCTGGGAACTAAGTTTCTTTTCCTCCCCAATCCTCCTGTTTCCTCATCCCCTTGTTACCCTCACCAGAGGAGAGGGTATTGTATTTGGGACGTTTGTTTGTCTGTCTGCTTTTGTCCACACAGAGCCCAAGTATTTTTCTCCACAACCGCTTGTCAGATTGCCAATTTTCACCATAGTTGTGACGACTCATGTAGAATGTTGTAATGATAATTATGACGTCATAGGCCACGTGGTGTGGCAGCCATGTTGGAAAAACTTTGGAGCTCTGTATCTCTGAAACCGCAACAAGGAAAAAATTGAAACTTGGCACATCGCAAGTACTCCTTATGGAGAATGATTTTTTTTTCTTCATAGGTGCTTTGGTTATGTCATAATTGCATATGTAGAACGCTAGATCTAATCATGATGAAAAGTTGAGGGTCATCTCGGGATAAAATGGTCCACAGAAAAAAATATTGATGACGTCATTGGTCACATGGTTCAGCAACCATATTGTTTAAAAAAAAATAAGAAAAAAAAACCTTCAAAAAATCTTCTCTGAAGTGGCTGAACAGATTGAGGCAAAAGTTTATACATCTGACCGCCTATCCATGAGGACCAAAGGTTTATGCATTTGATGTCATCGGTCACATGGTTTGGCAGCCATATTTGATTTACCCTAAAACCCATAAAAATCTTCTTCTCCAGAACGGCTGGACAGATTGAGGGAAAACTACACACAAATGTTCCCCAAGCCAAGTTTGTTAAGGAACAATTGATCAGTCACATGGTTTGGCAGCCATATTGGATTGAAGAAAAATATTAAATAACGTTTTCTCTGGAACTACTTGATCAATTGACATAAATCTTCACATTCATGATCTAGTAGTGAAGGGGAATACATATTTTAAATTTCAACTTGATTGGGTGCATGGTCTGCCAGCCAGAATGATTTAAGTTTCTGATATGGGTTCTTTTATTTATTTATTTATTTGTTTATTTTTTCCCTTTTTTTTTTTGAATCAGGCTCACTTGGCTGTGCCTGGATGGGTTTGAGGGTAGAGTAGTAGCAGCTGAAATGTGAATCTTATCCAGGTTCCTCCTGATGACTTCATCTTTGCTTTTTGCTTGTTTGGGTTCCTTCTGATTTCTCCAATGCAGGACTGTACCTATTTGGTCTCCCATTTGATTTGAATTGAATTAATTTTAATCCCATTCTAAATTCAATTGAAGAATGAATAATAATAATAATAATAATAATGATGATAAACGTCGTGGGTCAAGGTCGGGTGTCCAATCAAAGTGGGACGTCTTGGTACCCGGTCATCACTGCCAGCAGTTTTAAAGTGGCAGTTCTAATTAGGTCTCTCATTAATTACGTAACACACCAGTACACAAACGCCACACAAAAGAAGTCCTGGCGAGGGTTTGCAATCTTTGCTCTTTCTTGTTACCTCCATCATCAAAGGTGAAGGAGGTTATGTTTTCACCCCTTTCTGTCTGTTTGTTTTTCCGTTTGTTTGCTTGTCTGTTTGTTTGCTTGTGTGCAGGATATCTCAAAAAGTTGTGGACGGATTCGGACGAAACTTGGTAGACACGTTGGGTGTGTGGCAAGGATGAACTGATTTGATTTTGGTGAAGATCCGAATCCGGATCTGGAGAAGAGAATTATTTAATTTTTAAAATGATTCTTCACCATTGAGAGATGGGGACAAAAACAATATAGTGCTTTATAGCATGATATTTCAAAAATGTATTGGGCCCAATATGTTCTCGTGGATCAGGCATTACGTGGCAGAGGTATGCGCTTTACCGAGTGCCCTTCTCGTTTTAAAAGTGTTTTTGTTTTAAATGGTGCAGTGTGGGTACGTCTAAAACAGGTTTGAAGGTATGAACTTATGATGGTGAAATTGTGTTCTGCCACGGTGTGATGATCTTAAATAGCGGTGTGATGATCTTAAATAGCGTTTGCATTCTTTTTGTTTCAGGAGTCGTATGCTGAACGGCAGTTTGGAGTCGGCGATCCAGGAGGCTAATGAGCGAACTGAATAAACCTCAGAGAATGTATGACATTGAATGGTCTGTGAAAGTGCGAATACAGAAGCATGACTGTATTGGCCCGTTTAGATGTTCCTACCTGAGCACACACCTCATCATGCTGGTATCCTAAGTTCAAATCCCCTATGTTGTATCGATTTGTCCATTGTGTATCTGTAAATGTAATTGTTAATGTAATTAATGTTAATGTAATTAATATAAAAGTAAAGTCCTCCCAATGACCTTGTCCTGAATGTGATGTGCACAATATCCACCATAAGCCATAGATTAAACTTTTTAAAGGCAAAGGAGGTGTGAAGGCAGGTAGAATGAATGATCGGGTTACAAGCAAGATCTATTATGTGGCTTGGCATATTCCTGGTACGTATGTGCATGACATATTGCATTGCTTGACATGGTATGTCTCAGGTGTATTTAATGACTTGGCATGTTTCAGGCATGCAATGTTGCAAGTCGCTCATCACAGAACATTTTATGGCTCGTCACAAGCATGTGTTGCTTGGATCTGTATATTGCTGCAGGTAGAGTCGGTGGGACGTTCAGGACCAAAGAGTTGGGGAGGGGGTGTATGCCCGTTGACGAGGACGAAGGTTCTCAGATGTCTGTTCTTTATTTATTTTTTTGGAAAGGAGACCAGGGTCTGGACTGTTCGGTCTCGGCTGCAAATTTGGTAATAGTTATGCAAGTCTGGAGTATGTACATAGTATGATATTGATGACACCCAATTGTACATTTTGCATGCAATTCAAACGTATTTTTCCTTTTTATTTAAATAATAATTCTACCAAGAATGTGCAAACAACTCAAAATTGTGTTTATAAAGATTTGGTTTAATTTAATGTCCTGTTCAACAGTCTTCTTTGGCATGGTAATGGGGTGGTTGATGATGTTGCAGCTTGCTTTTGCTGCTTTTGCTTGGACCGAGTGGTTTTAGCAACATCGGACCAACATGTAGAAGCTTTTCTATTTGCACGGTTTAACCGAGCCAGCCTGCAACTGTGAAGAGATCGCCTGCTCAAAGCAATGTGGACCAATAAATGGAGCATGTTCAAACGTTTGTAGTCTCAAATGATAGTTAACCACCATGGTGTGAAGTCAGGTTCACGTCTACGTGGTTGTGGAACGAATTATGACAGTCTGGAAATTTTTTACAATGTCTGTACCTCCCCCCCCCCCCCCCCCCCCCCCCATGACGTGGCTTGAGCAGAAACGTAATCGCTCCACATGATTCGAACGCTGTGAATGTGTGAGTAGTTTGTTCATACGGGCTTTTGCAGGTTCGAGGGGAATCCTGGCAAGCAAAGTTGTCGAATGGGATGATTACATAATTGCTTCGACATGCTCTGCATTAGTAGCCTCTGTCATGACCATTTTTAATGTGCGAAAGTGTTCACGTAATAACTTGAATAACACGTTTTTGGCTGTGACTTGGGTGCGAGTGTAAAAATAGTGACGTCATCGCGTGTACGGGGTATCCCCACCTTTTCGCGCATGCGCGTTGTTGTGATGCGCGCGGCATGCCGGGAGCGCTTGGTTTTCTGCATCCGCCATCTTGGAATGGCGTCTGTCGAATAAAAGAGGAAAAAAGCTCTGCGGAGCGCGATTAAAACTCGCTTTGCGTCGTTCTTCTGTCGATATGAAGATGTGTGGACGCACGTCGGGACGACCGGACTAGTCTCTGGGCAGTGGGTGGCCGCGAGTGTCGGGCAGTGCGCGGGCGGGCACCGCGGCCATTGTGTACCTCAGGATGAGCAAGCTGTCATTCCGGGCGCGGGCGCTGGACGCGGCGAGGCCGCTTCCCATCTACCGGGCAGAGGCGCTGCTGGACCTGCAGGAGTGCGTCTCCATTAACCGTGCGGTTCCGCAGATGCCCACGGGGATGGAGAGGGAGGAGGAAGCGGTATGTTTCCTTTAAGGCGACTAACTGGGCCTCGGGCCTAGTGATTGCGCATCCATCGTCCTGTCCCGGACACTTTTGGCACTCTCGGCCTGTTTTGGTCGCTTATTGGGCCGCCTGTCCCTCTCATTTTGTCGAGGCCGGGAAGGCGACGTTGCCGCTTGGGCGGCCGCCTCGGAACCGGGGGAGTTGGCTTAGCGCCCCCTGCTGGGCCGGCAGGTCGCAGTTCGTACTGCAAAGCGCACCTGCACACATGACATCCCACAAAGATCACATTGTACTGTACACATGCGAGCATTGCACGTTGCTCGTAATGCTGCACGTTAAACCCTGCATTGCACTACAGGCTATTGCACATTGCGATGTCTGCAAGTGGCCGATATGCACTTTGGATCATGCGCGGCGTGGCCGACACCTTGCACTTTGTATTCTGGCCAACGCAGCACCCCAAACGCACACAACGTCCAGTTGTCGATATTGTGTTTGTGTGTGTATTAATGTATATATATATATATATTAATATATATATATATATAATAATACGTATACTGTATATAATCGCAACGATTTTATTGCTATTCACAAACATCCTTTTTCCAGCCTCATTTGATTCACTGACTGTCCAGTTGTTTACAAATCGTTTGATTTAAATTCCTCCTCCTCCTCCTCCTCCTCCTCCTCCTCCTCCTCCTCCTCCTCCTCCTCCTCCTCCTCCTCCTCCTCCTCCTCCTCCTCCTATCCTCCTCCTCTCCTCCTCCCTCCTACTCCTCCCTCCTACTCCTCCTCCTCCTCCTCCTCCTCCTCCTCCTCCGTGTCACTTTCTCATCTCCATTCGTTTTGTGTTTTTTTTTTTTTCCCCTCAAACCGACCCAATGCCTGTTAAATGCACTTTGGAAACCTTTTAATATTCATTCAGAAATACTGTGCTTTGTGTGACCGTTTGCACTCTTCATGAAGTAGTGCTGCTGCATCAAATTGGGAGAGCTTGTGTGCTTCATTCTAATGTTTTTTTTTTTTGTTTTTTTTTTAGAGCAATCCTCGGACGAGCATGGTCATCTTCATACAGTGATCCCAGGCTCGATCCATCTGATCATGCATTTCGTGTTTATCCTCAGGAACACCACCTGCAGAGAGCCATCTCGGCACACCATGTGTATGGGGAGAAGCGAGAGGGCATTGTCATCCCTGTACCCAAAGCAGAAAGCAATGTTAGCTACTACAACGAGCTGTATCGCGGTGACTTCACGCAACCGAAGCAACTGATACATCTGCAACGTACGCAAACCTGCATCATTCACGCAACTCGCTGTTTTTCATTTGGACGCACTTGCTATGTTATACGCACTTTGGACGCACTTGCATGGTTATACTAACGCCCGGTTTGTGGACGGTGAGTTTGATATAATTATTGTCAGGAATTGGGAATGTTTTGAATTTGCACTTGTGTGTTGAGGACGACGTGTGGGTTAGCTTTACGTGCAGAGATGTCTCGTGTTGAGAGATTTGTTGACTTGTCTTGATTATGAATTTACTCTTAATGGCTTGTTGCAGCCTTCAGCCTCGAGTCCGATCAGCCGGAGTATGACATGGATTCTGAGGATGAGGTCTTCCTTCAGAACATCAGCCAGTGGAATACGATCGCTCCTCTGCAGTTTGAAGAGATGATCGATCGGCTTGAAAGAGGAAGCGGGCAACAGGTGAGATGTGGGGTACGGCATGGTATGCTTACAATAAGTAGCATTTATGGTATGTTTTACAAGACGTGCCATTTGACGTCGCAGATATCAAACTCGGCTTGTTGAATGGCAACATGTTCCATCATTCCCACTTGCGGATCATAATCTGTTCCACTCATAATTCGTCCTTCACGATGTCTTGAGGACACCGTGAGTCGTATTACAATGACGATAAGCCGTTTCCTCAAACTATGCTGATACCACATGGTGAAGAGGTCACCGTTTATTTAACAGCGTTTGAGCAATGGCATCTCTGTGATTAACTTTTTTTAATCTTGTCTATCACAATAGTAGTCCCCTTTTGGGGTGTTGTAGTTTGAGTGTTCTGCTGACTCAAAGAGCTAATACCAGTGGACAGCTACACTATACTACATTTGCATAACTTTAGCAACTGATCTGTTGCATGTGTAAGTCGTCCTGTGTTTTGATATTCTGATTTTGATGTACCACACTGTTACAGAGCGTGCTCCCAAAGCAGTTTCTTGGCAAAGCTTATATTGGGTGGTTTGCCATTGCCACCATGCTCATCCAAAGCAGTAGTTGGGAAAGGAATTTGTAATTTGTTCATGGTGGTGGTGATAACTCGCTTACTTTTCGTGGAAGACACAATGGGAGCTTTCACGCCCGCCAACTAATGCCGGTAGAAGGGACGTGCAGTTTAACGTCTATCCGAGGGACAGCAGGTGCATTGATGAATCGCCGTTCCTGTGAAACACTGGGGTTATGGTTTATAGTTTGATCTGGATTCAAACCCAGGCTTGGACAGCTTGGAGGTGAGCATACCGAAAAGCCATACTGCCAGCCTGTGTTTTAGTACTAATGTATTGTTGTTTCTAAAATTTGCTTACTTTTTACATTATAAGGCCACCTCATTTCTAACGTGGAGGTCAGAGGTCCTGGGTCCCCTGGCTTCCACAAGAATCAGAGCCTGTATTGTGTTAGGTGTTGTAAGGTTCATACTTTAAATTTATACTGGATTAAAAATGTGACCAAGCAAGCTCAGCTAAGTTGTTTTTGTAATCACCGGTTGTCCTTACAGTTGGTCACGCTGCATGAAGCAAAGCTACTGCTGAAAGAAGATGACGAGGTGATCAGCAAAGTGCATGGTTACTGGCGTGGGAAACGGTTGCGTTGCAAGGTTGACAGTCTCATTCCAACAGTGAGGCAGGACAGACGAGAAGGAACTGCCACAGTCAATCCCTACATTGCTTTTCGTCGCCGCACAGAGAAGATGCAGACTCGTAAGGTGTGTTCATGACCGATAATAGAACGTCTCCCTTGTTCGAGTTGTACATCTTTGGTTATGCTTCTGTGCGCTGTTCGTCTCGGGTGATGAAATTCACAGACGAGTGTTTTTTCATCAAAAGCGATTACCAAATAAATTGTGAAAGCAGTCATTCATTCAATGCCTGTTTCTCATTTAATGAAATCATTGAGCTGAGTTATGTGGGCATGTCGGGAATGCTCAAGTGTATCGGTAAGTTGAATTGTTGGAGTATTTTAAATTTTTTTTCCAAAAAGGACCATTGCATATCAGCCCCAGTGCTTTTGAGTCAGGCCGTGATGCTTAGCCGACCTTGATAAAGTTATATTTGGCCTGAAATATGCGTCGCAACATTGACCATTCACTTTTCGCGATGTCGCCAAATACACGCATCGAATTGTTTCGGTGATCCGTAACTTTGTGTCTTATCGGGTTACAATTTGAACGTGACGTAAAACTAGCGCCAGTGATTGGATATCAAAGCAGAGAACGATGGTTCTTTTTCATTGGCTGTTGAGACTAACTTGCTGAGGTATGTTTCATGTCGTTTTGTACTATTGCAGAAAATATTTGTGCTCCTTGCATTCATGCAAATCCTTAGTGCGATAGTACTCCTTGCAAGTCTCTGTACTTTACGGGAAGAAGAAGATCCAGACAGACAAGATATGTTTGACATGTTAACTGATACTGACTGGCACAATCATAACTGCGAGGCCTGTGAACTTCAATGAACAATTGAAGAACTAATCCTCTGCCAGCATGAAATTGCTGCTTCACCAAATCTGTGCAATTCTGTCATTGGCGATTCTATTAATTTTGCTTTGGGGCCACCTTTTTGTTACATACGCATGTCAGGGTGTGGCAGTGGAGTCAAACGTGTGTGTGTGTGTGTGTGTTTTCAAAACTCCAAAACCATGAAACCTAGCAGCCTGAAACTTTGCATGCATATGAAGAAAACTCCTTGGAAGTACAAGAGTGAAAATTAGGTGTTTGGGTTAATTAAAACACCCCTTTTAAAGATAATTAATGGCCTTATTTAATTGTATCCTTTATCAGGCACATCTTTTGTCGATGAGGTCTGAAGGCGCCATGTCTTTTGGCCTGCTCAACTATGCCTATCTTTTTTTGTGTGTGTTTGTATACCATGTCGAGGCTTGTATGAGAGCGAACACACAACGCACAGCAAGGGGGGCATGAGACAAGAGTGGCGGGAGTGGGAAGGATAAAACGGTGGGAACAGAGACATTAGGAGATCTGTGGAAGGGAGAGGGATGGGGCGGGGAACATGGGGTATACAAGATGGACATTACAGGGACTTTCAGAGAGAAGTGAAGCACGCATAACTCCTGGCAGTGCTGCTCCAGGGCAAGGGTTAGGGTTAGTTGTTAGGGGTTAGGGTTCATCAGCCCAGGCTGATGAAAGTAAACATCAGCCTGGAGGTGGGAAGGCTGCTGGGGAAGGAAGTTGAGGTTGCCCTGCCAAAGATCCTCCTGGCAACGGGCTGGCTGTGACCATTCCAGCAATCGTGCCACCGGTCATACTGGGACTTGGTAAACCGGATGTAAGGCCCGGAGAAGAATTTGGACCAATAGTCACTGGTGTGATGAGGCCAGTGTGTAGTGGGGAGGGTGAACGGCAAGTGGGCATAAAACGTGACAAGGTTCCAGGGCTGATGGATGGCTTCCGGGCACCTACAGAAGGAAACAAAATGGTGTGGGGAGTTCGAGTGTCGGATAAATCACATGTAGGACAAGGACATTACGGTGATAAAAATCAGTGGGGTTTTATGATTTACAAGGACATAAGCACACAATGAACAATTCGATGAAGCAGATGGGATTTGAACCTGGGATCTCAGAAACCTGAGGCACAGGATTAGATGACAAGCTGAAACAGGTTAATTTTGATATCCATTTCTTCATATCATTTGTAATTTTTCCAAAGGAGCTGAATGAGGTTGCATTTCAATGTGAATGAAGCATACGTCTCATATATGAATGAACAAATATTCATAATGGAATCGCATCAAAACACCATGCTGCTCAGACCAGATTTTTGCTGCTATAATGGGCTGAGATGAAATTTCAGATCCACAAATTTTAATTTTAATTTTAGATTATGCATCGATGTTCATCTGATCATATGCTTGTGAAAGTAAACATCTCTCTGGCAATTCTCAAAGAGTTCCTATGCCTGCAAGTCTGCATTCACTCAATCAGATTAGCAGGGACTGCAAGCAGCCATCTATCTTTTTATTTTATATTTTTTAATTTTTGTATACGTGTCGAGCTCGTATTAGAGCTAACACACAACGCACAGCAAAGGGGGCATGAGACAAGAGGGCGTGGGAAGGACAAAACAGTGAGGAACAGAGACATTAGGAGATCTGTGGAAGGGAGAGGGATGGTGGGGAACATGGGTATACAAGATGGACATTACAGGGACTTTCAGGAAGGAAAGCAGGGAATTTGAAGGAGGTGGTTTGGGGTGGATTAACGGGGGTAGAAAAGATCGAGTATTTGGATGGAGGACGATGAGGTGGTGGTGAACAGCTGTTTCAAGGCCTGGAGCGAAGAATGGATAACAATAGGAGTTTTATTCCAAAGGTGGGGAAAAAGAGGAATGAAAGAGTGAAGGTGAGCAGTGATTCGTGATTTTGGTAGTTTTACCAGAAGGGGGTTGTTGTGGACCTTGAGCGCCCTGAGGAATATGGTGGGGACAAATCGCTGACAGAGCAGGGGGGGGCAAGACGGAGAGGAGATGGTAGAAGACAGAAAGACCACCGACCTGCCTGCGGTGAGAGAGTGAGAGGCCCAAAGACTCAGCCTCATTGTGGGAAATACCAATGATCTGAAATGCCTTGGTTTCCACTGCATGAAGCCAAGAGAGGTGAGAGCAGTACTCCATCAAGCTGTGGACAAAAGCTTTGTATGTGGTCAGGAGCTCAGGTGGGCTGAGGAAGAACCTTGCATGACAGAGTGAGAGTGTGAGATTTGTCAGGATTGAAAGACATGTTCCACGTGTTGGACCAGTTTGTAATTTTACCC
>CM068964.1:54939025-54953306 GCA_035128595.1 Eptatretus atami
TTGGCTGCGACAGGAGAGGAAGTCTGCGAGCCATGAGTGGAGATGTCCTTGGATACCATAGGAAGAGTTTTGGTGAGCAGAGCAGGCAGGGTGCAAGACCGTGTCGAAAGCATGCAATATGTTTGGGGATATGGCTCTGATTTCATTTCTGGCATTGAGGACCTCCATCCATTGTTGGGAGAGCAGAAGCAGCATAGAGAGGATAAATGCTTTCAATCAAGTGGTTAAAAGCTATCAGATGCAATATATGCCTTAATGCGGTATAGACAGTGCTTCCAAGCGAGTTGGTTGAATTTCTTCACATTCACGCACAATGAATGGCTGGTAAGACCACACATAAATACTGACTTCTGGTATCGACACTATAATTTCTCAATCTCTCAAAATCTCACCCTCAAATTGTTTCCTCTTCTCACTTATATTTCTCACATGTGGCCTCTGAGGAAGAATACTTGCTTGATCCTTTTTGTGTTCCAAACCTTGGTGACTGTGGTTGCCGATGTCCTGCCTCCAATTGGTAACTCGGATCATTCAACTGTTTCTGTTTGTGTTTCTTACTCCTCATTCTCACAATCCTTTTCACCTCGCTAGTTTTCAGTTAGGAAAGTGGATTGGGATGGATTCGTTCATTTCTTGCTAATGTGGCATGGACCTCAACTTTTAGTCTTGGTTCTGATATGGCTGCGAGGGAAATATCCCAATGGATTCACAACTGGTACGGACATTTATATTCCTCACGGTACCATCACGTGAAGGTTCGTTCATTCCCATCCATGGTTCACTCTGGCTTCCGCATTAGCAACTGCTCATTGCACCACTATTTAAGGGCAGTAGCATGTACAAGGTCTGTTCCAAGAGTCTAAATGTCTGTTCCAGTACACTCTCTGTAAAAGAGTTCTTGAGGATGCTAAGGCAGCAATATGCAGCTTCTGTAACCTATTCCATTGCAACTCAGCGTCTTGTTTCTTCAGGCTTTTAGCAGATTGCCAACAGTGTATTCAGCTGCAATAAATCTTCTATACCTCCTCTATTTCTAATGGACCTGAGGTTGTTAACTTCACTCTGGATTAAGGGCTAAACCTCTTTTCAAATCGCTCTGTTTATAATTCTAAACCCCTCAAATGATCAGGGACACCTTCTTCCCTGATTTTTAAATCTCATCCATACTCTGATGTTCCTGTTTCCATTTATCATCTCCAAAAGAGGTTTCCAGAATTATCGTACTCCTAGATGCCTGCAAAGCCAACTGGTCCTGATGGAATTCCCTGGTGATTGTATTGAAGATGTGTTGTCCTTGAATTGTCATCGATTCTGCCAAGTTATAACAACTGTGATTGTCTGCTTCAGTGCTTCCTTCATCCTGGAAAGTGGCTTCTGTTGTCCTGTTTTGAAGGGCATAACTGGTGAGCAATTCGATCCATGTAACTATCGCCCATCAGCCCTGATTCCTGTATATGTAAGGTATTTGGCTTCAATCATGAACACCGCTCTCAGCATCTGGTGGAACAATGAACTTCTCACTGACTGCCAGTAAAATGGGCTTTTGCCATTATCACTCAACCAATGTGATCTGCCTGTCTTTAATTACAGATCATTTCAACAGGGCATTGGAGTTCAAGGGTGAAGCCCTCGTGAGTTGCTTTTGGAATATCTCAAGGCCTTTGATAAAGTGTGGCACAAAGCGTCTACTCCCAAACTTCAGTCGCATGGTGTGTCTGGAGTGGATGCATTCAATCATTTCGGCTTTCCTTACAATCGCAAGAATGAAGGTGGTACTTGAAGGTCAAATCTTCCTCCAATCTTCCTCATCAGTTTTGGCATCCCACAGAGTTCTCTGTCCTCAGTCACACTCTGTTCATTGTTTTATATCAATGATGTTCCTGATAATGTTTTGTCTCGGGTAGCCACTGTATGCTGATTCTCCTCAACTTTACAAACTGCTGATTCATTCAACACTACTCGTATGAGGTTGGGAGTTTTCAATGGACAATGATTTAAGAGAAATCTGTTGAAGTGGGGGGAATGACTGGCTGGTAAGCTTCAATGCAAAGAAAACTAAATTGTTTTCCGTAATGTCTCGCTTCAAGCTTGACATGATCTTTCCCCTTCTGTGCACATGGGTCTTCACCTGAACAGAATCATCTGAGCTTCAAGCTTCCTTGGTCTGGACATTTCTAACTTCCGTTGGATAAGTACATTTATAGTATTTGCAAAGAGTGCTTCCAAGCAAGTTTGGTTGTCTCTATCAAGTGCCGAGGTATTTACCTCCCTGATGCTGTCTTGGTACTCTGTGTAAGATAACTAAGACATCCCTCATGGAGTACTGTTGCCACAATTTAGGCGAGAGCACCAGCCTGCCACTTATCTTTCCTTGATAGGCTCCAGAAACGCAAATAGTTTAAATGGTTGGTGGTCGGAGATGGTTCAACTCTTCAACCACTCTCTCACGTAGGTCAGCTGCCGCTCTTTAGTTTGTTCTAGCAGATATTTTTCATGGCAAATGTTCTGCTGGACTTTCTAACTTGGTTCCTCGATGTATGAGTGTTTGGACGCTAAGACTCAGTTTGCCACTTTGGCACCCTGCACAATAGCTGGATTCCAAAGTGCAGACAAAAGGTTTATGCCAGATAGTTTTATCCTCGTGCTGTCTCGCTTGAAATATATACCCTTAAGCATGCTTCCATTAATCCTACGATCGATTCAAGCTTTAAGAGGATGTCAATTCTACTTCCTACAATGTTGAGGTTCCATCGCATTTCAACACTATTCTGCGCTAACCCTTCCTGTTAAATCTTGGATGTTTTCTTGTTATTTTTCTTTCATTTATTTTGTTTGCTTTTATGCGTTATCTTTATCTAACCTTCCTTAACAATGGCTTCATGCCTTTGTTTGGGGCGATATCCATTAAAAAAAAAACCTTACCGATGTACCAGAAATATATCCAATATGCAGGTCAAAGGTCATTTTATATGCAAATTAAAAAAAAAATAAAAATTGCATGACATCAAAAACCTACAATTGCACCCTGATGGACCCCACATATATTCTAAACATCCAGGAGCCAATGACTTTTTTTTAGGCAGAAACGAAGTAACCTATCTCCTTAGATAGGCCTCTTTACTCGTAAGGAAGAGAGGAAGGGGAGAAAAACACTGAAGCTAGCAAGTAAGATGGTTCGGTTAGAAAAGGTCCTAGGGTTAATAAAGAAACGGGGCAGAATTTTGGATGACGGATGATGCACTACTTATTTGCAGTCCTGGAGGAAAGATTGAAGACAGAACAGCTTCTGGAAGGTGGTTTCATAGGATGGAGAGAAGGGAGGACAATAAAAGAAGGGAGAAATAAAAGAGCTGAGGTGTGGCAGTTCAACCTGGATTTTGGAAAGTAATTCTGTGCCAAAAACCAAGGTCAAAGTATAATTATGAGCTGCAACATTCAAGTATATTTTATTCGAGTGAAAGTAAGAGTTTCAAAGTCAGCTGAACATTTATCATTTTAGTAAGTGGAGCAATCCTCTTGTAATGTGAAGAGGAAATTGAGTGTGTACAAGAAGGGTCTCTCTGGGTTTGAAGTTGGCAGTAGACCGATCTTGCTCAGGTCATCTTCCATCCTTTATCCTATCTTTTCTAACCACCGTTGCACCTCACCTAACCCATCCTTTTTAATTTCTGGGAACTAAGTTTCTTTTCCCTCCCCAAATCCTCCTGTTTCCTCATCCCTTGTTACCCTCACCAGAGGAGAGGGTATTGTATTTGGACGTTTTGTTGTCCGTCTGCTTTTGTCCACCACGAAGCCAAGTATTTTTCTCCCAACCGCTTGTCAGATTGCCATTTTTCACCAATAGTTTGTGACGACTCATTGTAGAATGTTGTAATGATCAATTATGACGTCATAAGGCCAACGCTGGTGTGGCTAGCCATGTTGGAAAAACTTTGGAGCTCTGTATCTCTGAAACGCAGCAACAAGGAAAAATTGAAACTTGCACATCGCAAGTACTCCTTATGGAGAAGTGATTTTTTTTTTTCTTCATAGGTGCCTTTGGTTATGTCATAATTTGCATATGTAGAACGCTAGATCTAATCATGATGAAAAGTTGAGGGTCATTCGGGATAAAATGGTCCACAGAAAAAAAATATTGATGACGTCCATTGGTCACATGTTTCAAGCAAACCATAATTTGTTTAAAAAAAAAAAGAAAAAAAAAACTTCAAAAATCTTCTCTGAAGTGGCTGAACAGATTGAGGCTAAAAGTTTATACATTCTGACGCGCCTATGCCATGAGGACCCAAGGTTTATGCATTTGATGTCACTCGGTCACATGGTTTGGCAGCCAACTATTTGATGTACCCTAAACCTAAAAAATCTTCTTCTCCAGAACGGCTGGACAGATTGAGGGAAAACTACACACAAATGTTCCGCCCAAGCCAAGTTTGTTAAGGAACAATTGGATCAGTCACATGGTTTGGCAGCCATATTGGAATTGAAGAAAAATATTAAATAACGTTTTCTCTGGAAACTACTTGATCAATTGACATAAATCTTCACATTCATGATCCCTAGTAGTGAAAGGGGAATACATATTTTATTAATTCAACTTGCATTGGGTGCATGGTCTGCCAGCCAGAATGATTTAAGTTTCTGATATGGGTTTCTTTATTTATTTATTTATTTGTTAATTTTTTCCCTTTTTTTTTTGAATCAGGCTCACTTGGCTGTGCCTGGATGGGTTTGAGGGTAGAGTAGTAGCAGCTGAAATGTGAATCTTATCCAGGTTCCTCCTGATGACTTCTTTTTTTTGCTTTTTGCTTGTTTGGTTCCTTCTGATTTCTCCAATGCAGGACTGTACCTATTTTGGTCTCCCATTTGATTGAATTGAATTAATTTTAATCCCATTCTAAATTCAATTGAAGAATGAATAATAATAATAAATAATAATAATAATAATGATGATAAACGTCGTGGGTCAAGGTCGGGTGTCCAATCAAAGTGGGACGTCTTGGTACCCGGTCATCACTGCCAGGCAGTTTTAAAAGTGGCAGTTCTAATTAGGTCTGCTCATTAATTACGTAACACACCAGTACACAAACGCCACACAAAAAGAAGTCCTGGCGAGGGTTTTGCAATTTTTGCTCTTTCTTGTTACCCTCATCATCAAAGGTGAAGGAGGTTATGTTTTACACCCTTTCTGTCTGTTTGTTTTTTCCGTTTGTTTGCTTGTCTGTTTGTTTGCTTGTGTGCAGGATATCTCAAAAAGTTGTGGACGGATTCGGACGAAACTTGGTAGACACGTTGGGTGTGTGGCAAGGATGAACTGATTTGATTTTGGTGAAGATCCGAATCCGGATCTGGAGAAGAGAATTATTTAATTTTTAAATGATTCTTCACCATTGAGAGATGGGGACAAAACAATATAGTGCTTTATAGGCATGATATTTCAAAAATGTATTGGGCCCAATAATGTTCTCGTGGATCAGGCATTACGTGGCAGAGGTATGCGCTTTACCGAGTGCCCTTCTCGTTTTAAAAGTGTTTTTGTTTTAAATGGTGCAGTGTGGGTACGTCTAAAACAGGTTTGAAGGTATGAACTTATGATGGTGAAATTGTGTTCTGCCACGGTGTGATGATCTTAAATAGCGGTGTGATGATCTTAAATAGCGTTTGCATTCTTTTTGTTTCAGGAGTCGTATGCTGAACGGCAGTTTTGGAGTCGGCGATCCAGGAGGCTAATGAGCGAACTGAATAAACCTCAAGAATGTATGACATTGAATGGTCTGTGAAAGTGCGAATACAGAAGCATGACTGTATTGGCCGTTTAGATGTTCCTACCTGAGCACACACCTCATCATGCTGGTATCCTAAGTTCAAATCCCCTATGTTGTATCGATTTGTCCATTGTGTATCTGTAAATGTAATTGTTAATGTAATTATGTTAAATGTAATTATATAAAAGTAAAGTCCTCCCAATGACCTTGTCCTGAATGTGATGTGCACAATATCCACCATAAGCCATAGATTAAACTTTTAAAGGCAAAGGAGGTGTGAAGGCAGGTAGAATGAATGATCGGTTACAAGCAAGATCTATTATGTGGCTTGGCATATTCCTGGTACGTATTGTGCATGACATATTGCATTGCTTGACATGGTATGTCTCAGGTGTATTTATGACTTGGCATGTTTCAGGCATGCAATGTTGCAAGTCGCTCATCACAGACATTTTTATGGCTCGTCACAAGCATGTGTTGCTTGGATCTGTATATTGCTGCAGGTAGAGTCGGTGGGACGTTCAGGACCAAAGAGTTGGGGAGGGGGTGTATGCCGTTGACGAGGACGAAGGTTCTCAGATGTCTGTTCTTTATTTATTTTTTTGGGAAAGGAGACCAGGGTCTGGACTGTTCGGTCTCGGCTGCAAATTTGGTATAGTTATGCAAGTCTGGAGTATGTACATAGTATGATATTGATGACACCCAATTGTACATTTTGCATGCAATTCAAACGTATTTTTCCTTTTTATTTAAATAATAATTCTACCAAGAATGCAAACAACTCAAAATTGTGTTTATAAAGATTTGGTTTAATTTAATGTCTGTTCAACAGTCTTCTTTGGCATGGTAATGGGGTGGTTGATGATGTTGCAGCTTGCTTTTGCTGCTTTTGCTTGGACCGAGTGGTTTTTACCAACATCGGACCAACATGTAGAAGCTTTTCTATTTGCACGGTTTAACCGAGGCAGCCTGCAACTGTGAAGATCGCCTGTTCAAAGCAATGTGGACAATAAATGGAGCATGTTCAAACGTTTGTAGTCTCAAATGATAGTTAAACCACCATGGTGTGGAAGTCAGGTTCACGTCTACGTGGTTGTGGAACGAATTAATGACAGTCTGGAAATTTTTTTACAATGTCTGTACCTCCCCCCCCCCCCCATGACGTGGCTTGAGCAGAAACGTAATCGCTCCACATGATTCGAACGCTGTGAATGTGTGAGTAGTTTGTTCATACGGGCTTTTGCAGGTTGAGGGGAATCCTGGCAAGCAAAGTTGTCGAATGGGATGATTACATAATTGCTTCGACATGCTCTGCATTAGTAGCCTCTGTCATGACCATTTTAATGTGCGAAAGTGTTCACGATAATAACTTGAATAACACGTTTTTGGCTGTGACTTGGGTGCGAGTGTAAAAATAGTGACGTCATCGCGTGTACGGGGTATCCCCACCTTTTCGCGCATGCGCGTTGTTGTGATGCGCGCGGCATGCCGGGAGCGCTTGGTTTTCTGCATCCGCCATCTTGGAATGGCGTCTGTCGAATAAAAGAGGAAAAAAGTTCTGCGGAGCGCGATTAAAACTCGCTTGCGTCGTTCTTCTGTCGATATGAAGATGTGTGGACGCACGTCGGGACGACCGGACTAGTCTCTGGGCAGTGGGTGGCGCGAGTGTCGGGCAGTGCGCGGGCGGGCACCGCGGCCATTGTGTACCTCAGGATGAGCAAGCTGTCATTCCGGGCGCCGGCGCTGGACGCGGCGAGGCCGCTTCCCATCTACCGGGCAGAGGCGCTGCTGGACCTGCAGGAGTGCGTCTCCATTAACCCGTGCGGTTCCGCAGATGCCCCACGGGGATGGAGAGGGAGGAGGAAGCGGTATGTTTCCTTTAAGGCGACTAACTGGGCCTCGGGCCTAGTGATTGCGCATCCATCGTCCTGTCCCGGACACTTTTGGCACTCTCGGCCTGTTTTTGGTCGCTTATTGGGCCGCCTGTCCCTCTATTTTGTCGAGGCCGGGAAGGCGACGTTGCCGCTTGGGCGGCCGCCTGGGAACCGGGGGAGTTGGCTTAGCGCCCCCTGCTGGCCGGCAGTCGCAGTTCGTACTGCAAAGCGCACCCTGCACACATGACATCCCACAAAGATCACATTGTACTGTACACATGCGAGCATTGCCGTTGCTCGTAATGCTGCACGTTAAACCTGCATTGCACTACAGGCTATTGCAACATTGCGATGTCTGCAAGTGGCCGATATGCACTTTGGATCATGCGCGGGCGTGGCCGACACCTTGCACTTTGTATTCTGGCCAACGCAGCACCCCAAACGCACACAACGTCCAGTTGTCGATTTGTGTTTGTGTGTGTATTAATGTATATTATATATATATATATATTAATATATATATATATTAATAATATCGTATACTGTATATAATCGCAACGATTTTATTGCTATTCACAAACATCCTTTTTCCAGCCTCATTTGATTCACTGACTTGTCCAGTTGTTTTACAAATCGTTTGATTTAAATTCCTCCTCCTCCTCCTCCTCCTCCTCCTCCTCCTCCTCCTCCTCCTCCTCTCCTCCTCCTCCTCCTCCTCCTCCTCCTCCTCCTATCCTCCTCCTACTCCTCCTCCCTCCTACTCCTCCTCCTACTCCTCCTCCTCCTCCTCCTCCTCCTCCTCCTCCGTGTCACTTTCTCATCTCCATTCGTTTTGTGTTTTTTTTTTTTTTTCCCCTCAAACGACCCATGCCTGTTAAATGCACTTTGGAAACCTTTTAATATTCATTCAGAAATACTGTGCTTTGTGGTGACGTTTGCACTCTTCATGAAGTAGTGCTGCTGCATCAAATTGGGAGAAGCTTTGTGTGCTTCATTCTAATGTTTTTTTTTTTTGTTTTTTTTTTAGAGCAATCTCGGACGAGAATGGTCATCTTCATACAGTGATCCCAGGCTGCGATCCATCTGATCATGCATTTCGTGTTTATCCTCAGGAACACCACCTGCAGAGAGCCATCTCGGCACACCATGTGTATGGGGAGAAGCGAGAGGGCATTGTCATCCCTGTACCCAAAAGCAGAAAGCAATGTTAGCTACTACAACGAGCTGTATCGCGGTGACTTCACGCAACCGAAGCAACTGATACATCTGCACCGTACGCAAACCTGCATCATTCCGCAACTCGCTGTTTTTCATTTGACGCACTTGCTATGTTTATACGCACTTTGGACGCACTTGCATGGTTATACAACGCCCGGTTTGTGACGGTGAGTTTGATATAATTATTGTCAGGAATTGGGGAATGTTTTGAATTGCACTTGTGTGTTGAGGACGACGTGTGGGTTAGCTTTACGTGCAGAGATGTCTCGTGTTGAGAGATTTGTTGACTTGTCTTGATTATGAATTTACTCTTGATGGCTTGTTGCAGCCTTCAGCCTCGAGTCCGATCAGCCGGAGTATGACATGGATTCCTGAGGATGAGGTCTTCCTTCGAAGATCAGCAGTGGAATAACGATCGCTCCTCTGCAGTTTGAAGAGTGATCGATCGGCTTGAAAGAGGAAGCGGGCAACAGGTGAGATGTGGGGTACTGGCATGGTATGCTTTACAATAGTAGCATTTATGGTATTTTACAAGACGTGCCATTTGACGTTCGCAGATAATCAAACTCGGCTTGTTGAATGGCAAATGTTCCATCATTCCCACTTGCGGATCATAATCCTGTTCCACTCATAATTCGTCCTTCACGATGTCTTGAGGACACCGTGAGTCGTATTACAATGACGATCATGATAAGCGTTTTCCTCAAACTATGCTGATACCACACATGGTGAAGAGGTCACGTTTATTTAACACGTTTGAGCAATGGCATCTCTGTGATTAACTTTTTTTTAATCTTGTCTATCACAATAGTAGTCCCTTTTTGGGGTTGTTGTAGTTTGAGTGTTCTGCTGACTCAAAGAGCTAATACCAGTGGAACGGCTACACTATACTACATTTGCATAACTTTTGCAACTGATCTGTTTGCATGTGTAAGTCGTCCTGTGTTTTGATATTCTGATTTTGATGTACCACACTGTTACAGAGCGTGCTCCCAAAAGCAGTTTCTTGGCAAAGACTTATATTGGGTGGTTTGCCATTGCCACCATGCTCATCAAAGCAGTAGTTGGGAAAGGAATTTGTAATTTGTTTCATGGTGGTGGTGTAACTCGCTTACTTTTCGTGAAGACACAATGGGAGCTTTCACGCCCGCCAACTAATGCGGTTAGAAGGGACGTGCAGTTTAACGTCTATCCGAGGGACAGCAGGTGCATTGATGAATCGCCGTTCCTGTGAAACACTGGGGTTATGGTTTTATAGTTTGATCTGGATTCCAACCAGGCTTGGACAGCTTGAGGTGTGAGCATACCGAAAAGCCATACTGCCAGCCTGTGTTTTAGTACTAATGTATTGTTGTTTCTAAAATTTGCTTACTTTTTACATTATAAGGCCACCTCATTTCTAACGGTGAGGTCAGAGGTCCTGGGTCCCCTGGCTTCCAAAAGAATCAGAGCCTGTATTGTGTTAGGTGTTGTAAGGTTCATACTTTAAATTTATACTGGATTAAAAATGTGACAAGCAAGCTCAGCTAATTGTTTTGTGTAATCACCGGTTGTCCTTACAGTTGGTCACGCTGCATGAAGCAAAGCTACTGCTGAAAGAAGATGACGAGGTGATCAGCAAAGTGCATGGTTACTGGCTGGGAACGTTGCGTTGCAAGGTTGACAGTCTCATTCCAACAGTGAGCAGGACAGACGAGAAGGAACTGCCACAGTCAATCCCTACATTGGCTTTTGTAGTCGCCGCACAGAGAAGATGCCAGACTCGTAAGGTGTGTTCATGACCGATAATAGAACGTCTCCCTTGTTCGAGTGTACATCTTTGTTATGCTTCTGTGCGCTGTTCGTCTCGGGTGATGAAATTCACAGACGAGTGTTTTTTTTCATCAAAAGCGATTACCAAATAAATTGTGAAAGCAGTCATTCATTCAATGCCTGTTTTCTCATTTAATGAAATCATTGAGCTGAGTTATGTGGGCATGTCGGGAATGTCAAGTGTAATCGGTAAGTTGAATTGTTGGAGTATTTTAATTTTTTTTCCAAAAAGGACCATTGCATATCAGCCCCAGTGCTTTTGAGTCAGGCCGTGATGCTTAGCCGACCTTGATAAAGTTATATTTGGCCTGAAATATGCGTCGCAACATTGACCATTCACTTTTCGCGATGTCGCCCCAATAACACGCATCGAAATTGTTTCGGTGATCCGTAACTTTTGTGTCTTATCGGGTTAACAATTTGAACGTGACAGTAAAACTAGCGCCAGTTGATTGGATATCAAAAGACAGAGAACGATGGTTCTTTTTCATTGGCTGTTGAGACTAACTTGCTGAGGTATGTTTCATGTCGTTTTGTACTATTGCAGAAATATTTGTGCTCCTTGCATTCATGCAATCCTTAGTGCGATAGTACTCCTTGCAAGTCTCTGTACTTTACGGGAAGAAGAAGATCCAGACAGACAAGATATGTTGACATGTTAACTGATACTGACTGGCACAATCCATAACTGCGAGGCCTGTGGAACTTCCAATGAACAATTGAAGAACTAATCCTCTGCCAGCATGAAATTGCCTGCTCACCAAATCTGTGCAATTCTGTCATTGGCGATTCTATTAATTTTGCTTTGGGGCCACCTTTTGTTACATACGCATGTCAGGGTGTGGCAGTGGAGTAAAACGTGTGTGTGTTGTGTGTGTGTGGTGTGTGTTTTCAAAACTTCAAAACCATGAACCTAGCAGCCTGAAACTTTGCATGCATATGAAGAAAACTCCTTGGAAGTACAAAGAGTGAAAATTAGGTGTTTGGGTTAATTAAAACACCCCTTTTAAAGATAATTAAATGGCCTTATTTAATTGTAATCCTTTATCAGGCACGATCTTTTTGTCGATGAGGTCTGAAGGCGCCATGTCTTTTGGCCTGCTCAACTATGCCTATCTTTTTTTGTGTGTGTTTGTATCCCATGTCGAGGCTTGTATGAGAGCGAACACACACGCACAGCAAGGGGGGCATGAGACAAGAGTGGCGGGAGTGGGAAGGATAAAACGGTGGGAAAGAGACATTAGGGAGATCTGTGGGAAGGGAGAGGGATGGGGCGGGAACATGGGGTATACAAGATGGACATTACAGGGACTTTCAGAGAGAAGTGAAGCACGCATAACCTCTGGCAGTGCTGCTCCAGGGCAAGGGTTAGGGTTAGTTGTTAGGGTTAGGGTTCATCAGCCCAGGCTGATGAAAGTAAACATCAGCCTGGAGGTGGGAAGGCTGCTGGGGAAGGAAGTGAGGTTGCCCCCTGCCAAAGATCCTCCTGGCAACGGGCTGGCTGTGACCATTCCAGCATCGTGCCACGGTCATACTGGACTTGTTAAACCGGATGTAAGGCCCGGAGAAGAATTTGGCAATAGTCACTGGTGTGATGAGGCCAGTGTGTAGTGGGGAGGGTGAACGGCAAGTGGGCATAAAAAACGTGACAAGGTTCAGGGCTGATGGATGGCTTCCGGGCACCTACAGAAGGAAACAAAATGGTGTGGGGAGTTCGAGTGTCGGATAAATCACATGTAGGACAAGGACATTACGGTGATAAATCAGTGGGGTTTTTATGGATTTAACAAGGACATAAGCACACAATGAACAATTCGATGAAGCAGATGGGATTTGAACCTGGGATCTCAGAAACCTGAGGCACAGGATTAGATTGACAAGCTGAAACAGGTTAATTTTGATATCCATTTCTTCATATCATTTGTAATTTTTCCAAAGGAGCTGAATGAGGTTGCATTTCAATGTGAATGAAGCATACGTCTCATATATGAATGAACAAATATTCATAATGGAATCGCATCAAAAACACCATGCTGCTCAGACCAGATTTTTGCTGCTATAATGGGCTGAGATGAATTTTCAGATCCACAAATTTTAATTTTTAATTTTAGATTATGCATCGATGTTCATCTGATCATATGCTTGTGAAAGTAAACATCTCTCTGGCATTCTTCAAAGAGTTGTCTCATG
The DNA here is from genome assembly GCA_035128595.1 of Eptatretus atami. NCBI lineage: Eukaryota > Metazoa > Chordata > Myxini > Myxiniformes > Myxinidae > Eptatretus > Eptatretus atami. The sequence continues at coordinate 54,951,882 of CM068964.1, forward strand.
CTGGCATGTCTGGCATTTCACTCAATCAGTTGGCAGGGACTGCAAGCAGCCATCTATCTTTTTCATTTATATTTTTTTAATTTTGTATACCGTGTCGAGGCTCGTATTAGAGCTAACACACCAACGCACAGCAAAGGGGGCATGGAGACAAGAGGGCGGTGGGAAGGACAAAACAGTGAGGAACAGAGACATTAGGAGATCTGTGGAAGGAGAGGGATGGGTGGGGAACATGGGGTATACCAAGATGGACATTACAGGGACTTTCAGAAAGGAAAGCAGGGATTTGAAGGAGGTGGGTTGGGGTGGATTAAGGGTAGAAAAGATCGAGTATTTGGATGGAGGACGATGAGGTGGTGGTGAACAGCTGTTTCAAGGCCTGGAGCGAAGAATGGAATAAACTCCCTCACTCTGTTCAATTCCCAAAGGTGGGAAAAAAGAGGAATGAAAGAGTGAAGGTGAGCAGTGATTCGTGATTTTGGTAGTTTTACCAGAAAGGGGTTGTTGGTGGACCTTGAGCGCCCTGAGGAAATATGGTGGGGACAAATCGCTGACAGAGCTGGGGGGGGGCAAGACGGGAGAGGAGATGGTAGAAGACAGAAAAAGACCACCGACCCTGCCTGCGGTGGAGAGTGAGGGCCCAAAAGACTCAGCCTCATTGTGGGAAATACCAATGATCTGAAATGCCTTGGTTTCCACTGCATGAAGCCAAGAGAGGTGAGAGCAGTACTCCATCAAGCTGTGGACAAAGCTTTGTATCGTGGTCAGGAGGTCAGGTGGGCTGAGGAAGAACCTTGCATGACAGAGTGAGAGTGTGAGAATTTGTCAGGATTGAAAGACATGTTCCACGTGTTGGACAGTTTGTAATTTTACCCAGATCTGCAGAGAGCGAAGAAGCTGCTGCTTGCTGGTCTGAGGGATGACAGATGGTACGGCAGAGGGTGGAGTTATCAGCAAAGAGAAAAGAGGATTTTCCACGGAGTCGGAGAGATCATTGATGAGAAACCACGAAAAAGAACAGGGCCCAGAACACTGCCTTTGCAGGAACTCCAGCCTGGACAGGGCGAGGGGATGAGAGAACTCGATTAAGGGCCACACGTTGGCTGCGACAGGAGAGGAAGTCTGCGAGCCATGAGTGGAGATGTCCTTGGATACCATAGGAAGAGTTTTGGTGAGCAGAGCAGGCAGGGTGCAAGACCGTGTCGAAAGCATGCAATATGTTTGGGGATATGGCTCTGATTTCATTTCTGGCATTGAGGACCTCCATCCATTGTTGGGAGAGCAGAAGCAGCATATCCAGGGTAAAGTGACCTGGTCTGAAACCAAATTTTATGATCGGAAATCAGCCAATTGGATTAGAGGAAGGATTTAATGTCTGAAGCCGATGATGGATTCCATAACCTTGCTGATGATTGTGAGATGGCTGAT
>CM068964.1:54953331-54981309 GCA_035128595.1 Eptatretus atami
TGGTCTGTAGTTGCAGGGATCTGTTTTTGCACCTTTTTATGCAGGGCAGTAATGTTTGCTAATTTCCAAGTTGATGGCAGATGACCTTGAGCAAATGAGAGGATGAATAGAACAGAGAGAGGGTGAGCAAGAGCAGAGGAGCAGGTTTTTGGGACACGTGGGCTGATGCCGTCTGGACCGGTTGCAGAATCTGAGTCGAGGTTTGACAACACTTTGTTAGAAGAAAAGGACACAGAGTCCAGGGGCAGTTAGGTGCGACTGGGTAAGGTGGGTACAGAAAGCGATGGGTTTCGGATACAAGATTTCGATGCAAACACGGAGTTTTGGCATTCAGGCTTTTCACGTGCGGTATCAGCAGTGCGGCCATTTGAGGTAAGGGATGTCATTTGATGTCAGGCCAGATTAGATCTGTGACTTACTCCAGGTATCATGTAAACCTCTACTAACCTGTTCCATGGTCGGGTTGTCGGCGACTAAACCGTCTCCCCCACCGGGTTTTTTTGGTGAGGAGGGTGTTTGGATATGGACACCCAGCAGGATTAAAAACAAAACCTGTCAAAGGGTCTGAAGCCACTCGCTCCTCCCTTTACGAAGCCGCAAACTCCTCCCTTAGGGGGAAAAAAAAGGGGGGCGGAGCCGGAGGAGGGAGAAAGGAAAGATGAGAAAACAGAAAGAAACCATTAAAGCCACGCGACGTGTTTGAGCTTGGGCAGACTGCATCGTAGACTGGGCTGGTCATGGGAGAGATGTGCCGGGGCCTGTCGGACACATTTAAGTGTCGTGGGGGAGGGGGTCGGAGAGGAGAGTACTGTGTCTTGTCTGCAGCTGTGCCGGTCTTGTCTCATGTTTGGTAGGGGTTTATTAGAAAGTCGGGGGGTCGGAAGGGTTCCACGTCGAAACCCTAGGTGCCTAGTTTTATGGTTTAGAACGGGTTATTATGGACTGAGAACATTGTCGTGAATAGGGGTTGGTGTTCCCGATAGATATCGGTTGGCTAAGAGCGTATGAGACGGGATTTGGCGCCTTGAATAGTATTCCGTAAGGCGCGCGCGAGGAACGTTCCACCGCACAGTTGCTTGGATATAAAACCAAAATGGGGGGCTGAGACTATGGTGGGGCCGCTTGGTCTCTGACAAATGGCGGCTGGTGGGGGTATTCCCCCAGCTGCAAGGCACAGGTGTACAGGGGTTGTGAGTGATGTGAGGCGGGTAACGGTGGGTGAGACGGAACGCGGCCCGGGCCGTTTTATAAACGCGAGCGGCGGTAGCTGGTTAAGTGACGCGAATGCTTCAACGCGGGGGCTGTCAGAGTAGGAAGGGTGAAGGACGGCACGGATGCGGTGCACGAGGTCCATCAAACGCACTGGGTCGAGCGGGATGTGAATCCGCCACCTAAAGGGAGAGACTGAAAAAGACCAGAGCAAAGATATATAATAAAAGCCTGGTGAGATAGAGGGTCTCAGGGAATAGGAGCAGAAATGAAGACAGAATAGGGAACGTAGTAGAACAAAACCAAAAGGCCGAGTGTTTTCAAAGATAAGTGTCATGGGCTTACCGGTGGGGAGGGGCGGAAGGCACGGGGATCCAACAGTGTGGAAGTTTGAGAGGCGGCGGGTGTAGCAACTTGATAGTTGAGGGGGAGGAGCGTGATGGAAGTGGTGCGGAGGGAGGTGCACCAGCAAATGAGAGAATTGGTGACAATGCCAGGAGTACAGAACTTTAACTCCTGAGGCGGTGCCGGTGCAGCCCAATGGTTGGTCGAGAGAGGAGAGTGAGGAGGGGCGAGTGGAACTTCCGTGGGGCAAGTGGCGTGCTCCAGGGAAAGCGAGGGGAAGTAAGCCAAGAGAGGGTGGAAGGCTGTGTTGGAAAGAAGAAGGAAGAGGGTGCCCTGAAGGAGCTGCATGAATGAATCACTCAGTGGGGGAGACGGGGGTTTGGCTGTGACCACTATACGCCAGCGGCTAGGGGGTGGGCGCCGGTCATTAACAGGGGCTGTAAGCCGGAATGATGAGAGGCCCATCCGAAAGAAGGTGTGTGGAGAATATAGTCACTGGTGTGATGAAGGCAGAGGTGTGTGGGTGGTGAGGGAAGTGGGCATAAAAACAGGACGGAGGTCTCCAGGGGCTGATGGAATGGAGGTGGAGCCTGAACAGAAGAGAAAGAGAATGGGTGGGGCTCGAAGCTGAGAGGTGTCAGAATAAATAAAGAAGGAAATTCAACATTAAAGAGGGGACAAAAAAAGGGGGGGACAAAATTAAAGGGGAAACGCGGGGGTGAGGAGGGAAGGGGCCCCAGAAAGAGGATCGAGTGGGTTGATGATTAGAGGACATAAAGCCCCCCCGCACACAATGAACAACTAGATGGAAAGCAGATGGGATTTTGAACCTGGGTAGTGCAGAAACCGAGAGTGACGGATGCAGAGAGAAGCCGAAACAGGTTTAATTTTATGAGTAGTCCAATTGCGCGATGGAGGTTTGAATGGTTTTTGCCAAAGGGCTGAATGAGGTTGACGGAGTGAGTGAGGCATAAGCGTCTCGTATATGACATTAGACGGAGGTCGAGTGAATGGATCAATCAAACACCAATGCGCTGATGGAGAGGCGAGGGTTTTTAGAGCTGCTATAGGGGCGACGGGTGAGATGACAAAATTAAAGTGAGATCCGAAAAAAGAAATTTTAATTTTAGATTATGTCATGAAGTGTTTGCATGAGAGTTGTGAAAGTCAACATCTCTCTGGCAATTCTCAAAGAAGTATGGTCTGTCGAGAGGCTGGCGATGGGCAGTCGAGTCGTGAGGGGAGGCGGAATGGCGGCGCGGTCTTTTTGTTGTGATGTTTGTAGGAGAGTGTGGTATACTTGTCGAGGCTCGTATGAGAGCTAAACACACCAGGAGGGCACACATATGAGAGCTAACAGCGAACGGAAGAGAGGGGGAGAGGGAGAGCTCAAGGAGGGCCGTGGGAAGTGAGACAGGGAGAAACGGTGAAGGAAGCAGAGGACGTTAGGAGTGGGGGGAGAGGGATGGGGCGGGAGGATGGAGGTATAAAGATGGAACATCACGGAACTTGTCGGAGGGGCAGGAAGTTGGAAGAGGGAGGGTGGGTTGTTGGGGTGGAGTGAGAACGGGAGGAGAAGAGAGAGGATAGTTGGATGGGGGCCAAGTGAAGAGGTGGTGGCGAAACAAGGTGAAAGGCGCCTGGAGGGAAGAGGGTGGGATTGAACGGGTGAGGGGTTATTGCACAAGGCAGGAAAAGAGGATATGGAGAGGGGGCAGGTGAGCAGTGTGTCATGAATTTTGGTGGTTTTACAGACGGAAGGGTTGATTGGGGGCGCTTGGCGCCCGGAAATATGGTGTGAAGGACGAAAGCGGCGAGAGAGTAGGGGGGGGGGGGGGAGAGGGAGACAGGGAGAGAGAGGAGACAGAAAGAACCACGCGGGGAGGCGGTGCCTGTGGGGTGAGTAGGCCCAAAGACTAAGAGGCTCATGCGGTGGGAGTGCAGAGTGGGCGTGAAATGCGCTTGGATATAATCAGGCGCAAAGCTGAAAGTGTGAGGAACACCAGCCCAGAGGTGAAGGCAGATACAAAGGGCACCTGGGCTGGTGGACGAGCTGGTATGGTGTGGAGAAAGGCTGCAGGGGTGGGCCAAGAGGGAGACGTTTGCATGACGGAGGATTAACCGAGGGGGGGACGGTGGCGCGCCAGGTTGTGAAATGTGGCATTCCGCGGGAAAGATCATGTCAGATAGTGAAGACACGGGGCAGGGAGGGCTAAGTTGAAAGAAAGGAATATATTGCCAGAGGTGGGTTGGAAGAAGGAGTGTGGGGGGGGGGGGGGGTGCCAGCCATGCCTTCGGGGAAAGAGGAGCAGTGAAGTGTGAGATTTTGTCAGGATTGAAGACGATGTTCCCGTGTTGGACCAGTTTGGTGATTTTACCCAGATCTGTTCAGGGAGGGGAGCGAAGAGCTGACTGCTGCATGAGTCTGAAGGATGACAGAGGTACGCGCGAGAGGGGGAGACAGCAGAGAGAAAGAGGTCCACGAGAGATCAGAGAGAGATCATTGATGAGAAACCAGAAAAAGACAGGGCCCGAGAGTGCACTGGGCTTGGAGGAAGCTCCAGCCTGGACAGGAACGAGGGTGAATGGAGAACTCGAATTTAGGGCCACCGTTGGCTTGCGACAGGAAGGAAGTCAGACAGAGCTGAGTGGAGATGTCTTGGATACGACATAGGAAAGAGTTTTGGTGAGCAGAAGGGTAGGGTGCCAGAGCACGTGTCAAAGCTAACTGCATAGTCTATGGGATAGGGCTCTGATTTCAGTTTCATGGCATTAGAGGACCTCCAAGGTCCATTGTTGGGAGAAAAGCAGGCATATCCAGGGTAGAGGAGGCCGTCTGAAACGCAAGATGCTAGAATCGGAATGGGGCCATGATTGGATGAGGAAGGATTTTAATGTCTGAAGCGATGATGGATCGCATAACGCTTGGGATGATTGTGAGTGGCATGATGGCGGAGAGATGAGGCCGACTGTTTTTGGCAACTTTTTATATGCAGGAGGAGTAATGTTTGGCCTAATTTCACAGGAGGCAGATGACCTTGAGCAAATGAAAAGGGTGAATAGAAGCAAGAGAGCCAGGGTGAGCAAGAGCAGAGGGAGGAGCAGGTTTTTTTAGGACATGAATAGGGCTAAGATGGTGTGGGAGGGGGTGCCGGGAGAAGCCCGAGTGCAGGTGCAGCTCTCTAAACTAATTGATCAGAAGAGAGAAATGGCACAGAAAGCGATGAGATATATCATAGGAAGACCGCGATGCACACGGGAGTTTGGGCATTCAGCCTTTTCACTGCCACTTTCAGGACTGGCCTCGGGGGATGATGGCAGCCCCGATATGGACCATAACAGCCATGAGGAAGTGGGCCTTCCCACAGAAACAAAGTGCAGGCTCCACATGCAAGATTCATCCCATGGAGCCTTTAGAATGAATTATCCCTTCCTACTTTCACGCACCGCGGTGTACAAAAGGGGGGGGCCAAATCCTAATGGTGACTGCAGTTGCTCTGAAACCATTTGGCCTTCTCTTACCTAGGCGATGGCCAATCTGACTAGAAGCGCATGTAGTGCATTTCAACAAGTCCACAATAAATATGTGTACGACATCTCAGGAGAAGGCAGAGCATCTGTTAGAACCCTTCACAATTAACTTTCAAACTTGGTCCGCGTGGGGGTGGCAGCTTTGTGAAGTCCTGTAACTCTGGAGTTTGAACAATCGCCCTTGGCAGGCCTTCCGGCCTCTGAAATGGCAGCCACAGAATCCGACTCGTTTGTTAAAAGACCTGCGCCGGTCATTTTCTCTGTGTACTTCCAAATCTGTGTGACGAGGACCGTGCGACGCGCTCAGATGTACGGGGCATGCTTCCCTGGCAGAGCCAACTGCTCTTGGACTCTGTGTGTTTTTGCACCTGAGAAGGTGCGAAGAGGTTCTTGGGCTCTCATTCATAGAAGAGCTGCCACTGGACACGGGGACGCCAATAAGCTCGAGCGGGAAGGGGGAGGTGTGGATCCTAAAAACGGGCCTGCTCTGCTGTGAACATCCCGTTCTTGTCAGTCCCTATACGGACATCATTACTATGGTGCGGAAATGGCGCGGGCATCGAGCGATAAAAAGGGCAAATTTGATACACCGGTAGTGACAGAACCGACATATCGGTGACTTCCAATCATCAAGGACGCAAGGTGAGAGAATCACGAGTGCATGGGCGGAGTTGACATGGAATCACTTCGTTGTTTGCCAACAGGGGGGGCGGGAGCCCATCTCAGATCACCATTTTTGGGTTTTAGACCAGATACTCCATAATTGATGCGGAGTGCTTGACTCACAACCGAGATGGAGGGAGGTCCTCAATTCAGAACATGAAGAAGGCAGGAGACAGTCTCTCTGGACAATACGGCACTGCTGGCCTTTGATACAGTCTGGCATCTTACTAGTCAGATTGCTCTCTTCCTAGTCAGAGTGCTGTATAGGAAATCCAGAGCCACTCACCACACATAAGACTTATCGGGAGCTGCTGCTACTGCTCATAGCCAAGTGTGCTCTCAACGAGAATCGCTTTCTTCTCCTACTCTTTGGGTCAGGCGTGGAGGGGCCGGAGGCAGGGGCCGTCATGGCCGAGTCCTACGTGTCCTGATCTTCATGAATGATCTATGAAAAATCCTCTATCTTATGCTGATGAACTCCAGCGGCAGCCCTCGTCTTTCAAAGCGAGTCTCTAAATCAGTGTTGCAGGAGAGCGTTGGGAGTAAAATCACAAAGATGGTAGAGCGGGGAGATTTAGAGAAAGTGCAAGTGTATGGGAAGCAAGGTCTTTCAAACCTGACAGATACACACCCTTAAACACTGGATCAGTCTCCACCGAAAGGACATCAATGGTCAAACTCACGCTCCCCACCCCCATCTACTGGTCTTCAAAATCCTCTTGAGGAGGTTCAAAACTCTTGGGTCTACCAGCCAATTCAACATTACTTGGCCCAACCGAGAGAGTGGTTCAAAATTACCCTCAAACAAAGGAGTCAGGCAAATGGGCATCAGCCGTTATCGTACAAAGTCCTTTACCTTGAGGCAGCGCGCGTCGTTCCTAGACCACCTACAAGGCTTTCCTCCCACAAGCTTGAGAGGTGGGAGGGTAAAAGGGGTCTCGGCGTGTGCTGGCTCACCTGGTGTAGCAACATTCTCAGGCTTGAATGCTGTGGAAAAGCAAAGAGGTGGGCAAGTAATAAATGGAGAGTCGGCCATTATCGAAGCTAAGGGTGGGCCTATCACCTCACCAATAAGAGAGGAAGGTGGGTCTCATGTCTTCGATCACCTCCTTTCTTGGTCTTGAGTCGCGTCGCTTTCCCATGCTTTGCCCCCACCCAACAGGTTACTGAGGCAGGACGATGGAGGTGCGGTCCACCGAGCCAACGCCGAGTCTGGTGAAACTCCCCAGATCCCAGATCAATGCTTACCTCCACTTACGGGGGGGGGAGTAGGGGGGGGGCTCATTCATGGTGGTCGCGCTTTTTCCACTGTGGAACCAACTTCCAATTCTCTTCAAGAGCTCAGCGTCTGTACTCTAGGTCTCAAGAAAAGCGATCACACCATAACATCAAAGAATCTTCCCCAATTCCAAAAGAACCGAGGGGGCATCATCTTTTTCTAAGCCCTTGTTTAGACCGGAGTGGCGAGGTCCCTCCTCCTTCCAAATTTTCCAGTTTTCGTCCTGAGAGTTTCCTTCTGTATTCTTTGGATCAGAGGCGATATAGAAAACAGTGGTGTCGGCGTCCCCCCCTAGGTGGCAGCAAGTGGCTGCGGCACAGGACACACATTGTTTGTCAAGTTTGACTCTATCTTGGCATTCAAAGCTCTGTGCGGGCCTCTCCCCCTCTCATAAGCTTTTTGGCCCTATTGCATCCTGAAATGGTTCAGGTGGACCATAGTACTACGGGGGGGGGAGGGAGCTCTTCAGGCATACCCTCGAGGGATGTATATAAGAGCCCTAAAATAAATAAACTAAAATAAATTCTTCTTATGGAATCAGTTGATAAACAGCAAGCAATACATTGAGATGAGGTAGCGGTGAGGAAGGGAGACGTGTGTCACAACAAGCTGGAAACCTTGCTGGTTAGGTCAGAGTGTGGGAACCTCGCCCCAGAAAACTGAAAATGGCGTGGCACTGAAGGTCCTATATTAGTACTAGGGGGGGGGGAAAGAGCGGGGGGGGAGAAACGAAGAAAGAGAACCCAAACTAGGCTGAGTGCGGGAGTTGTCCCTCGCTCCTGGCAAGTACCTTTAATTTTTACAGGATCTCAGGCTCGTAGTGAGCTAAAACCACACACACAACACACACACACCCACCTTAAGGGGGGGGGGGGGCACACACACACAGGTGCGGGGTGGGGAAAGGGAGGGGCGGGAAAGTAAAGGGGAGGGGGAGGGCCACACACACACACACACAAAACCATAACACACAAACACACCACAGGCCGTAACTTCTAGCTGGGTACCAGCAGGACGTAAGACCAATGGCAGCGGGTTTAATGTCACCGCACTCAGCAGGCATCTAAGAAAAATTGCCTCCTCCCTATTAGATGCCACTCATAAGTGGGGATTGTGTGCATCTTATCCTGTGGAAATACATAGAAGAGGACGAAGGGCAAGCAAGGAAGCTAGAACCTGAAGATTTGAAAGAGTGAGGCGGCAGGGGAAATAGTTAATATGGAATGTAGATGGAACTGCATTTTTTTGTAAAAAAGTGTGAAAGTAATGTGTTGAAAAGTGCACGACAGGTGTTGACCACAAAAGACACCAGTATCCAATGGGCCCGCTAAGTGAGAGGAAGTATAGGGATTTTGCCTGTAGTAAAACGATGGTTTTGTTTGAAATAAAATTTAAAAAAAGCATTTTTGTGTTTTAAAGATAGGCCAAGACCTTGAGCATATGAGAATCACACATTTAATGTGGTTAGGGGCAGAGAGCAGAGCTAGTGCGAGTGGTTGCGTAGAGAAGTGCGGCGAGGAATGCAAGTAACAAGGTGTTGCGATGAGGGGGGGTGAGAAGAAGGGAAAGTGCGCCGAGCGACTATTTTCAATAAATCCACATGTGTAATATGTTCGGTATTTTATAAGAGAGTGATAAAGTTGCGTGGGATTTTAAACAAATAATTGCATCCATGTTAAATGAAAGGGGTGAGCAGACTGCCGCAATCCATTTCTTTCTAAAATTTGAGCTGTTATTTAGTTTTTTTTATGTTGGTTTAACGACGGAAGGTAGAGAGGAGCAGGCGTCACTTCAAACCAGATGGCTTGGTACAACGCCGCAGGGAGATCTAAAATGAACCGAACCTCCGAGATAGTAGCAAGTGAAGGTGGATAGGTGCATGTAAAGAATGTAAAGTTGCCATATGTGCAGGAGGAGGGGGGGGATGTGTTTAGGCGAGGGTATCATGTTTTTCGCTGCCGCGAGGGGGGGGGGCAGGTAGGGGGCAAAGGAGGGGGGAAGGGGGGGGGGGGGGGGGGGCGGGGGGGGGGAGGAGGGGGGGTAAGGGGAGGGGAAGGGCTTAAGGGGGGGGGCAGAGTGAGTGGTCCAAAGAAAGGGGCAAATTAATAACGACACACATTTTTGAAGGGGTTGGGAAGCTCGTGTTGGGAGGAGATTCCTCCCGGTTCTATATGTATTCTCCACTGAGGTGGACAGAACGTTACTTGCAATCTGCACCGCGCGTGGAGCAAAAAGTTTGTGGACAGGTTCGGACAAAATTGGTGGACAGGTTTGGGAGTATGCCTGGTGTTGGCTTATGATAGTGGCTAGGTGGGGGTGGCAGGCGTGCTTGGATCCGGGCTGAAGTTCGATCCCGCTCAGAAAGAAGCTGTTGAAATCGGTGGCCAAGGTTGGGAGTTAACTCGGCTGGCCCATTCAGGCTGTGCCGAGGAGGGTGGAGCAAAAAGAGGGCAGCGTGCTGGTATGGCGGGGAGAGAGAGGGGGGGGGGGGCTGGGGGGTCGGGGTGCGACGGCGTCGAGGATTGTCCCAAAGCGCAAGAGGACACTAGCTGTTAGGCAGCACCAACTACCTACTGACACAGGGGAGATGGGGTGCCAATCTCCACAGGTTAGGGTCGTGTCACAAGGCCGAAGCGGGATTAGAAAGGGGTGGTGAGAAGAAGGGGGTAGAACGAGGAGTTTGTTGTTGGGGGACGCAATTGAGTCTCGGCCCTTGAGAACAAGAACCCGCGCCCGCGCCCCACGATATCTCAAAACGTTGAGACAGAGGGTATGACAAAACATGGTGGATGAGTTGTGTAGCGGGACGACAAGGGGCGCGATGATTTTGGTTGAGGTCCAGATGCATAGGTGGTCTATTAAAGGGAAAAAAACGAAAATGCAAAACTGTTTCACCTGAGGCGAGAGTGATCGACATACTAAAAGGACGCGGGGGGGCGGTGGTGCGCTGCAGAGGTGCCTGGTGGTGCGACAGTACAGGCGCAGCATAGAGAAAATTGCCAGATCAAGATCAGTCAGTGAACTCATGTCGGTGTTCGAGCAGAGTAAATATAAAAAGGTTTGTTTAGGGGGACGTAGACACTAGCCCAGTGTGGTAAAGCACAAGGACATGTGGAGAGAGGTGGGCTGGAGCTGAACAGCAAAACTATGAGAAGTTAAAGGAAAGATATTTCCTAAACGCACGCGAATTATAGCATGATGCGCTCAGGAGTAGTTGGCAAAGTGTACAAAGATACATATCAGGAAGTGTGTGGAAATGCAAATAAGTAGTAAATAATATAAAGGAACGAGGACGAAAAAAACGTGTTAAGACGGAAACAGAGAAATGATGGTTAGGTGGTAGGTGGGAGGGTTGATAGTGAATGGGGGGGGGTCTGACCTGCTATGGCAGCAGGAAGGGTGACTGGGGGCCGAGAAGAGTGGAGCCGCTGATGCCAAAAGTCGCTGGCGGGATTGCGCATGTCGGGCTGGGCGGGGCCCCCACATGTCAGAAGAAGACAGCAAACAGCACACGGTATCCAGAACCAGGAGGGGGGGGGGGGGGCGGCGCGCGGCGAGGGGCCTGGGCCACCAGGTAGGGTGTGTGGGGAGGCGGATTGGAGAGGGGGGGAGAAGGTGTGAGGGGCGTAAGTGTGTGGGCGACCGAGGCTGAGGGTGAAGGGGAGGAGGGCGCTAGGGGGAGAAGTGAATGGGAATAAAAGACGTGGGGAAGATTCTCTTAGGTTGAGGCCATTGAGAGGCCGCGAAATAGCGGTCAGGCGAGTTTGACTGTCACATGGCAGATCGCCTGGGCTGCGACGTTATGAAACATGGGTAGGTGTGTGGAGAGTGATTGGGAGGAAAGTTGAGTACTGATCTAGCCTAATGAATGGGAGGGGGTGTAGGGGCCTGGATAAGAGGGGGGGTGCCATCAAAGGAGCAGATGGTGATAAAGTAGCAAGATGGGGCAAAGGGGGGGGGGTAAAGGGGGGGGGAGGGGGGGGAGGGGGGGTGGAATAAAGAATATGAATGTGTTAGCGTGGCAACTGTGGTGATGTGAGCTCTGTGGTTATAAGTGAGTGGCCAGTATAACTGCGCAGACATGGGAAAACTGGGTCCCGTGCATGGCCGTGAAGTTTGCGTGGTGACTGAAAGGAAGGTTGGTGGCTGTAATACCTAAGTGTGGGAATATGCATATAGAGAGACAGCCTACTAGAGGTGTCTACAGGTATAATAAAATAATAGTCATTCAATTAAGGCTGAATGAACGATAATGATAAAGGCACAGCACAGTAAAATATATATCCTATATTATCATTTTTACTAAAGTGGTGGGGATTAACTGAAGATCCAAATAACCACAGTCCAATTAATAGGTAGGAATTTTAGAAAAAAAACTAAAATGGACGTAATGGTATGTGGAGAAAGGGCGCCGCTCGTAGCGAGCAAGCAAAATTATAAAGAGCGTTTCATGATGGCAAAGCAGACAGACTTGTCGTGTTACGGGGTCTTCTGTGTACATTGACTGGGCAGGAGATCTCCTTCCATCGGGGCTGAGCCGGTCCCTTGCAGCAAATGGTGTAAGCGCCCTTCATTGAGTCTTGGACAAACCGTTTTGCTCCCACGGGGAGTAAAATGCCTAACACGGCCGCTCGCTAGCATCCAGTCAAGAAGACATGGGCTGGGGGAGCTGCGGGGATGTGAGGAGGGCACAGAGCCTGAGGTGATACATGAGGAGGAAAGGTGTGAGAGAGGTGGCAGTTTGTTGGCGGCAGGTCACAGAAAAGGAAGTTGGTAAGAAGGTTCGGTGCTGCCTTCGGGCGGTGGTGCTGGGTCGTGCGAACTTGTCCAACAAACTCCTAAGAAAAGCAAGGACGCGAGCACCCACCGGGTAGGATAACGGCTGCATTGAGGGGGGGGCAGATCTGTCAGTTTATTGCAGCGGACAGCAGATGAGGCAAAAGGATCGACGAACCAGCAATGGGTGCCACAAACGGGGCCACACGCTAAGGGTCGGAGAGACCACGCAGAGAGGAATCCCAGCTACGTCGGAGGCGTGAAGCGGGCCGTAAGGGGAGATGTGAGCCAGTGTAGAGCCATCCCCTTGCCCAGGCGGGTCTCCGATGCCATGGCCATGGTGCTCCCACGGCATAAATGGGGAGGTGGAATAAGTTCTTGCTTAGAGAAACGGTATGATCTGCGTAGTGCAGGTGTAGAAAGATTTTGAGATGTATTGCGTCGGGCTGGCTGGTGAGGCACCGTTGGTAGAGACAACGGCAGCGACGGAAGGAAGCGAAGGCGGGGGCCATCTGGATTGGGGGAGACCTCAGTCTCAACCTGCTACAGCTCGCGCTGCCTCTACATCCTCCTTTGATGGGAGGGAACCTGGAAGGTGTGCGAGTTTGTAGAAAACAACAAAGATGCAGCTCATAAAGTTATAAACAAACCAGGCAAGACGAGGCTTTCCCTTTGGTGGCAATCATCGTGGTAGGGCATGGAGTTCCCAAATTTCTTCTTTTTCTTCATGGGATTATTCGCAGAGAAGGACAACATAAGATCAGAGAGGGCGCAATGCGCACATGTCGAAATGGAGCGATTTATGTTTAGCCGAGTTAGGAAGCGCAGGTAGTAAAGGGTGCAAGAAGAAAAAGAAAAAAATACCAACATCATGGGCGCTTCCATTAGTGCAACGCATAGTCGAAGCATAATGGGCGAAAGAAGTAAAAAAATATAAAAAAATTTAAAAATAAAAACGGGGAGCAAGGTTTGGGGGTAACATCCAACTGCTTCAATTGCAGGGTAGTGAGGTTTGAGCTGTGCCAAACATTCCATCAGAGAGGGAAGATAGCAAAGTTCAGCGATAGAACGAGGGGGGGGGGGGAGGGGGGGGGGGGGAGAAGGGGGGGTTAGAGGGGGGGGGGGGGGGGAAGGGGGGGGAGAGGAGGTAGGGAGGGGGGGAAGGGGTAAGGGGGGGGGGGCAGGGAAGGGGGAGGGGAAGGAGAGGGGAAGGGGGACACAGCAAAACGCGAAAAAACTCAGGTCACACATATATGTTAAAATGGTTAAAGCAGGCGTCGCGGCTCGCATACCGTCTGCCGGACAGTTATTTCATACCTGAGTGTCCGACTCATCACAAGAGAGGCTGTGAAAGGGGACGGTGAGGGGCTTGCCGTAAGGGCTCGGGAGGCAGTGCGCGATAAGGAGGCTCCTCGCGTGCCAAAGGTCTTCTTCTCGTACTTCCGTCTTCGGACGCGAAAAGCTGAAGAGCGCGGAGATGGCTGAGTTAGATATGAGTTGTTGAGGGAAGTGAAGGTTGAGAACTGGAGGGCAGCGCGTGTCTATGCGTGCAGAAACAAAACTTGCGGCAGAAAAGACAGAGACTTGGACAGTGAGTTGCAGTGTAGAAGGAAAGGGAGAAGGTGAAGGATTAAGTGGTGAAGACAGTGAGAAAAGGAGAGGACCAAGGTTTGATGGGGATTTTAATTCAACCATCTTGTACCTAATAAGCGGATTTCGGCCAATTATTAAGGATAGACAAGACAGTTGGCAAGGGCGGTAAAGTTGGAAAAGAGAAATTCTTCTGGGAAGATGTGGCCATGGGCACAAACACAGCTTCAAGGAACAAGTGTGGAACAAGCAAACAAGTACTTAAAAATAAATTATAGGGTTATTGTGGTTGTAGGGGCGAGAGAGAAAGCATAGATCCACGTGTTCCCTAAAGTAAAGGAGCGACAAATGAAAGGTGGTCCTGATCACTGATCCTGAAAGGTGGCAGGGTGGGTCTGATCAATTTATAGGGCCGATAGATATGAGTATAGGGTATATATATATATATATAATAGGGGTTAAAGGGGATATATAATAAGGGGAGGTATAGCAGGGCTCAGGGGGGTGCAGAAAGTAGTATACAGTAAATGAATAAAAAGTTAACAGGTACTGTATAACTACTTTGCTAGCGCACATAATATATATATATATATATTTAGGATTTAAAAGGCAGAGGTACGTTTTAAAGTGGGAGCGGGGTCTCCTAAAGTCTCAACGTCAAAAACAGTGCGGTAAAGGCTCGGTGGCATCGAGAGAGGCAGGCAAGTCAAACATAGATTAATCGGAGGATACAATGGATGAAAGATCCAGGCAAGGTATTTGTGAACCATTCTTACGTGGAGAGAGCAAGTGGATTTACAAGAGCAAAGTTAATTAAGAGACTACTTTTCTTTCCTCTTTGTATTTGGAAGACGACACTCAGGTGGAGGGTAAGAGGGGAGGGCATTTCGATTACTTGGAGTACTTAAGCCGTTAGAGGGGAATTTGGTGACAAGATAATGAAAGAAAGGAAGCTGCTGCATATTACCAAAAAAGAACAAAAGTTGGATTTTAGCCTCGTCCCCCGGGTGTCGGCCGCACACACGGCCAACGCGCTGTCCACTCGCATGCACACTCTCCAGGCCTCCCCTCAGTCGGAATCCAAGCGCAAGACTGCCCGCGCGCATCTCCCTCCACGGTGGCTCATTTTCTTCTATCGACGCCTTAGCGCGCCGAGCTCCGTAAAACGAAAGCCATTTTGCCTTATCTCACGGACACTGTACTTAGCAAATGCCCCCCCACCCAGCGTTGAGAATTAAGAATACAAATGGGACTTGTAAGAGTACCAGAAACCGAAGTGGTCAATTACTTGGTACAACAAGTGGGCAAGACGTTAGTCATCTCGGTATTTCTATCCTCCCGACATCCAGCTTAGTAGCCATAACGTTCGGATAGGATGTATTTACACGCAGCCGGAGTACAACTGATAAGGCTCGTAAGTCCTATCGATTTTAGTTGGGGGATGCTGACGCCTGAATAATCCTATATTTATTAGCAATCGCAGGGTCCCAGGTCCAATCAGCCCTCTGCGACCAACAGTTCACTGTACAAAGCTTAGAGTTAGAACCGATAGAAAAAAGTATAGAAAAAAATTATAGAAGGAGAATTAAAGAAGTGAGGCGGAGTAAAATTAAAAAAGATGATTCGCCAACGCAAGCGGTCACTAGCAAAGAAATTGCGCAGCAGTAACAGTACAAGTCGAGAACCAGAGACCGATGCACAGTAGCGCGTGTTATGATGGAACCTTCTTCTCACACTGTACCCATCAGTAATATTTGATGCCTGTGCAATGTTAGGCTTCCATGCTTGCTGATATGTTGTATCTTACTGGCGCGGTATTCATCCTTGGCTGCTCAATCCAAAATAGTCAAGGGCTCTCGTGAAGGTCAAACTAGAAGTCGAACACGGAGTCTCTGAGACAAGATCTTCTGAGTAGGAATGATACATACTAACAGTATAGCTCGGGGATGTTCTGAATGCGATAAATAGGGCGCTCCAGTATCATCAAAGAACCGAGAGATACTAAATGGTACAGATGTGTACACTCAAAATATTGGTGATCAAATGGACAGAGCAATAACCAGCACTATGGGACTGGTGACATAAGAGAAATCCTCAAATGTAGAGAGTAGATCCACCTTTTGTAAAAGATAATTGTACTGCTGCAACAATTAAACCGTTCGTCAGTTGACGTCATGGATCCAACAAGATATTTGTTACCTTGGCAACTGTGCACCGTTTCTTTTGTAAAAAAGAAGATAATGGTAATTTGAATATGTCTCTGGAGATCTGTCATAAGGGTGACAACGCAGAAGGGGCGAGTACCTGACACAGGGATATCAATCCCGCTGTGATATCTTATTTTATAATAAACACAGCGCCAGATTATTCCGATATTACTATCTCAGGGCTATTTTAGTTATAATACAACTATAGCAAATAACCACCCGTTCTAGCTTCTACTGACGGGAATTACATGGGTAAGGGGATGGGTAGAGAGATAAAGAGAGAGAGGGAAAGAAAGGGTGGTGAATATGGGAGAGGAAGGAGGGAAGGAGGGAGGGGGAGGAGGAGGAGAAGGAGGGAGAGAGAGAGGAGAGCAGGAGAGAGAAGAGAGAGAGAGAAGAGAGAGAGAGAGAGAGTAGTAAGTAGTTAGATGAGAGGGAACGTAGAGAGGAGTGATGACAGTATATATATATAGGTAGAGGGTGAGAAAGAGTCTAAGAAGAGAGGAGGAGTGGCGAAAAGATAGTAGAGAGGGTCAGGAGGGGGAGGATATAAAACGAGAGCAGATGAGACCGAGGGAGGGGGGACACTATAATTAAGAAAGCAAGAAAAGAGAGAGTGAACACTTTCCCTAGATTCAGCAGGGAGGTGTCTCTAGTGATGTGGGTTAGAATTTCGATGGAGGTAGCAAGTCTTAGAAAAGATAGAAAGCATGTATGGGAGAGGAAAGGAGCGCGGGAAATTGTAGGATGAAGCCAGGGAAGGAGAGGGCGTGAAATCAGAACGAGCACGAGGGTGATTTGTACGCGCACTTGACAGGAGCTCTATGTAAACACTTGGGATTGACAGGAATGTGTATGTAGCATGGAACTGATATTATAATGCTCAAATAATTCCCAGAGATTCTAAATACATGTAGTCACATTGCTGTTGCATACAAACATCCATCAGAGCTTCAGTGTCTGCATATGAGAAAGATTGTAATCAAACGTAATAGGGCCTGATACATAGAGAAACTATAGGGTCTGATGATCGCAAAACTTGATGGTATTTTTTTTCTACAGACCCTACACACACTGACTTCCAATTTTTCACTCAATATCTTGACAAATATGTGCTATAGTCACAAGAACGAAGTATAGTACCAGCACTTTCTGGAGAACTTCAGAACGAGAGCGTCCTCATCATCCATGTGGCGTGTTACATGATTCAGATGGGAAGTTGCAGTCCTGCGGTGCTATAAAACTCGCAACACAACTTATGCACACGCGGAGGAACAATACCAATCATTCTCTAGTCACACGCGCGCTGTCAATATGAAAGATTCACTTACAGGAGCCTGTTAGACTGGACTGCAGGGTAATGAGGGTGGTAGGAAGCTGAATTTTGCGTGCACCCGACCTAATGGAGAGTGGTAGCTTCAAGAAATCGCTGCTGAATGGCTTAACGATTGGTTCGTGACTACGTATTAACTCTACTGAAATGAGCTTCCAGGTGGGATGTGCAAAAATGCAATGGTGTTAGAACATCCGTACAATACGGCCACGCGACGCCATAAGGCTGTCTGAATGACAAATCTCCCTTCTACGGGCTACTTATGACCCATACTTTAGCATAGCTGTCCAAGAATGTGTAGGACATTCCTAGAAATTCGAGTGTAACGGAACGCGTGCGCTCTATTGAAATATCGCTTCTAACAATCTGGTTCACATTGGGAAGGCAGGTGCAGATTAGAGAGAATGAAGGAGCATGAGGGTAAGAGTAAGTGGGATGATTCGTGCTAGACCTTGGATAATACATATGTTGAGCATACAGGGGATGTTGCCAAGTGGAGAACCAATTAGATGAGGGAACTTGTATGGTCGGGTGGACACAGGGGGGAGGGGAGTTAGCAGATGAAGATGTTTCTGCTTTATGAACAAAGCACGCCCGATCCTCGCACTAGTGTCGCACTAACGTACATGCTGAGCATATTCCAACAAAATTTGAACGTGCAATCGTGGAAAACCTTTGGAGGTGGTTATCGCAAGTATGCCTGTCAGAAGTGGAACACGGGATGGTTGGGAAGTACGCAGAGCGTGATCCGGTACTCTCACTACAGTAACAGATACTAGATATTCCAAACGCCAAAAACCCTCGAATATAAACTTTATAACTCTCGGCGTGTTTAATAAAGGGGCTACACGTTTCATTAAAACAACCTTGTTATCGTAAACAATGTTGGACATATAGACTTTCAGGGAGGAGGTATGTGTTGCATTAGAAAAAATATAGATCGTAAGTGAAGAAATCGCATGTACTAACATACTTGAAAACATAATGTTTCCACGTTCTTGTAAGACGTTTCGCAATATGACGGAGATAGGTGAATTCCAAAAAAAAGTGATTATGCTCTGTAGTGCGAAGTTAGTATTATATAAACATCGACTCTCAATCTGCCGGATAGTCGCGCAAGATTGGCTCAGCAAGATCGGGTTGTGCATCAAGTGTACACGCTTCTGTAGACACTCTCATACAGCAAGCACAACAATGTACAAAGATGACACGAACCCTTTGATTAAAGGTGTAGTGGATGATTCGCGTACACTTGTAGCATAAGCACACTGGATAAGCCTATACGCTGCACGGCGTCGTCGTGCCGATATCTACGGTGGTGCAGGAGATGACCGAGGTACGCAAAGGACTGGTGAACTGCTGCATATATAAGATTTGTGGCTACAATAAATGACGTAAGCTTGGGCCATAAAGTGTTCATGGCGCAGAACGTTCTAGTCATCATTCACAAAAGACTGATCGTTTACACAAATAAGGGAAATAAATCCTTAATAATTAGATGTGATTCCTCTCACATGCAATTTAAGAGATGAGCCATGTCGATGTAATGTGTTCTTTGAGGTAGCGTTCTTTCTGGGAGCTAGTCTCAATCTCTGTCTGATCCAGTAATGGTGGTGATAGAGTTACATTAGACTGGAAGAATCGAGGACGGGACGAGGATCGCCCTCTTGCTGTTGCTCTACAGGAGAAAGAGAGTTAGGATTAGGCCTGTCAGTTGTAAGGAACTCGATAACTTTCTTAAATATATCAGATTTACTCCAGATTTTTGATATTGGATTTAGTCCAGATGATCTCTAATCCTCAAAGCTGAAATAATATTTTGATGATAATACTTAGATATGGGTAGATGAAGTAGATTTCTGGAAATCGTATCATATCTAACTATACCTAAAAAAATAGAATATGTTTGTATGTATGTGTGTTTTGTTTGTTTGTCCTTATAGGCGGCCGAACCGTTTGGACTGCGAATGGAACGAAATCTGAATATCAGCGCTTGGCATGAGTGATCCTTGGGACGTGAGAACGGACGATTAGGGGGGGGGGGGTCTAAGATTCAGAGAGTCAAAGGTCACCGGGGTCCAGGATCAGCCTGACGCAAAAGAGAGTACTTCAATTTCTCAGTTTCAACTAAGGCACGATCGAGACGGGACCCAACGCATTTCGACCCAGAGTAATCAAAATTAAATGGAGGAAGTTTGATGGACAGACACTTCCACTTCCGAATTGCCGGTTTACGAGTTATGACGTCATTAAAGTACTGACTAAGAACCGTTCAAATTTTCACTGCTCTTGCTACTTGTCCTCTTCATAGGCGGGTGCGAATGTTCCCCAACACTCGCGTTGGTGAAAAAAGATATGGGATAGACAACTCTGGACGAAAGGAAAATCGATGTCCTTGGGAACGGACATACAGGGATCAGGGGACCTCTCAAGGTCCAAGGTAAAGGTCGCACGGGTCCCAAGCTCACAGATAATGTACAAATTATCGACAATTACATCCGAGCTCCAGAGAGAGGAGCAACGCCCATTCACTCAGATAAACTGTAATCAACAGCGCCTATGATGGGGCGGGTACTCTCTTGCTAGTTATGGCTAAATCTCGTCTCCCAGATACCGAATTTCGAAAATTCATAGCACTTACAAAAGTAATGAACCTGCAAGCGATTTTCGATAAAACTATGATAAAACAGGCAATTTCCGTAACTATGTGAAGGAAAGTGGAAAAAAAATAGAACGTCAACAGACACCCTAACTCGTACTAAGCAATTTGTTTGCGGACTATTCCACTTTGGAAAGTTAAACTACATGATAAACGCGACTGTGCAAGGCCTGGATTGCCTTGCTCAGACTCACATGATGCACAGGATATCAAGACTCCCTCTTCATTCAGTTGTTCCTACCCTTCCTTTGCAAGCCCATGGTTCACTGAAGCTTGCTGGGCGAGGCCATGTTTGTCCTTCTGAAAAACTTGCCTTTGGCTCATGGAGCCACCGCCACGAATCTGAAGTGAATAATTTTCAGTTCCTTCCATAAAGCCGGACACACGTGTGTATTCTACCTCGGAGAAGCTGCAGCCAACCACGATCTATCTCCTAAGCTCCATAGATCTGGAGCTCTCAAACCTCTTCGCTACCTCCTTCCACATCATATGGTGGCATCTAATCAAATCTGTTATCTCTCGAGGTCGTTTCGTTATCCCCCTCCATCCTTCAGGTCAGGCTAGAGGTATGGAGCACTCAGCGCAGAGCTAGTTCAAAGGCCGCGTCGTCACTGCGTTCCCTTTGCGCTCGGTGCTGGCCAGCGGTGCCCTTGTCCGTCTGGCATCCACAGACCCGCACGCGCACGATGACCGGTACCAACCAGTTCACGATCTCTTGAGATGCCGATAACAAAAGCCTTGCTGCAACATAGGCACGTGGTCGGCCATTGGCCTCTCCACTCACGAGACCCCCTCGCTGAGAGAATCTGGTGGCAGGAAATCAGCGTCAGGAAACGAGCCACATGTCCATACAGCTGCAGGCTTGACTGCTCACGGACTATGCAGGTAACGAAATCTCATTTGAGTCTCTCTCAGCACCCTCTCGTTGACACAAGTCGACCGCCAAGGATTCTCCGAAGAGACCTGGTACCAAAGGAACTAGTCTCCGCTCAGATCCTTTCGAGTACCAGAGTCCAAGTCTCACATCCAGAGACCAGACTGGAAGCACCAAGGACCTGAAGACTCGGACTTTCGTCTCCCGCACAGGTCCCGGCAGCGCCACACCCCTATCCAGTGAATCCATGACTCCCCCAGGCTCGACCCAAGAACTCTGGTTGATCTCTGACACAGCCAGCAGAGACATGAATATCACTGCCGAGGTAAGTGGAATTCTCTCACGACGCTCAACATCCTCACCACAAACAGGCACAGACAGGGAAGCAGCATCGATCGTCATGCGAAGCCTGGATCTTAGTTTTGACTCAGGAAACCCGTAATCCCCAGCGCTCGACTCTCATTCAGCACCTCGAGGGCCCCAAAAGGATATCTAAAGTCTCCGCAAAGATCGACTGGCATCATCTGCGAAATAAGCTCAGACGATCTGACATTCCAACGATGCACCTGCCGCAGCTTGATCTCTCCGACATCCTCAACAGTACACAGTCATACAATTGCTGAAAAGTGTGGGGCCAGTACATACATCCCTGACAAACTCCAGTAACACTGGAATAATCGAGATTGGTACTGATTTTCCTTTTTGGCCACGCACTCTTGGCGCAGCCTATCATTGCTCGGGACACTGCATCTCTGCGTGGGAGGGCTTCTCGCCGTCGCCGCTTTGCGTTACTCCTCTCTCTTTCCCTAGACAATATTTGGAGTTGATATAGCAGTCCGATCTCCTAGCACATTCTGCATCTAGTTTTTTCGTGGTGGCCCGCCCAACAACAAGGCCAAGAATCCTCTAGAGAGCATCGCCCCGATACACTTGAAAGTCCGAACGGCTTTACAGAGATCAACATAAGGCTCTGCATAGTTGCCTATCTGCTCCTCTGTGCTGTCTTTGGGGCAGCTGACCGAAACCTTCATGTGGCCTTGACATCGGTGCTTCTGGCTCGTCCTCATGGTAATGGGTACTGAAGTTGACACCCGAAGAGCCAAAGGGATCCTCATCCGTGTCAGTAGCATACGTAATACTTGTGGTGAATAGGACAGCGTTTCAATATCTCCTGCTTTTTGGTTCGCTAAAGCCCTGGACCTAGCCTTGTTTCTAGATAACCTTTGCCAAAAGCAAGGCGAGGTGCTGCGCCCATTGGCCGATTTTGAAATTCACGGAGCAGTATCCGGTCGTGAGCCGTAATGACTATTCTGAAAATTATTCCTCTCAAGCAGGAGACAGGCTTGTCTTTTCGTCCGGGAGTCCAGGCTCGAGTGTTTATGTCAGCCAGCTCCATCCCGCGTTGTGGCTTTTTAGTTCTGTAAAAATGTGTAAACTGCGTCGTACCTTTGGCGATTCACCCGTCACCTTAGCCTTTTCCAGATCAGGGGACATGACAAGTCTGCCACTTGTTCCTCTGAGTCAGGTCTCGCGGTATTTTTATTGGCCGTCACTTATGCTCTGTTATCCGCGGATGCCGGCAGATGATGCGCGCGATTTCTCACGAGATCTATCTCTGGACGACGAATAGGCGCTAACGGGATTTGGGATGCATACTTACCAATTTGTCGACACGGAAATGCTGAGGCTTGGCAAAAAGGCCTACCAAGCCTTCTCATAACCGAGACCAGCTCATACGGTAAGCGAAGGAAAAGGTTCATCGCTCCACATGTGGAGTTGCCTAAGAGATCCCTTGGATGCTTTACTTTCCCACTTTATTTGCAACGTTTAGGTTCACCAAGCAGCCAGCTGTGTTTTTCATTATCGATGAGATATCTGGACTGACAGAGTTCGGAACGTGCCTTAGCACAAGTTGAATTTAGTGCTGGTCAAGCGACACATCAGGATTAGTCAAAACACCTACCTGGACGCTAGGGAACTCGAGCTCACGCTGTGGAACTCAGAACCTGCCGTAGACTGTTGTACAACGTGTCAATGTAGAAGATCCCACGGACGACAGCAGCGCCAGCACGGAGCCATCACGTCGGAGCCATCACTCCTGTTCAATGAGCCATACCACCCCCTCCAGTCTGAGTGCTTCATTCACTGCAGCTTCACAGGTTTGGGAGTTGGGCCGTATGGGATGGGCGTTCGGATAGAATCGCAATGCCACACGGACGCGGATCGGGAATCAATGTGAGCCATCTAGTAACAGACGCACGAATGCAAATCCTTTGAACCACTAGGTGATTCCTTTAGGTTGGAAATTACTATTATATCCCGCAAATTTATCAGAAATGAAAGAATATCTATCGTGCAATCGATAGGTCCTCTTCCAATTTATTTCTAACTTCGTCCACACCTTCACGTTATTTCCCTATAGCAACCAAGCACAAGTACAGGATGTTATGCATTGTGCAGTCGTCCAGATAGGCGATCTTTCAGCTCTGCACCATTCAGCCATGATGACTTGCGACCATTATACGGTCCATAAGGGTATGCCGTATTATGCAGTGATGATCCCCCTGAGAGGGACTCACCGAAATTCCTTGTCTCCGTTGGCCTTAACGGTGAGTCTCCACAAGTCATAGGACCGGCTAATCCACCTCGGAAGGACGGTGGTCTTGATATGGCCCTTCCCAAACTCTTCAGCCGCCGCCACAAAGCCATACCAGACCCTCACATAATCTCACTTTCATGGTCATTGCTTCGCAAACCCTCAGGTCACCCTCTCATCCTTTAAGCATGCCAACATTATCTTCTTCACGTCTGGATTGGCTGGGATGGGGTACGACCCTGACTACTTCTTTTGGATTTTTTAAGGTTTTGGCAACTTCACGAGTGTGTTCTAACATTTGGTTTACAAGCTCTCCGGGTGGTCAGTTTTAATTTTTTGAGAAGAGGCTCCAGCCCATGAGCTATTTTATATCCCATTTGCCCGATAGAGTACCGCTGCAGTTCTGGATCTATCCTTTCTAAACCTCTCTAACAGCGAGGCTCGAGTTTCACCCAACCTTGATGCCGAGGCATTGCCATGATTTGCAATGTCTCAACGTGGATGTCCAACAACCGGGGCCACTGTAGTCCGCGTTTTGGAGGGGAGATCTAAGGCTCAAGCACGATTCGAAATGCCTTGTGGTTCCTTTGCGAACCACTACCCCTTCGAACGGCTGGGAGCCTCATAGTCCACTCTACAAAGTCCATTTAAAGGACGGGCTTCCTATCCAAAGTCAAGGAAGGCTTCCGTTGCTATTTCAGGGGTTCCACCAGCATTTATGTTCCGGAAAGAACCCACCTACACTCGGGGACCCGTTGGCACAAGCAACATGTCTTCATAACCATCTTTAGGCTTCTCCTTCAGTTCCTCAGCATCGGATGCTACAACGGCTCTGAACCATCGCTAATGGAATATCACTCTGAACAAGGACCTTGAGTAGTACCTGATTGATTTTCCCGCATAGATGTTGATTCTTTCTACGTCATGGTTGTGCATATTTTAAGAGGCGCTCCATGAAATCTTATACACATGATAGACGGCCTCCTTCTGAAGACTTAAGGAAAAGTTGGTTCACTCGTCTGGTAGCTACACTATTGTCAAGAATATGAGCTGAAAAATATCCCTTTTTCGCGTGGAAGAACCTAATCCGATTGGCGAGATCATCCAGGGGCAGAGGATGCAGTCCACTCAATGCAAGTGATCGCAGTATCTAACATTCACCGTGCGAGGCTTGGTCGCAGTTTTCATGGGCCAAGCACAATAAAACTAGACACTATACTTCTACCACATGGTATGAGACTGCTTACGCAGACTGACCATTCTCTAAACCTTTCTACATTATGCTCTGATGGAAAATTCCTCGGGTGTGATACGCTGAGATGGGTGACGAATCGCTTTCGGTTTTTCCCTTTGGCCATATGTTTTATTAGGAGGCGCTCTATGGAAATTTACAATATAGAGGATCCTGCTCTGATCTAAAGAAATGCATAGTCGTTCAACCGTTGTTATTGTCGTAGTTGATTCTATACTGGCCGATCTATATAACTCGCACCACATTACCACATTATAGTAATGTTAGTATATATTCATTATATATTTATTATTATATTATAATATATATATGGATTTATGTCCTTAAAATAATATAAACTAGGGGCGTATTATGTGATACGGGGTGTCCTCCGTTCCTGCCGCACTCTACTATTTCAACTTTCACGTTTCATCATTGGTACATAGGTACAACTGGGTGGGACGTGTGCAGCGCCATAAGTATAGTGATCTAAGTGGGGTTGCCATGGAAAGGATGCTGTTTTCCATGTAGTAGAATTCTGGTATATATTCTTGTTACCGCGGTATTTCCTATGGCTTATGGTTTATTTTCATTTCTGGGATGTTTCGTTTTGACTTACGTCGAGCATCAGAATCAATCGAAGCCATGGCCAGAAAATTTTGAGCTGCAGATATATAATGGGCGTATATGAATAAGTCGTGCCGTCCGTGCTACGGTCTGTCTGTGAAGTCGTCTGTCCGTTCAATAGCTACGCACTCTAATTCCAAGTTTTCAACTTTCACGTTCATTTTTTGGTAATAGTGTTAACGGAAAGGCTTCAGTATGCTACTAAAATAGGATAAGCAGATCCTTAAAAATGCATGTCAGTACTAGTTGTTCGGATAATTGGTCACATGACTGTAGGTGTGGTGCATGTTATTTGTTGACACTCAAGTCAGGCTGCCGTGTGCCCCGAGGGCTTTTCTTTCTCCTTATATGGACGATAGGCCACATCGGCTCAGCCCGCGCGCCGCCAGTGGCTGGAGAGGGAGGTGGGCTACAGGGAGGGAGTTTGTGCTTCGAAGGGAGGAGACCGAGTGGCTTCGAGAGAGCGAACGAAGACCTCGTAAGGTCATAATACCATGGGGAACAGTCGGTTCGAGGCGCGCGTGGGTGGCTTGGGCGATGGTGGGGGGGTTTAGAGGCGAGAAGGAAAGAAAAGTGGTACACGCACATGAGCAGACACCCCGGGAGGTGATTCCTGCGTGAGAGAACGGCAGTCGGCTTCTGAGAGGCATGCGAAGATACAATAAAAAAGGAAAGACGGGGTGGCATTCCTGCAGAGAGGAAACCGGCAGTACGGTTGAGAGGGAAGCGCCGCGAACGAAGGAGGGACAGTGTTGAATCTGCCGGGAGAGAACTGTGAGCGCGCAATTCTTCTGCCATTTTTGGCAGTAAGAGAGGCTGTCTGCACGCCGAGTGCCCGAAGTGCTTATTGGGGGGCAAGGGGGAGAGGGGCCTGCACGTCAAGTCTCCGGCGATCGACTCTTATGAGGGGTGATCGGAGTTAGCGTCGTGCCGAGCCTCGTTCTTCACTCACTCACGGCTCGCACGTTCTGTCGTCCGCTGCGGATCCGGCACCATCGCATTTGGGCCCTAGTCTGAGTGGACATGGCAGGACTGAATAATTTGTACCTACGACTGGTTTGAAAGAAATCCGCTGAAACCATGGTCGCAATCTACGGTCTTGTGGGCATTTCGCGTGGGGCAGAGGAAGGTCGCACAGCAGGAGCGTGCGTGGCGTCTCATAGCGGTGTGGCCTTGAAAGAAGAGTTGGGCGCCAATTTGCCACGGCGTGTTCGGCTGGGGCGAATCCTGGACATCCGCTTGTTCGGCGACATTAGATGCCTTTTAGACCTTCCTCCGCCATAGAAAATCAACCCAAGCCTACCTTCTGACGCACTGCATGCTGTCTGTCTGTCTTTGCTGCACGTGTTAGGCCATATTCGTAGGGACCCCCTCGAAACCTGTTGACACTCAGCTCATGATTCCTCCGCTAGTTAAGATCAGGAGCTTAAGATTAGAGTTAATAAAATCATATTGTGTGAGAATGTTTTGCATTGTCTGCTGTGTTCGATTTACCCCCCACCATACGATCTTGTTCCCGGCTTTTATGAGTTGCCGGCTATGGTTTGACCTTTGTTGTGGCGTCGAGGACCCCTCCCCCCCGCATCTCGACCTTGCATCTAAAAATGGTTCAGATGGTTCCCGCACTCCGGCTCTGAACACCAGTTGTCACCGGGTTCTTTCAAACTGGTCAGGGTCCAGAACCTTACGTTGGTATCGCGATTGAAGACGCGTGACCTGAGCTGTGCCGAGCAGCCGGTGATAATACACGGGACGGGGAGGGGTTGAGAATCATCCGTCAGCATGGACATCCTTACTAATGTCGGACTGGTGGGAGACGGTGATGATCGTAACTAGTCTCGTCATCTAGATAGTTGCCGATATGTGAGCCAGGATCTGCTTCCTGTTGGTAGGCCATATTCGCTAAGTAATATACCTTCTTGGATTTATGATGTTGTCTCCAGTGAATCGGTCTTTAATATTTGACGATGCTGGGAGTTGCAGAGTTGGTTATAATTACAAACAGAGTGAAGCGCCGTGGGTTTTTAGAATATCAAGCGTGAGGTGTTTTTAATACACTAGGTCAGGAGCGTGTTTTTATACCAATGGCCAGTGGAGTGTTTGTATATACTGGTTAGTGAGGTGTTTTTTTATACATGGTGCGAGTGCTTTTATACCCATGCGTTCGGTGAGGTTTTTTTCTAATACCATGCAGTTTAGGAGCGTGTTGTGTAATACACCATTGGTAAGGTGAGGGTGTTTGTTATCCCCGCGCGTGGCGGAAGGGGGAATATTGTTGTCACTTCCACGGCCGGCGTCCGGACTTCCGCCGTCCGTCTACACGTCCGACGCCATCCCTTTATACCTGTAGTGCGATAACTCCTACACCTGTTTCGCCATCACTCGATTGCAATTGGAGAGACAGCAACATGATACACCAAGCCAGAACACGGAAATATTGATTTGGGCGCTGCCGATCCAAGATGGGCCCGACTTCGAGGGGGACACAGACACATCACTACCAGTCACAACAATTTACAATGAGACTGTGCAGGGCGATAAGTCTGTCGATATGGGACGTGTCCACCGCATATTCATTTAGCCAAACGAGTCACCATGTACTGAAAGGACAGCTCACTACACCACTTCCGTACACACTCTCCGCGCAAAATCTGGACGGTTGAATGTGTACGCCTGTGGGTTCCGCTCGCGTATCATAAGGATGTATGGCGAAGGAGTTGCTGAGACGCTGCTGTTGGGCGCGGGGCACATTCTGGTATCGCGATCACTCTACGCCAATCCTATGTCGTTAGCAATTCGGCGTGAGGGTCACCCTTCCCTGTCGAAGGGAATGGTGGCTGCGACAGGAGGGTACTCCCCTGAGGGTGGGTTTTCAGGTTTCTTTGTGTTTTGCGGAATGAAGGGTTTACGGTGGGCCGGAGTGCAAGTCTGCCGGACAACTCCTAAATAAAAGTAACCCAACTGCAAGGAGGCATCCGCAGACACAGTTTGGGCACTAGATATGGATGGGCCGTTGGCTCACAAGGAGCTCTGCCGCCCTTTGGGACGAGAGTTTGGT
>CM068964.1:54981334-55000447 GCA_035128595.1 Eptatretus atami
GCAATATCGATGTCCAAACGCTGAGCTCAATGATAAACAGAACAGGTGATCATCCTCTCTTAGGGAACTAGGACATTCCAGCCACCCACCCGAAGAGACCGCCTCAGGTTAACAAGGAGACCGCCGTCTGTGTGGACGACACCTCAGCACCACTCGACACACTCTCCCGGCAATCTGACACCGGGAATGTTACCCTGTGGTTTCCCTCCTATCATACAAAGATTGGGTTCCTGAAGGCTTTGCCCAATTCCCGTCATCCGTGAGCTGCCCTGGCGAAGGAAGCTCACAGGAGGGTACTCCCACTGAGGGTGGGTTTTCAGGTTTCTTTGTGTTTTGCGGATATGAAGGGTTTTACGGTGGCCGGAGTTGCAAAGTCTGCCACCAAACTCCTAAATAAAAGTAACCCAACTGCAGGACATCCGCAGACACAGTTTGGCACTAGATATGGATGGGCCGTGCTCACAAGGAGCTCTCCGCCCTTTGGACAGAGTTTTGGTTTTTAATCCTTGCTGGGTGTCCATATCAACACCCTCCTCACCAAAAAAACCCGGTGGGAGAGCGGTTTGAGTCGCCGACAACCCGACCATGCGAAGGTTTAGTAGAGGTTTACATGATACACTGGAGTAACTCACAGATCTAATCTGGACCTGACATCAAATGACATCCCTTACCTCAAATGGCCAGCACTGCTGATACCGCACGTGAAAAGCCTGAATCGCAAAACTCCGTGTTTGCATCGAAATCTTGTATCGCGAAACCCACGCTTTCTGTACCACCTTCACCAGTCGGCACCTAACTGCCCCTGGACTCTGGTCTCTTTCTTCTAACAAAGTGTTTGTCAAACTCGACTTCAGATTCTCAACCGCGTCCAGACGGCATCAAGCCACGTGTCCAAAAACCTGCTCCTCTGCTCTATGCTCACCCTCTCTCTGTTCTATTCATCTCTTCATTTGCTCAAGCGTCAATCTGCCATCAACTTAGAAATTGCAAAACATTACTGCCCTGCATAAAAGGTTGCCAAAAACAGATCCCTGCAACTACAGACCAATCAGCCATCTCACAATCATCAGCAAGGTTATGCGAATCCATCATCGGCTTCAGACATTAAAATCCTTCCTCTAATCCAATTGAGCTGATTTCCGATTCATAAAATTTTGCGTTTCAGACCAGGCTCACTTTACCCTGCGAATGCTGCTTCTTGCCTCCCAACAATGGATGGAGGTCCTCTATGCCAGAAATGAAATCAGAGCCATATCCCCAAACATATTGCATGCTTTCGACACGGTCTTGCACCCTTAGCCTGCTTTCTGCTCACCAAAACTCTTTCCTATGGTATCAAGACATCTCCACTCATGGCTCGCAGACTTCCTCTCCTGTCGCAGCAACGTGTGCGCCCTTAATCGAGTTCTCCATTCACCCTCGCCTGTCCAGGCTGGAGTTCCTGCAAGCCCAGTGTTCTGGGCCCTGTTCTTTTTCTTGGTTTCTCATCAATGATCTCTCCGACTCCGTGGAAAATCCTCTTTTTCTCTGCTGATAACTCCACCCTCTGCCGTACCATCTGTCATCCCTCAGACCAGCAAGCAGCAGCTTCTTCGCTCTCTGCAGATCTGGCGTAAAATTACAAAACTGGTCCAACACGGCGAACATGTCTTCAATCCTGACAAAAATTCTCACACTCTCACTCTGTCATGCCAAGGTTCTTCCTCAGCCCAGCCTGAGCCTCCTGACCACATTACAAAGCTTTGTCCACAGCTTAGATGGAGTACTGCTTCTCACCTCTCTTGGCTTCATGCAGTGGAAACCAAGGCCATTTCAGATCATTGGTATTTCCAACACAATGAGGCTGAGTTTTGGCCTCTCCACTCTCTCACCGCAGGCAGGTCGTCGTGGTCTTTCTTGTCTTCTACCATCTCCTCTCCCGTTCTTGTTTGCCCCCCCCCCCCTGCTCTGTCAGCGATTTGTCCCCACCATATTTCCTACAGGGCGCTCAAGGTTCCACCAAACAAACCCCCTTACTGATAAAACTACCAAAATCACGAATCACTGCTCACCTTCACTTTCTTTCATTCCTCTTTTCCCCACCTTTGGGCATTGAAACAAGAGTGAGGGAGTTTATTCCATTCTTCGCTCCAGGCCCTTGAAACAGCTAGTTCACCACCACCTCACGTCCTCCTTCCATCCAAATACTCGCATCTTTTTTCTACCCCCGTTAATCCACCCCAACCCCACCTTCCATTCAAATTCCCCTGCTTTCCTTTCTGAAAAGTCCCTTAATGTCCATCTTGTGATAACCCCATGTTCCCCACCCACATCCCTCTCCTTCCACAGATCTCCTAATGTCTCTGTTCCTCACCGTTTGTCCTTTCCCTACGCCCCTCTTTGTCTCCATGCCCCCCTGTGCCTCGTGCTCTGTTGTACTGTGTTAGCTCTAATACGAGCCTCGACACGCGTAACAAAAAATTAAAAATATTAAATGAAAAAGATAGATGCGCTGCTTGCAGCCCTGCCAATCTGCATGAGTGAAATGCCAACATGCCAGCATTGAGACAACTCTTTGAGAATTGCCAGAGAGAATGTTTACTTTCACAAGCATATTTGATTCAGATTGACATCGATGCATTAATCTAAAATTAAAAATTTAAAATTTGTGGATCTGAAATTTCATCTCAGCCCATTATAGCCAGCAAAAAATCTGGTCTTGAGCAAAGCATGGCTGTTTTTGAGCGATTCCATTATGAATATTTGTTCATTCATATAGAGACGTATGCTTCATTCACATTGAAATGCAACCTCATTCAGCTCCTTTGGAAAATTCAAAATGATAATGAAGAATGGATATCAAAATTAACCTGTTTCAAGCTTGTCAATCTAATCCTGGGCCCTCAGGCCTTTCTGAGATCCCAGTTCAAATCCCATCTGCTTCATCGAATTGTTCATTGTGTGCTTATGTCCTTGTTAAATCATAAAAACCCCACTTATTTTTATGCACCGTAATGTCCTTTACCTACATGTGATTTATCCGACACTCGAAACTCCCACACCATTCTTGTTTCCTTCTGTAGGGTGCCCGGAAGCCATCCATCAGCCTGGAACCTTGTCACGTTTATGTGCCCACTTGCCGTTCAACCCTCCCCCACTACACACTGGCCTCATACACACCAGTGACTATGCGTCCAAATTCTTTCTCCGGGCCTTTCATCGGTTTACCAAGCGTCCCAGGCTATGACTGGCACGGATGCTGGAATGGCTCACAGCCAGCCCGTTGCAGGAGGATCTTTAGGCAGGCGCAACTCAACTCCTTAACCCAGCAGCCTTCCACCTCCAGGCTGATGTTTATTCTCTTTCATCAGCCTGGGACTGATGAACCCTAACCCCTAACAAACATAACCCTAACCCTTGCCCTGCGAGCAGCACTTGCCAGGAGTTATGCCGTGCTTCATTCTCTCTGAAAGTCCCTGTAATGTCCATCTTGTATACCCCATGTTCCCGCCCCATCCCCTCTCCCTTCCTCACAGATCTCCCTAATGTTCTGTTCCCACCGTTTTATCCTTCCCACTCCGCCACTCTTTGTCCTCAGCCCCCCTTGCTGTGCGTTGTGCTGTTCGCTCTCATACAAGCCTCGAAATGGTAACAAACACACACAAAAAAAGATAGGCTAGTTGAGCAGGGCCAAAAGACATGCGCCTTCAGACCTCATCGACAAAAGGATTGCTGCCTGATAAAGGATACAATTAAAATAAGGCCATTTAATATATCTTTAAAAGCGGGTGCTTTTAATTAAACCCAAACACCTTAATTTTCACTCTTGTTTTTATACTTCCCAAGGAGTTTTCTTCATATGCCATGCAAAGTTTCAGGCTGCTAGGTTTCATGGTTTTGAAGTTTTGAAAACACACCACCACACACAACACCACACACACACACGTTTGACTCCACTTGCCACACCCTTGACATGCGATGCTAACAAAAGGTGGCCCCAAAGCCAAAATTAATAGGAACGCCCAATGACAGAATTGCACAGATTTGGTAGCAGGCAATTTCATGCTGGCAGAGGATTAGTTCTTCAATTGTTCATTGAAAGTTCACAGGCCTCGCCAGTTATGAATTGTGCCAGTCCAGTATCATTTAACATGTTCAAACATATCTTGTCTGTTCTGGACTTCTTCTTCCCGTAGAGAGTACAGGACTTGCAAGGAGTACTATCGCACTATGGAGTTGCATGGAATGCAAGGACACAAATATTTTTCTGCAATAGTACAAAACGACATGAAACATACCCTCAGCAAGTTAGTCTCAACAGCCAATGAAAAAGAACCATCGTTCTCTGACCTTTTGATATCCAATCACCTGCGCTAGTTTTACGGTTCACGTTTCAAATTGTTAACCCGATAAGACACAAAGTTACGGATCACCGAAACAATTCGGATGCGTGTATTTGGCGACATCGCGAAAAAGTGAATGGTCAATGTTGCGACGCATATTTCAGGCCAATAAACTTTATCAACGGTCGGCTAAAGCATCACGGCCTGACTCAAAAGCACTGGGGCTGATATGCAATGGTCCTTTTGGAAAAAAAATTTAAAATAAACCTTTTTTTTTCCAACAATTCAACTTACCGATTACCACTTGGAGCATATCCCGGACATGCCCACATAACTCAGCTCAATGATTTTCATTAAATGAGAAAACAGGCATTGAATGAATGACTGCTTTCACAATTTATTGTAATCGCTTTTTGATGAAAAAAAAACTCGTCTGTGAATTTCATCACCCGAGACGAACAGCGCACAGAAGCATAACCAAAGATGTACAACTCGAAACCAAGCGGAGACGTATCTATTATTCGGTCATGGGTAACACACTACGAGTCTGGATCTCTTCTTTCTGTCTGCGCGCACGGAAAAAAGAAAAAACTAACTCTATAACTGCAGTCACGACAGTCGCTAGTACGTTCAGCAATATCGCATATCAGTGGATGCACTGTGGCAGTTCCTTCTCGTCTGTCCTGCTGTTGGCAATGAGACTCAACCTTCGCAGACGTTTTCCCACGCCAGTAACCATGCACTTATGCTGATCACACTCGTCATCTTCTTCAGCAGTAGCTGTGCCCTTCATGCAGCGGACCAACTGTAAGACAACCTCGGCTGATTACAACAACACACAAAACTTATAGCTGAAGCTTGCTTGCCACATTTTAATTCCAATTAAATTTAAGTATGAACCTTACAACACCTAACACAATACAGCGCCCTCTGATTCTTGTGGAAGCCAGGGACCCAGACTCTGACTCCACGTGTAAAATGAGGTGGCCTTATAATGTAAAAAGTAAAGCAAATTTTAAGGAAACAACAATACATAGATACTACCACCAGGGCTGGCAGTATGGCCCTTTCCGGTATGCTCACCTCCAAGCTGTTCCAAGCCTGCGTTGGAATTCCAGATCAAACTATAAACCATAACCCCAGTGTTTCACAGAAACCGCGCGACTTCATCAATGCACCTGCTGTCCCTCGGATAGACGTTAAACTGCACGTCCCTTCTAACGGCATTAGTTGGCGGGCCGTGAAAGCTCCCATTGTGTCCTTCCCACCGAAAAGTCAAGCCGAGTTATCACCACCACCCATGAAAACAAATTACAAATTCCTTTCCCCAACTACTGCTTTGCATGAGCATGGTGCAATGCAAACCACCCAAATATAAGCCTTTGCAAGAAACTGCTTTGGAGACGCTCTGATAACAGTGTGGTACATCAAAATCAGAATAATTCAAAACACAGACGACTTACACATGCAAACAGATCAGTTGCTAAAAGTTGATTGCCAAATGTAGTTTATGCTGTGCCTGGTCCACTGGTATTAGCTCTTTGAGGTCAGCAGAACACTCAAACTACAACAACCCCAACAAGGGGCTACTATTGTGAATAGACAAGATTTTAAAAAGTTAATCACAGAGATGCCATTGCTCAAACTGCTGCTTAAATAAAACGCGTGACCTCTCACCATGTGGTATCAGCATAGTTTGAGAAACGGCCTTATCAGACTCATGGAGATACGACTCACGGTCGTCCTCAAGACATCTGTGAAGGGACGAATATGAGAATGGAACAGCTCTATGATCCGCAAGTGGGAATGATGCGAACATGTTAGCCATTCAACAAGCCGAGTTTTGATTATCCTGCCGACCGTCAAGATGCGCACGTCTTGTTATATAACATACCATATGCTACTATATATATAGATACACATACACATACACCACATCTCCACCTGTGCCGCGTTCTCTCTTTCAAGAGCCCGATGATCAAATCTTCTTCCAAACTACAAGGAGCGATTCGTATTCTGTTCACTTCCACAACTCCCTCTCATTGTGTCCTCGACTCGGATTACTATCGAGGAAAGACTCATCCTCAGAATCCATGTCATTTACTCCGGCTGATTCGGCACATCGAGGCTGAAGGCTGCAACAAGCCATCAAGAGTAAATTCATAATCAAGACAAGCTCAACAAATCTCTCAACACGCAGACATCTCTGCACGTAAAGCTAACCCACACGCGTCCTCAACACCACAAGTGCAATTCAAAACATTCCAAAATTCCTGACAATAATTATATCAAAACTCACCGTCACAAACCGGGCGTAGTAATAACCATGCAAGTGCGTACCAAAGTCGTAAATAACATAGCCAAGTGCGTCAAATGAAAAACAGCGAGTTGCGGGAATGATGCAGGTTTGCGTACGTATGCCAGATGTATCAGTTGCTTCGGTTGCGTTTGAAGTCACCGCGCATACAGCTCGTTGTAGTAGCTAACATTGCTTTCTGCTTTGGGTACAGGAGATGACAATGCCTCTCGCTTCTCCCCATACCATGGTGTGCGAGATGGCTCTCTGCAGGTTGGTTTCCTGAGGATAAACACGAAATGCATGATCAAGATGCGATCGCAGCCTATGGGGATCACTTGTATGAAGATGACCATGCTCGTCCGAGATTGCTCTAAAAAAAACAAAAAAAAAAAAACATTAGAATGAAGCACACAAAGGCTCTCCCCAATTTGATGCGCAGGGCAGCACTACTTCATGAAGAGTGCAAACGTCACACAAAGCACAGTATTCTGAATTGGAATATTAAAAGGTTTCCAAAGTGCATTTAACAGGCAGTGGGTCGCGTTTGAGGGGAAAAAAAAAAAACACAAAACGAATGGAGATGAGAAAAGTACACGGAAGGAGGAGGAGGAGGAGGAGGAGGGGAGGAGTAGGAGGAGGTAAGTAGGCTGGGAGGTAGTAGGCAGGAGGGAGTAGGAGAGGAGGAGGGAGGAAGGAGGAAGCGAGGAGGAGGAGGAGGAGGAGGAGGAGAGAGGAGGAGCGAGGCAGGAGGAGGAGGAGAGGAAATTAAATCAAACGATTTGTAAAACAACATGGACAGTCAGTGAATCAAATGAGGCTGGAAAAAGGATTGTTTGTGAATAGCAATAAATCTTGCCGAATTATATACAGTATACGTATATATTAATATATATATATATAAATATATATATATATATATACATTAATACACACCACAAACACAAATCGACAACTGGACGTTGTGTGCGGTTGGTGCTGCGTTGCCAGAATTACAAAGTGCAAGGTGTCGGCCACGCCCTCGGCATGATCCAAAAGTGCATAATCGGCCACTTGCAGACATCGCAATGTTGCAATAGCCTGTAGTGCAAATGCAGGTTTAACGTGCATGCATTACGAGCAAAACGTGGCAATGCTCGCATGTGTACAAGTTACAATGTGATCTTTGTGATGTCATGTGTGCAGACGTGCGCTTTGCAGTACGAACTGCGACCTTTTTTTTTTGGCCGCCAGCAGGGGGCGCTAAGCCAAACTTCCCCCGGTTCCGAGGCGCGCGCCCAAGCCGGCAACGTACGCCTTCCCGGCCTCGACAAAATGAGAGGGACAGGCGGCCCAATAAGCGACCAAAAACAGGCCGAGAGTGCCAAAAGTGTCCGCGGAAGGACGATGGTCATGCGCAATCACTAGCGCCCGAGGCCCCAGTAGTCGCCTTAAAGGAAAACATACCGCTTCCTCCTCCCTCTCCATCCCCGTGGGGCCATCTGGGAAACCGCACGCGTACATGGAGACGCACTCCCCATTGCAGGTCCCAGCAAGGCGCCTTCTGCCCGCGTAGATGCGGAAGCGGCCTCGCCGCTTCCAAGCGCCCGGCGCCCGGAATGACAGCTGCTCATCCTGAGCGTACACAATGCGCCGCGGTTGCCCGCCGCGCCACTAGCCCGACACTCGCGCGCCACCCACTGCCCAGAGGACTAGTCCGGTCGTCCCGACGTGCGTCCCACACATCTTCATATCGACAGCAAGAACGACGCAAAGCGAGTTTTAATCGCGCGCTCCGCCAGAGCTTTTTTCCTCTTTTATTCGACAGACGCCATTCCAAGATGGCGGATGCAGAAAAACCAAGCGCTCCCGGCATGCCTGCGCGCATCACAAACAACGCGCATGCGGCGGAAAAGGTGGCTGATACCCGTACCACGCCGATGACGTCACTATTTTTACACTCGCACCAAGTCACAGCCAAAAACGTGTTATTAAGTTATTACTCGTGAACACTTTCGCACACTTAAAATGGTCAGTGACAGAGGCTACTAATGCCAGAGCATGTCGAAGCAATTATGTAAATCATCCCATTCGACAAACTTTGCTTGCCAGATTCCCCTCGAACCTGCAAAAGCCCGTATGAAACAAACTACTCACACATTCACGCGTTCGAATCATGTAGGAGCGATACGTTTCTGCCAAGCCACGTCATGGGGGGGGGGGGAGGTACGACATTGTAAAAAATTTCCAGACTGTCATTTAATTCGTTCCACAACCACGTAGACGTGAAACCTGACTTCACACCATGGTGGTTAACATCATTTGAGACTACAACGTTTGAAACATGCTCCATGTATTGTCCACATTGCTTTGACAGGCGATCTTTTCACAGTTGCAGGGCTGCCTCGGTTAAACCGTGCAAAATAGAAAAGCTTCTAACATGTTGGTCCATGTTGCGTAAAAACCACTCGCGTCCAAGCAAAAAGCAGCAAAAAGCAAGCTGCCAACATCATAACCACCCCATTACCATGCCATAAGAAGACTGTTGAACAGGACATTAAATTAACCAAAATCTTTATAAACACAATTTGAGTTGTTGCAATCTGGTAGAATTATTATTTAAATAAAAAGGAAAAATACGGTTTTGAATTGCATGCAAAATGTACAATTGGGTGTCATTCAATATCATACTATGTACATACTCCAGATTGCATAACTATTACCAAATTTGCAGCCGAGACCGAACAGTCCAGACCCTGGTCTCCTATTCCAAAAAAAAATAAATAAAGAAAAGACAAATCTGAGAACCTTCGTCCTCGTCAACCGGCATACACCCCCTCCCCAAACCTTTGCGTCCTGAACGTCCCACCGGACTCTACCTGCAGCAATATACAAGATCCAAGCAACACATGCTTGTGACGAAGCCAAAAATGTTCTGTGATGAGCGACTTGCAACATTGCATAGCCTGAAACATGCACAAGTCCATTAAATACACCTGAGACATACCAATGTCAAAAGCAATGCAATTATGTCATGCACAATACGTTTACCAGGAATATTGCCAAGCCACATAAAGATCTTGCTGGTAAACCCGATCATTCATTCTACCTGCCTTTCACACCTCCTTTGCCTTTAAAAGTTTAATCTATGGCTTATGGTGGATATTGTTGGCACATCACATTCAGGACAAGGTCATTGGAGACTTTACTTTTATATTAATTACATTAACAAATTACATTAACAATTACATTTAACAGATACACAATGGACAAATCGATACAACCTAGGGGATTTGAAACTTAGGATACCAGCATGATGAGGTGTGTCTCAGGTAGAAACCAATCTAAACGGCGCCAATACAGTCATGCTTCTTATTCGCCACTTTCACCAGACCATTCAATGTCATACACTCTTGAGGTTATTTCAGTTCGCTCATTAGCCCCTGGATCGCCGACTCCAAAACTGCCTTCAGCATACCGACTCCTTGAAACAAAAAGAATGCAAACGCTATTTAAGATCATCACACCGCTATTTAAGCATCATCACACCGTGGCAGAACACAATTTCACCATCATAAAGTTGCATTACCTTCAAACCTGTTTTATACGTACCCACACTGCACCATTAAAAACAAAAACACTTTTAAAAACGCAAGAAGGCACTCGGTAAAGCGCATCACCTCTGCCACGTAATGCCGAATCCACGAGACATTATTGCGGGCCCAATACATTTTGAAATATCATGCCTATAAAGCCACTATATTGTTTTTGTCCCCACTCTCTCAATGGTGGAAGAATTTCATTTTAAAAATTAAATAATTCTCTTCTCCAGATCCGGATTTCGGATCTTCACCCAAAATCAAATCAGTTCATCCTTTGCCACACACCCAACGTGATCTACCAAGTTTCGTCCTGAATCCGTCCACAACTTTTTGAGATATCCTGCCACACAGGCAAACAAACAGACAAGCAAACAAACGGAAAAAAACAAACAGACAGAAAGGGTGAAAACATAACCTCCTCACCTTTGATGATGGAGGTAACAAGAAAGAGCAAAGATTGCAAACCCTCGCCAGACTTCTTTTGTGTGGCGTTTGTGTACTGGTGTGTTACGTAATTAATGAGCAGACCTAATTAGAACTGCCACTTTAAAAACTGCTTGGGCCTAGTGATGACGCGTACCAACGCTCCCACTTTGATGCGCACACCCGACCTTGACCCACGACGTTTATCATCATTATTATTATATTATTGATTATTATTATTCATTCTTCAATTGATTTTAGGAATGCGGATTAAAATTAATTCAATTCAATCAAATGGCGAGACCCAAATAGGTACAGTCCTGCATTGGAGAAAATCAGAAGCGAACCAAACAAGCAAAAAGCAAAGATTGCAAGTCATCAGGAGGACCTGCGATAAGATTTCACATTTCAAGGCTGCTACTACTCTACCCTCAAACCCATCCAGGCACAGCCAAGTGAGCCTGATTCAAAAAAAAAAAGGCGAAAAAATTAAACAAAATAAATAAATAAATAAAGAACCCATATCAGAAACTTAAATCATTCTGGCTGGCAGACCATGCACCCCAATCAAGTTGAAATTAAAAAATATGTATTCCCCTTCACTACTAGATCATGAATGTGAGATTTATGTCAATTGATCAAGTAGTTTCCAGAGAAAACGTTTATTTAATATTTTTCTTCAATCCAATATGGCTGCCAAACCATGTGACTGATCCAATTGTTCCTTAACAAACTTGGCTTGGGGGAACATTTGTGTTGTAGTTTTACCCTCAATCTGTCCAGCCGTTCTGGAGAAGAAGATTTTTATAGGTTAGGGTACATCAAATATGGCTGCCAAACATCGTGGACCGATGACATCAAATGAAAACCTTTGGGTCCTCATGGGCATAGGCGCCGTCAGAATGCTATAAAACTTTTGCCTCAATCTGTCAAGCCACTCAGAGAAGATTTTGAAGGTTTTTTTTCTTATTATTTTTTAAACAATATTATGGTTGCTGAACATGTGACCAATGGACGTCATCAATATTTTTTTTCTGTGGACCATTTTATCCGAATGACCTCAACTTTTCATCATGATAGATCTAGCCGTTCTACATATGCAAAATTATGACATAACCAAAGGCACCTATGAAGAAAAAAAAATCATTCTCCATAAGGAGTACTTGCGATGTGCAAAGTTTCAATTTATTTCCCTTGTTGCTGCTTTCAGAGATTACAGAAGCTCCAAAGTTTTTCCAACATGGCTGCCACACCAGCGTTGGCCCTATGACGTCATAATTATCATTACAACATTCCTACATGAGTCGTCACAACTATGGTGAAAATGGGCAATCTAGACAAGCGGTTGGCGAGAAAAATACTGGCTTCTGGTGACAAAAGCAGACGGGACAAACAAACGTCCAAATACAATACCCTCTCCTCTGGTAGAGTAACAAGGGATGAGGAAACAGGAGGATTTGGCGGAGGGAAAAGAAACTTAGTTCCCAGAAATTAAAAAGGATGCGGTTAGGTGAGTGCAACGGGGTAGAAAAGGATAGGATAAAGGATGCGAAGATGACCTGAGCAAGATCGTCTACTGCCAAACTTCAACCCAGGAACCCTTCTTGTACACACTCAATTTCCTCTTCACATTACAAGAGGATTGCTG
Organism: Eptatretus atami; assembly: GCA_035128595.1. Lineage (NCBI taxonomy): Eukaryota > Metazoa > Chordata > Myxini > Myxiniformes > Myxinidae > Eptatretus > Eptatretus atami. The sequence goes on from CM068964.1 coordinate 54,993,605, forward strand.
CCACTTTACTAAATGATAAAATTGTCAGCTGACTTTGAAACTCTTACTTTCACTCGAATTAAAATATACTTGAATGTGAGCTCATAATTATACTTTGACCTTGGTTTTTGGCACAGAATTACTTCCAAAAATCCAGGTTGAACTGCACACCTCAGCTCTTTTTTATTTCTCCCTTCTTTTATTTCCTCCCTTCTCTCCATCCTATGAAACCACCTTCCAGAAGCTGTTCTGTCTTCAATCTTTCCTCCAGGATGGCTCAAATAAGTAGTGCATCATCTCGTCATACCCCAAATTCTGCCCTTATCTTTATTAACCCTAGTTAGACCTTTTCTAACCGAAACCATCTTACTTGCTAGCTTCAGTGTTTTTTTCCCCTCCTCTCTTCCTTACGAGTAAAGAGGCCTATCTAAGGCAGATAGGTTTACTTCGTCTGCCTAAAAAAAAATCATTGGCTCCTGAGATGTTTAGGTATATATGTGGGTCCATCAGGCGTGCATTGTAGGTTTTTGATGTCATGCAATTTTTATTTTTTTTAATTTGCATATAAAATGACCCTTTGACCTGCATCATTGGATATATTTCTGGTAATCGGTAAGGTTTTTTTTTTAATGGATATACGCCCCCAAACAAAGGCATGAAGCCATTGTTAAGGAAGGTTAGATAAAGATAACGATAAAAGCAAACAAATAAATGAAAGAAAAATAACAAGAAAACATCCAAAGATACAGAAGTAGCAGAAGTAGTGTTTGAAATGCATGGAACCTCAACATTGTAGGAAGAGAATTGACATTCCTCTTAAAGCTTGAATCGATCGTAGGATAATGGAAGCATGCTTAAGGTAGTATATATTTCAAAGCGGAGACAGCACGAGGATTAAAACTTCTGCATAAACCTTTTGTTCTGCCACTTTGGATCCAGCTATTGTGCAGGGTGCAAAGATGGCAAACTGAGTCTTTGCGTCCCAAACACTCATACATCGAGGAACCAAGTTAGAAAGTCCAGCAGAACATTTGCCATGAAAAATATCTGCTGAACAAACTAAGAGCGGCAGCTGACCTACGTGAGAGAGTGGTGAAGAGTTGAACCATCTCCGACCCACCAACCATGTTAACTATGCGTTCTGAGCCTATCAAGGAAAGATAAGTGGAGGCTGTGCTCTCGCCTAAATTTGTGGCAACAGTACTCCATGAGGGATGTCTTAGTATCTTACACAGAGTACCAAGACAGCATCAGGAGGTAAATACCTCGGCACTTGATAGAGACAACCAACTTGCTTGGAAGCACTCTTTGCAATACTATAAATGTACTTATCCAACGGAAGTTAGAAATGTCCAGACCAAGAAGCTTGAAAGGCTCAGATGATTCTGCTTCAGTTGAAGACCCCATGTGCACAGAAGGGAAAGATCATGTCAAGCTGCAAGCCGAGACATGGAAAACAATTTAGTTTTTCTTTGCATTGAAGCTTACCAGCCAGTCATTCCCCCACTTCAACAGATTTCTCTTAAATCAATTTGTCCATTGAAAACTCCAACCTCATACGGAGCTAGTGTTGAAGTGAATCAGCAGTTGTAAAGTGAGGAGTAATCAAGCATACATGGCTACCCGAGACAAAACATTATCAGGAAATCATTGATATAAAACAATGAACAGAGTGTGACTGAGACAGAGAACTTGTGGGATGCCAAAACTGATGAGGGAAGTATTGGAGAAGATTTTGACCCTTCAAGTACCACCTTCATTCTTGCGATTGGTAAGGAAAGCCGAAATGATTGAATGCATCACTTCCAGACACACCAATGCGACTGAAGTTTGTGGGAGTAGACGCTTGTTGCCACACTTTATCAAAGGCCTTCGAGCATATTCCAAAAGCAACTCATCGAGCTTCACCCTTGAACTCCAATGCCCCTGTTGAAATGATCTGTAATTAAAGACAGGCAGATCACAATTGGGAGTGATAATGGCAAAAGCCCATACTGGCAGTCAGATGAGAAGTTCATTTGTTCCACCAGATGCTGAGAGCGTTGTTACATGATTGAGCAATACCACATATACAGGAATCAGGCTGATGGGCGATAGTATACATGGATCGAATTGCTCACCAGTTAATGCCCTTCAAAACAGGGACAACAGAAGCCACTTTCCAGGATGAAGGAAGCACTGAAGCAGACAATCACAGTTGTTATAACTTGGCAAGAATCGATGACAATTCAAGGACAACACATCTTCAATACAAACACAGGGAATTCCATCAGGACCAGTTGCTTTTGCAGGCATCTAGAGTACGAATAATTCTGGAAAACCTCTTTTGGAGAATGATAAAATGGAAAACAGGAACATCAGAGTATGGATGAGATTAAAATCAGGAAGAAGGTGTCCCTGATCATTTGAGGGTAGAATTATAAAACAGAGCGATTTGAAAAGAGGTTAGCCCTTAATCCAGAGTGAACAGTAACACCTCAGGTCCATTAGAAATAGAGGAGGTATAGAAGATTTATTGCAGCTGAATACACTGTTGGCCAATCTGCTAAAAGTCCTGAAGAAACAAGACGCTGAGTTGCCAATGGAATAGGTTACAGAAGCTGCATATTGCTGCCGCTTAGCATCCTCAAGAACTCTTTTACAGAGAGTTACTTGGAACAGACATTTAGACTCTTGGAACAGACCTGTACATGCTACTGCCCTTAAAATAGTGTGCAATGAGCAGTTGCTAATGCAGAAGCCAGAGTGAACCATGGATGCGAATGACGAACCTTCACGTGATGGTACGTGAGGGAATATAAATGTCCGTACCAGTTGTGAATCCATTGGGATATTTCCCTCGGCAGCTATATCAGAACCAAGACTAAAAGTGAGGTCCATGCCACCATTAGCAAGAAATAGAACGAAATCCATCCCAATCCACTTTCCTAACTGAAACACTAGCGAGGTTTGAAAAGGATTGTGAGAATGAGGAGTAAGAAACACAAACAGGAAACAGTTGAATGATCCGCAGTTACCAATTGGAGGCAGGACATCGGCAACACAGTCACCAAGGTTGGAACACAAAAAGCGGATCAAGCAAGTATTCTTCCTCAGAGGCCACATGTGAGAAATATAAGTGAGAAGAGGAAAACAATTTGAGGTGAGATTTTTGAGAGATTGAAAATTATAGGTGTCGATACCAGGTAAGGTCAGTATTTATGTGTGTACCAGCCATTCATTGCTGCGTGAATGTTGAAGAAATTCAACCAACTCGCTTGGAAGCACGTCTATACCGCATTAGGCATATATGCAATCTAGATAGTTTTAACACTTGTGAGCATTTTTATATTTTACTTGTGAATGGCAACTTTGTGAGACAAATAGGAAATAAAAGCAAAATTAATATTATAGCTGTCTTTCTTTGATTTATTGTTCATGGCTGATACTGTTATGAAAACATGAGGCCAAAAATTGCATGTTCTTATAAAAGTTTGCAAAACATTCCACACTTGTTAACAGCAATTCAATTTGTTTTTGTTATCAAATTATTTGGAACATCCTAAGAAATTAAACAATCATCTTTGGAAGTATCCCAAAATGTCAAAAAGCCACACATTATGCCAATGACGGGTAACAAATGCTTTAGTTAGATGATATACAGTCAGACATTACTCATCTTTCCGAGCCAGAAGTCAAACTTAACCTTATTGTGAAGAGAAATAAAAAGTATTTTAAAGGACAATTTTGATATTCAGTTGTGATTAGAAGATGTAAAAATAAAAACAATAAGTTCAAATTTTTCATTTAAAAAGTATTTCATGACATGGTTTATGAAAATTGAAAAAACACGAAAACAACCTTTAATCATTACTTCCTGAAAAAACTATCATATGTGCACCTCAAACCAAAAGATGAGTCTTACGATAGTAGATTACAATGTTATTGTTGAGCGTGTGTTTCACTTTAAAATTTTTTTGAAAATCACAAAGCTGGATTTTATACCTTATTATCTAAAGATAGCATAACATAAATGCTTTTTGCATTATTGTTATTATCTTGAAGTCATCATTTTGTCTCTGATAGTTGTTCATGTTTATGGCATTGTGGAAGGCTGTCTCATTTAACAAATGTATAAAGATGACAATTGTTCCTTCCTTTATTGTACATGTCCTAAATATCAGTTTCTGAAAGAGGCGACACAAGCTTCCAAGTCAACACATGTCTAATATGTCTGTACTGAAACATGATGACACCAAGAGACACACATATCTCAGGAATACAGACTTTTTAAAGCAGGCAACATTCTGATGAACATGAATTTTTGTTCAAAGTAAATCGCATCATTGTTTACAATTGCGTACGATGTTTATTCTACGATAGCAGAAGCCGCTGTGACGTTGTGACGCCGTGCGCGCGCACAACGCACGCACGCACGCACCTTTTATAATAGATCTTATCCTTATGATTTCAAGTCGCGACTTGGTATTTCATTTGCATTTGAGATAGTGTAATGATGTTTACAAAAAAGAGTCAACTTATGTATGGGGACTAAGGGTATGAAGTATTTGTTTAATCTGCAATTTAAAAAAACATAAAATAAAATAATTTAAAAAATATTGCACACTGAGACCATACGCACCCGAGGCGATAGTCTTACCCAATATTGGCCTAGCACATTTGCAGGAATAAATTTTCAGCAGATGACACCCAAAACCACAACACCTCAAACTCAGACCTGACCCCTCCACTATAATCCTGTTCATTAGTTCCCTGATATTGTCCCACCATCAGTTACACCTTTGCTCTTCCATGAGCTCGCTCCTAAAGAAAGAAAAAGAAAGAAAACAACACTAAACACGTTTTCGAGTTCAGCAAGTGTATAGACAGATGAAGTACAGAGCACTTTTCCGATATTTATTATAATTGCACATCAACAGACTGTCTATTCCCTGGAAATTTAAGGAATTATCGAATTGAGACCAAAAATGCAGCAGATAAATTAATTATTATTATATTTTTATCAGACTAGAACATTGACTGAAAATCAATCAACTTACAAGCACCAACTAAAAGGTTCGGTTTTCTAAAAGTAGCCAATGCTGAAAAGGGGCAAGGTTGCATGTCGTTATTAAACAAGAGAAATAATTTGACAAAGCAATTACAGTCCTTCAACTCCTTATCCCCTGACCATCTGTTGCCATCTTTTTCTTTCCATTTCCTTTTCAGCCACTTTTGATTAGCTTAAATCAGTGTTCATGTTCACACGTGTTTGTTCATTCAATTCAATATCCATCAGTTTGTAACCCAAGCCAGCCTCTGTTCAATCGTTTAAATTATTCTCAAAGTGCAATGCTGAAAACAAAAATAAATGAATTACGATGAGGTATTCCATGAGCTACGTAACCAAGGTCTTCAATTATTTACACTAACCCTATTATATATATTGTCGCGAATTCGCGCCCGCCGGGTGCGAACGCCACGTGACTCGAATCGCGGCCGCCTCGCCACCCGGACGGACAATTCAGTCGTGACCCTCTCGCGACCAACCGCGGGAGCTAGTCACGGGTGCGAGGTTTTAACCTCACCACAACCCAGTCCGCATTTCTACCCGTGCCGACGGTAGGGTGAATCGCCGAAAGTCATATACCTAAGTACTCGCACGGGTAACCTTAACCGAGGGTTTGCACCACGCCAAGGCTCGACTCCGGACACGAAAACCGCTTAAAGCGGGCCGTTCCTTTACTATCGGGATAACCGAGCGGTGGTTATCGTCGACCTTACGGTTCAGATTAATTATCGCTGCGTTATCGCGCCCACTCGAAACCCTTTACGAAGCAAGATGGAGACCCAAACAAAGGAAAGGACGCAGCGAAACGGGGAACAATTCAACAAGCAAGCATTTTATTTACACACACACGGACACCAAAGCACACATATAACACAGAATGCACATATTATCACATGGAAAAAGAAACAATGACGCAGCTCTACACCGACCAACGCGAACACTCGCAACACTTTATACAGTTTTACTCACCAGACTGGCGCCACACACACACATTTACACAGAACCCAAAAGAAATGGAAGTCGCGACTTCCCTGAGCGCTGTCGAGTCCCTCTCCGACTGTCCTTCAAACTCTCAGCTCCGTCGGCCTTCCGCCGTCCTCCACCACCGACGACTCCTCACCACCCCACACAGAGGCGAGGAAAACCAGAGAGCCTCACTCCACCCGCAGGGGAAAAGACAGAGCGAAGATCCTCGCACCCCTTCCGTGTCCGTCCTTATATTCACGGGGCCCGCCCCTCCACTCCCCCCCCGTTTTTCGGGCTCCACCCCTCCTTCCTGAACATGCTGGAACTTCCAGAAGGAGTGGTCTTCCGTCCAATCGGTGACGCTCGCACCACCGGTGGCATTCTTCCTCTTCCTCGCAGGGTGTAATCCACCCGCGATGTCCGCCATTCGTCGGGGAGGGAGGGAACGGGGGCCGCCTGCTTTCCCTCGAAGGCCACGGCATCTGGCAACCGTGTGCCGAGTCAGAACGCGGTGTTGTTTGTAGTTGTGGTGGCTGTGGTTGGCGTTGTTGTAGTGGTTGCGCGTGGTTTGGCGTTGTTGTAGTGGTGGCGTGGTTGGAATCTCTTCTTGCAGCACTCTCTGAGGTTCGGAGACCGGATTGTGGCGAGATCATGGTGGGTGGTTACACCTACTATTGGGCTGGTCGCTCTTATGGTTACCATGCCCAAGGAGTTTCTGTAGCTGTGCCCAATAAGCTGACTCCAATGATAATTGAGATAACACCGGTCAACGAGCATTTTATGAGACGAAGGATTCGTCACTCCTTCGGTGTCATTTCCCTGGTCTCTGTTTATGCTCTGACTGAGGC
>CM068964.1:55007316-55020664 GCA_035128595.1 Eptatretus atami
CGCTGCCGGTACCTGTGCGGGAGGACGAAAGTCCGAGTCTTCAGGTCCTTGGTGCTTCCAGTCTTGGTCTCTGGATGTGAGACTTGGACTCTGACCAAGGATCTGAGACGGAGACTTAGTTCCTTTGGTACCAGGTCTCTTCGGAGAATCCTTGGCTGGTCGGACTTTGTGTCCAACGAGAGGTTGCTGAGAGAGACTCAAATGAGATTTGTTACCTGCATAGTCCGTGAGCGTCAGCTGCAGCTGTATGGACATGTGGCTCGTTTTCCTGACGCTGATCCTGCTCACCAGATTCTCTCAGCGAGGGAGTCTCGTGAGTGGAGGAGGCCAATGGGCCGACCACGTGCCTTATGGTTGCAGCAAGTTGATCGGCATCTCAAGGAGATTGGGATGGGCTAGGCATCTGCCTGGGAGATGGCCAGACGGAGGCCGCTGGAGTACCGGCGGAAAGTGGACGCAGTGACGCGCTGCTCTGGCGCATGCTCCCATACCTGACCTGACCTGAGGGGATGGAGGGGGAACATACACCAGAAACAGATTTGATTAGATGCCACCATGATTTGGAGGAGGGAGAGAGGTTTGAGAGTTCAGACTTGAGCTTAGAAAGATGTTGTTTGCTGGCTCTCCTGAGGGTAGATACACACTGGTTCCGAGCTTTATGGAAGGAACTGAAATTACCTTCAGTTGGGTGTGCTTTCCATGAGGCAAAGGCAAGTTGTTTCAGGACAACTGCCTCGCCACAAGCTTCAGTGAACCATGGGCGGGAGGAAGGGTAGGACAACTGAAGACAGAGGGGATATATCTGTGCATGAGAGAGAGCAAGGAACAGGCCTTGACTTGATTTGGAATAGGAATAGGCCGCAACAATTTCTTAACGATAGTGTGTTGGGTTTTTTTTTTCCACTTTCCTCACATATTATCGAATGCCTGTTTATCATAGTTACGAATCGCTGGGTTCATTACTTTTGTAAGTGCTATAATTTTCGAATTCGTATCTTGGAACGATTTTAGGCATAACTAGCAAAGTACCCGCCCATGGGCGGGTACAGTTATCTGTTGAATGGCGTTGGTCCCGTCCATCGGATGAATGAGAAATTGAAGCGTTACCTGTGACCTTGACCACCGTGACCTTTACCTGACCTGACCTTGATCCCCTTATGTCCGTTCACCAAGGATCACATATGCCAAGTTTCATTCCCATTCTTAAATCTGAGTTTGGCGTCTATAAAGGACAAAACAAACATGAAAAGTTTGACGTTTAGTCAATTTATGGACGTCATAAACTCGAAAAACCGGAAGTCGGAAGTGAATGTCGTCAATCAACTGTCATTTAATTTTGATATTTCTGTCGAATGGCTGTGTCCCTCCGATCGATGAAATTGAGAAATTGAAGTGACCCCGTGACCTTTGACCTTGGAACTTGACCCCCCCCCCCCCCCCCATGTCCGTATCTCACTCCCAAAGGATCACTCATGCCAAGTTTCATCTCATTCCATCCAACGGTTCGGCCGCCTATAAAGGACAAACAAACAAACACACATACATACAAACATATTCTATTTTTTTAGTATAGTAGATATGATACGATTTTCCATAATCTACTCATCTACCCATAATCTAAGTATATCATCAAAATATTATTTCAGCTTTGAGGATTAGATATCATCTGGACTAAATCAATATCAAAATCTGGAGTGAAATCTGATAATTTAAAGAAATATCGAGTCTTACAACTGAGCCTATATACCTATTTACTTTAAGCAAGCAAGGCGATTGTCCCTCCTCCTCCATATATACACAAGAAAACGTGAAATTTCCAAAGCATTAAACATCTTTTTCTATTGTTTAGAGAATTATATGGAGTGAACAAAAGATTGAGGAACGTGCCAAAATTAACCAGCTTCATTGAGCAATATGATTTAATGCATTCACTGCTTCACATCGCACCCTGCCCCCAAGAGGGACTGCTTAGTGCTTATCCACTGTGCTTATGCTACAAGGTGGAGGTACATAATTTACAAAGGTTGTATGTTTTCTCTTTATGAGATTCAAAGCAAACTATACTTGATCACACCCGATTTCTGAGCCATTTGCCGTATTATCGTGTTTTTTTAATTGCAGAGCCAAATTTTTTTTTTCCCACCCGTCACATGACGAGTGGTAGCTGTTTTTAAAGAATAATGTTTATGCACATCTCCCTGAAATGTCTATAATGCAACATTGTTTTATAATTTGTTTATTGAAATTCCCCCAAAACGAGGGTTTAAGCTATTCGAGGTTTTTGGGTTGGATACAGTACGTACTGTAGTGAGTAATCACATGGACTCCAATCTGCCAATTCTTAAGGAATTGCCGACATCGGCCAAGCATGAATTGTGTGTACTTGTGCGCACGTGCGTGCTTTGTTCATAAAGCAGAACATCTTCTATCTGCTAACTCCCCTCCCCCCACCAACCTCTCTGCTCCTGTCTAAAACAGGGCACCACCCTCCCACCCTCTCCTCTCTCCTCTCATGTCCGGATGGAGTTTTTCACCGGACAGCTTGGCTTCGGACGTGTAAGGGTGGGGTTTATGCCCGGAAGGGAGTTTGTCTTCAGACAGCTTGGCTCCGGATGCATGTGGGCGGTGTTTACGTTCAGCCGGTATTTGTCTCCGAACGTGTCCGGACGGTGTTTGTCTCTGTGCGGTGTTTGTTTCCGGACTGCATTTATCTCCAAACATGTCCGGGTGGTGTTTGTCTCCAGGCGATATTTATAGCATGAACGGTAGAAAAAAAAAGGATCTCAGACATTATTTTGTTTTCATCTTTACTGTCATTCTATGCAGAAGCATTAATGATGAGACGGTATGAATTTGTAGATTAATGCTCAATCTGCATGTCTCCTCCTCTCTCTCTTTCCCCCCTCCCTCCCTCTCTCCTCTTTCCCCCTCCTCCCTGCTCTTTTCCCCTCCTCCCTCTCTCTCTTTCTTTCCCCCTCCCTCCCTCTCTCTCTCTTTCTCCCTCCTCCCTCCTCCCTCCCTCTCTTCTTTTCCCTCTCCTCTTCTCTTCTCCCTCTCCTTCTCTCTCTCTCTTCTTCCCTCTCTCTCTTCTTCTCTCCCTCTTTCCCTCCTAAACCTCGTCTTTTTCTCCCCTCCCCCTTCCCTCTCTTGTCCTCTTCTCTCCTTCCTACTTTTTTCTCTCTTTTTCCCACCCCCTCCAGTATTCCCGTCAGTGAAGCGACGGGTGGTATTTGCTAGTTGTATACTAAATAGCCCCTTTGAGGTTGCATAATAATTTGAGCTTGGTTATTTTGAAAAATAATTCAGGGATAAATCCTGTGTCAGGTACCCCTCTCTGTCTGTCATATGCAGTCAGGCTTGCAAACCTTTTCTTTTAAAAGAAAGTGCAGTGCAAACAACTCTTGTGGATCATGTGCACTGCATTTTATTTGAAATGATATCTTAAAAAGGTGGGCTCTCATTTAATTTGTTTTCTCAAGTCACATAAGTCTGTTGGCTGGATGCACAATATTGTTTATTTTCCATGCATTGTGGTTGATAATATGCCCATGTTCCATCAGAACCGCAAAAACGATGAGGCATCCTATGAGAAGATGCTCAAACTCCGTCGTGACCTCAGTCGAGCAGTGACTATTTTGGAGATGGTGAAACGGCGTGAAACAAGCAAGCAGGAGCTACTGAAGCTCACATTGGATATTATGGAAAAAAGGTCTCGTTATACCTAATTGCATCGGTGTCTGTTGTGATAATAGCTCCAATTTTTTTGTTGTGGACTTCGTCGCAATCTTTTTATTTTACTCTTTTTTTATTATTTATTTTTTTTTTTTGCAACACGTTACCAGCTGGAGACTTATGCGCGAAGAGCTGTTGGCTGCAGATGCAGCAAGCACACGAGGACAGCGCTTCATTACCCCCTGCGGTTACTCCTCCATTTTCGGTCAACCCGGAAACCAATACCGCCACCATAATTTTACACTCGGTTTCTGGTACTTCTTACAATGTCCATTTGTATTCTTAATTCTCACGCTTGGTGGGGGGGGGGATTTGCTAGTAAGTTATAAGAAAGGTTGTAGGTAGGAGTAAGCGGAGAAAGAAAATGAGGCCTATCTGGGGGAGTGGGGCGGCGGTCTTGGTTGATGCGGCTGTGCATGGCATGCAGCGGTTGGGGGGGGGGGGAGAGCGGGGGTGGATTTAGGATCAAAATCCAACCTTTTTTGCTTTGGTAATATGCAGGTAGTTCCTTTCTTCATTATCTTGTCACAAATTCCCCTAACGGCTTGAAGGATCAAAATCGGAAATGCTCCACCTGTATTTAAAGCATTCATGATTTGTGTCTTCAAAACAAAGAGGAAAGAAAAGTAGTCTCTTAATTAACTTTGCTCTTGTAAATCAAGCTCTGCTTTCAAGAAGAATGGTTCACAAATACCTCCTTGGATCTCATGTCTATTTATCTGATATATTTTTGACTTGCCTGACCTCCGCCCCATGTGTACGAGTTAAATGCACTGTTTTGCGTTGAGACTTTAGGACCCTCGTCGATAATTAAACGTTACCTCTGCCTTTTTAAATTCAAATATTACTATATAGTAATATTATGGGGCTGCAAAATAGTATACAGTAAGACGTTACTTTTATTCATTACTGTATACCTACTTTTGCAGCCCCCTGTGTATATATATACTATAATATATGTAGTAATATATATATGGTGTATATATACTATATATGACTATATATTGATCAGGACCACCTGCCACCTTTCAGGATCAGGATCAGGACCACCTTTCATTTGTGCTTTACTTTAGGGAAACTTTGTGGATGCATTATGTCTTCTGTATAACCACTAAATAACATTAATATTTTAGGTACTTGTTTGCTTGCTCCACAATGTTTGAAGCTGTGTTGTGGCATTTTACACATTTTCCAGAAGAATTTTGGTAATTTTAATTGATCGCCTTAAAACTGCATGATACCTTAAATAATTGGCCGAAATCCGTTGTAGGTACAAGTATGGTTGAATTTAAATATCCCATCAACCTTGTGTCTATCTTTCTCACTGATTCTTGAACTTATGAAGTTGAACCATTTTGCCCTTTTCCTTTTTAGTTCCTGCAACATACAGATTGTAAAGCTTGTCTTTTTGGGTACAAGTTTGTTGAGAAAGAACGCTTGCTTTCCTCATTTCTTAAGAACCTTCACTTCCTTAACAACTGTATTATTATAGGATTGTGCCAGCGAGGTTTCGCGTCCGAAGAGGAAGTACGAGAAGAAGAGGCAGCGAGGAGTTGCTCGTATTGGAGGCATGGCCTCTGGAGCTTTTACGGAGAAAGCCCTCAACCAGTACGACTTTCACAGCTCCGGTGATGAGTCTGGAACTCAGGTATGAAATAACTGTCGGAGAGGAGAGTGAGGTTGACGCTTGTAACCATACATTTGTGTGACCTGAGTTTTTTGTTGTTGCTGTTGGTGTTATCGCTGAACTTGTGCTATCTGCTACTCTTTGGGTGGATGTTTGGCACAGTCCAAGTCGTACTAAGCAAGAAGCAGTTGGATGTTACTAACCCAACCTTGCTACCATGTTTTTATTTTAAATTTTTTATTTTTATTTTTTGCAATTATGTTGATAATGTTGTGCAATGGAAGCCTGGCAGTGTTGGTAGTTTTTTTCTTTTCTTCTGCACTTTACTACCTGCGAGGATTTAATCCTTCGGCAAAACATAAATTGTCCATCTTGATATTATGTGCATGCCTGATCTCATGTTTGAATTTTGGGAAATCCATGAAGAAAAAGGAAGAAATTTGGGAAATCCATGTATTCTTGCTAAATATGATTGTCACCAAGGGAAGAGAGACTTGGTTTCATTCTCTGCCTGTGTGTTTTTAACTTTATGAGCTGCATCTTTGTGTTTTTACATAAACTGGCATAATTTCCAGGTTCCTTCATCAGAGGAGGATGTAGAGGAAGAGGAGCTGGAGCAGGTTGAGACTGAGGTCTCCAATCCAGATGGCCGATTCGCCTTCCGTCGTCGCCATGGTTGTCTCTACCAAGCGGTGGGCACCATACCAAGCTTCGATGCAATACATCTCAAAATCTTTCTACCACAGTTGTATGTACGGCAGACATACCAGTTCAAGCAAGAACTTATTCAACTCCATTATGTTTTGTGTGGGAGCAGCCATGGCCTGATGGCATAGGAGACTGGCCGTGGGAAGGGGATGGCTCTACATGGGCCACATCTCGTTACCGCTTCAGTCTTACGACGATAGCTGGGATTCCTCATCGCGTGGGTCTGATGCGACAGCGTGTGGGACGTGGTGGCAGGTAGCGGTCGCACCTGTTGCCTCATCCTCTGTTGCTGCAATAACTGACAGATCTGCCTAATAGTGACGTGGTGGTGTGTGTGGCTTTCAGGGTTGTGTTGGACAGTGCAGACAACCAGCACGACCGCCAGCACCAGAACATTCATACCAACTTCCTTTCTGTGGACCCTGTCACGGCACAAAATTGCCACTCTTCCACATTTCCTCCACCTTCAGATCCCTCGGGCTCTGTGCCCTCCTCACATCCTTCCAGTTCCCCAGCATCGTTCTTGTCTGAGCTGCGAGCAGGCCGTTTAAGGCATTTTACTCCCCGTGGGAGCAAAACGGTTTGTCACAGACTCAATGAAGGGCACACCCATTGCTGCAAGCGGAGGCATCACGCTCCGCTGATGGAAGGAGATCCTCTGAGAGCCAGTCAATGTACACAGAGAGGTAAAATGAAGCTGCTGCTTTTGCCATCATGAAACGTCTGTAATTTTGGTATTTGTTTCACTGCTATATAGGCCTCTCCCATACCATAATTTGTCTTGATTTTAGTTTTTTAAAATTTATATATTGGGTGTGGTATTTTGGATCCTTCAGTTTAATTCCTAACTTGTAAAATGATAATTATATGGATATATATTTACTGTGCTGTGCTTACAACTTCATTCAGCAGTTGAATGACTATTATTTTATTATACCTGTAGACAGTCTCAGTAGGATGTTCTCTCAATGCATTTCCCACACTAGGTATTACAGAGCAACAATTTTTCAGTCACCGGCAGCAACTTCACGCCATGCAACGGGACCAGCTTGCTGCGCAGTATACTGCCAGCACTATAACCACAGAGGTACATCACACAGTGTGCTATCATTGGCTCCACGTACCACATCATATTCTTATTCCATTGCCCATGTTGCACTTTGTCACCATCTGCTTTGAATGGCAGCCCCCCCTTATCCAGGCAGTACCCACCCACCCCCATTCCAAGGCTAGATGCAGTAATCAAATTTCACATCTCCAATCATTTACACACCTACCCCATTTTCATAACGTCGCACGACTTGTATGAGCAGTCAACTGGTGAAGTATACCAGGCCCAATGGCTCAACCTAGAGAATCTTCCCACTTATTCCCATTCACTCTCCCCCTCCTCCCCTCACCCTCAGCCTTCGTCCAACAATCGCCCTCACACTTCTCCCCCCGTGACCATCCGCCTCCCCACACACCCTACCTGTGGCCAGGGCGGGCGGTGTCTGGATACAGACAGTGTGCTGTTTGCTGTCTCTGCTGTTGTGGGGCCCGGCGATGCTGGAATGCAAGTCACAAGGAGCGACGGCATCAGCGTATTCTCGCCCAGTCCCAACGGCCTGCTGCCCATAGCAGGTAAGGAATTAACCAAGCCCAGCATTTCACACAACCACCAGCACATTTCGTTTCGTTAAATCATGTTTTTTTCGTGCCTCCTGTATATTATTTATATTTTATGCATTTCCACACATTTTCAATATCTGTTGTACACTTTGCAATATCATGTAGCATATGCTATAATTTGTAGGAATATTTTTTTAACCATTTCATAGTGCTGTTCATCTCCAGCACTTTCACAAGCCTGTGGCTTTACCACACTGTGCTAGTGTCTAGTGCAGGCACAAACCTATATTTAACTTTACTTGATGAAACCGACATGATTTCAATATGAAGCTGAATTGGAGCTGAATTTTTAGTGATGATGGTGTATCTCCTCGGAGGCATAAAACAGGAATTGAGCGAGAACGGCACTCGGTAGAGCGATACTCCGCCAGGCTGAACAGTTTGCATTTTGTTTCCCTTTAAATAGGGCCAGCACCTGCATCTGGACCTCAACCAAAATATAATCGGCTTGTTGTCACCTACACAACTCATCCACCATGTTTTGTCATAATCTGTCCCCAACGTTTTGAGATATCGTGGGGGGGGGGTTTCTTTTCTCAAAGGTGGAGAATCAATTGTAAAATTAAAAAAATCTGTTATCCGGATCTTCACCAAAATCTAATCGATTTTGGCCTTGTGACACACCCAACCTGTGGAGATTGGACCATGCTCTGTGCAGAGTGTTGGTGCTGCCTAAGCAGTCTCCTTGCTATTGGGAACAATCTTGGACGGGTCGCCACTCCGACACAGTATACCAGCAAGCTGGCACTCATTTTGTCGACCTCGGAAGGATGGCAGGTCGAGTTAACCCCACCTGGTATTGATTCAACAGCTGAGCGGGATTTGAACTCAGGACAGTAGGATCCAAAGCCTGCCACCCTAACCATTAAGCCAACACCAGGCATACCCAACCTGTCCACCAAGTTTTGTCCGAATCCGTCCACAACTTTTTGAGATATTCTGCTCAGACGGGGTGAAAGCATAACGTCTGTCCACCTTCAGTGGCAGAAGTAAAAATAGAACCGGGAGGAATTTCCATCTCTCCAAAAGAGCTTCCAAAAATCTCAGAAAATGTGTGTCGTTATAATTTGCTTTCTTGGACCATGATTGCTGGGGAGAAAAATAAACCTGTAAAAACATCCCCTCCTCCCCCCTATGCCATATGGCAACTTTACATTAATTTACATGTCATATATAAATTAAGTGACTCTATATAGCCTGGTTGTGGCGCAGTGGTAGGCAGCGGCTTGGGATCCAAAGAGTCCTTGGAGTCAAGCCCCGTTCCGGCCACTGAATTAATTACACCAGGGGTTGACTTCAGCCTTGTCATCCTTTGAGGGTCGGCGATAAGAGTACCAGTATACTCTGGGCCGCGTGTATACCCGCCGGTTAAAATATGGTTGTATCATATCCATGTGCGACCAGGGGTTGCCGTCAGGAAGGGCATTCCGGCATAAAACATCGTGCCAAATCACTATAGGGATCATACGGATGATCCGCTGTGGCGACCCCTAGCGGGAGCAGCCGAAAGAAGAAGAAGAAGATATTATTGTTACTTATCCTCGGAGGTTGGCATTTAGATTATGAGCCTGGGCAAGTTGTAAGAAGACTGGTTTGAAGTTGAAGCTGATCACACATTTTATCCGTGTTAAAAAAAAAATAAAAAAATAACAGCTCAAATTTTAGAAGAAATGGATTTGGATGTGCTTAAATTTGTCATTAAATGGATGCAAATATGTTTAAATCCCACGCAACTTTACCATTCATTTATTAAATAACTCGAACATATTACAAGGATTTTAATGAAAATAGTCGTGGAATCTTTTTATTCATTAAATGTACATCGTTCATCCTCATCTGGAACACCTTGTACTTGCATTACTGATGGCTATTTTTAGCAACACAATGTGATAGTTCTTCCATTGTGTTTTTTGCACCAGCATTAAATGTGTATTCTCATATGCTCAAGGTCTGGCCTCATCTTTCACACAAAATGTTTTTTAAATTTTATGTCAAACAAAACATGATTCGTTCAGCAAAATACGAATACCTTCCTCTCACTTGGGTACTGGTGCTCTTTTGTGGTCACACACCTGTGTGCACTTTCAAACATTACTTTGAACTTTACAAAAAAATGCATGTTTCTAATTTCTTCCATATTAACTATTCCCTGCAGACTTTTAATAATGGTAGGTGCTGCTTCCTTGCTTGAATACTTTCATTGTTCAGTATTTAAAAGGATAAGAGCATGGACAATCCCCATAGATTGGCATCTATGGGGAGGAGGCAATTTTCTTAGGAAATGCCCTGCTGAGTGCGGTGAGAAAAGCGGCGCCATTGTCTTGACGTCGCTGGTACCCAGAGAAGTGACGGCACTGTGTGTGTGTGTGTGTGTGTGTGTGTGTGTGTGTGTGTGTGTGTGTGTGTGTGTGTGTGTGTGTGTGTGTGTTGTGTGTGGTGGTGTGTGTTGTTAGCTCCATACGAGCCTGAGATCCTGTAAAAATTAAAAGGATACTTGCCAAGGAGAGGGGAAATTAAAATCGATAGTGATAGTTTGGGGTTTTTTTGTTCTCCCCCCCCACCCCCCAACTAACCAGGAGGTAGTACTAATATAGGGACCTTCAGTGGCCACGCCATTTTCAGTTTCTGGGGCGAGGTTCCCGACATTTGATTTAACAGCAGGGTTCTGCTTGTGTGACTGAGCACTTCTCCCTTCCTCCGCATACTATCCATTAGAATGTATTTGCTGCTGTTTTATCAATCTGATTGGTAAAGGAAGAATTTATTTTATTTTATTTATTTAGGTTTATACATCGTCGAGGATCCTGGAAGAGCTAGTACTAGTACACTGAACAGATCAGGATGCAATAGGCCAAAAGGAACAGTTTTAGAGAGGGGGGAGGGGGGTACAGAGTTGAATGCCAAGATAGAGGCAAACTTGGACAAACAATGGGTGTGGGGAGGAATTGGGTGGGGGCAGGAAAGCATGCATATCGTGGACCAGATGGATACAGAAGGAAACTCTCAGGACGGAAAACTGGAAATTTGGAAGGAGGAGGGATTGAGGAGTGGTGGCTAACAAGGGTAGAAAAGATGATGGTTTTGGATTGGGGAAGATCTGAGATGGTGGTGAATCGCTTTTTTGAAGACCTGGAGGTAAGAGTGAGCTTGAAGAGAATGTGGAAGTTGGTTCCACAGGTGGAAAAAAGGGGAATGAATGAGTGGAGGTAAGCATTGATCCTGGATCTGGGGAGTTTCACCAGAATGGGGTTGCTGGTGGACCGCATATGTCCTGCAGAAACCTGTGGGGTGGGGGCAAAGCATGGAAAGAGAGGTTGCAAGACAAGAAAGGAGGTGATCGAAGACATAGAGACCACCGACCTGCTGCATTGGTGAGGTGATAGGCCCACAGACTTAGCTTCATAATGGCAGATTCCATTAATCTTGTAGGCCTTGGTTTCCACAGCATCAAGCTGAGCAAGTTGTAAGACAGGGGAGCCAGCACAGAGGGGAGAGCAGTACTCCATCAAGCTGTGGAGGAAAGCCTTGTAGGTGCATAGGAATTGAGGTGTGCCAAGGAAGGACTTTGTACGATAGAGGATGCCCATTTGGTGGCTGACTTTGGAGGGTAATTTTGAAATGTGGTTTGCCAAAGTAATGTTATGGCTGGTAGACCCAAGAGTTTGAATGATTGAACCTCCTCAAGAGGATTGTGAAGACAGTAGATGGGGGGTGGGGGAGGGAGTTTGCCAGATGGTCCTTTCGGGGAGAGATAGTGAAGGGTGTGTGATCTGTCAGGCTTGAAAGACGTGTTCCAAGTATTTGATTTTCTCAATCTTGTGTTAGGAATCTTGTGATTTTATCAAGGTCTGAAGAGATGGAAGAGGCTGCAGCTGCCTGTCTGAAAGACGAGGGATGTCAAGGCAGAGGGTGGAGTCATCAGCATAAAGATAGAGGATTTTTCATAGATCATTTATGAAGATCAGGAATAGGACTGGGCCCATAACACTGCCTCGGGGCCCTCCAGCCTTGACAAAGAGAGGAGAAGAAAGGATTCTGTTGAGAGGCACACTTTGGCTATGAGAGTAGAGGAAGTCGATAAGCTATGTGTGGAGTTGGCTTTGGATGCCATAAGCAGAGAGTTTGGAGAGCAAGACAGGATGCCAGACTGTATCAAAAGCATGAGGTGCCGTATGTCCAGAGAGATGTCCTTGTTCTCATGTCTGACATTGAGGGCCTCCCTCCATTATTGGGTGAGTAGAAGCACTCGCATCCAAGGTGGAGTGATCTGGTCTAAAACCAAATTGGTGATCTGAGATGAGGATGTTGGAAAAAAGGAAGGATTCCATGTCAACTGCGATGATTGATTCCATGACCTTGCTGATGATTGGAAGTCAGCTGATATGTCTGTCATTAAAGGGATCAATTTTTGCACCTTTTTATGTGATGCCGGCAGATTTCCAAGCACATAGAAGATGGTAGAGGGAAAAGGACAGAGAGAGGATGTGTAAGAGCAGCAGGGTAGGTTTTTAGGATACAAGAGTAGGTGAGCTGATGCCGTCCGGTCCAGTGGCAGTCAGAATCGAGAGTTGAAAGAACATTCTCCACCTTCTCAGGTGCAAAACACACAGAGTCCAAGAGCAGTTGGCTCTGCCATGGAAGGATGGGTACTGAGAGTGAGGGGTTAGGCACACAAGATTTGGAAGTACACAGACAAATGAGGCATTCGGCATTCTCACAAACGGAGTCGGTTGTGGTGCCATTTTGAGAGGGGGAAGGGATGGAAGGGGAGCATACTCCAGAGACAGACTTCACAAAGTGCCACCACCATTAGAGGGAGGCAAGTTTGAAAGTTAATTTGTGAGGTTCGACAGATGTTTGCTGGCTCTCCTGAGAGTGGACACATATTTATTGTGGACTTTTTGAAATGCACTGACATGGTCTTCAGTCAGATTGGCCTTCCAGGAAGAGAAGGCAAATGGTTTCAGAGCAACTGCATCACCATAGGATTTGGTGTACCACGGGTGCGAAGAAGGGAAGGGTAATTGAAGGCTCCATGGGATGAATCTGTGCATGTGAGAGTGCATGTTTCTGTGGAAGAATTCCCAGGCTGAGTTAATATCAGGGGAGTGGATATGGGAGACCAGTCCTGAAGTTGCACGTGAAAAGGCTGAATGCCTAAACTCGGTGTTTGCATCGAGGTCTTGTGTATGAAACCCATCGCTTTCTGTGCCATTTTCTTCTGACAAAGTAGAGAGCTTGCTGTCAAACCTTGACTCGGGTTCTGCAACCGATCCAGACGGCATCAGCCCACATGTCCTAAAAAACCTGCTCCTCTGCTCTTGCTCACCCGCTCTCTGTTCTATTCACCCTTTCATTTGCTCAAGGTCATCTGCTTGGAAATCGGCAAACATTACTGCCCTGCACAAAAAGGTGCAAAAACAGACCTCTGCAACTACAGATCAATCAGCCTTCTCCCAATCATCAGCAAGGTTATGGAATCCATCATCGCTTCAGACATTAAATCCTTCCTCTTCTCCAATGGCTTGACATCCGATCAGCAATTTGGTTTCAGACCAGGTCACCCTACCCTGGATATGCTGCTTCTGCTCTCCCAACAATGGATGGAGG
>CM068964.1:55027838-55040167 GCA_035128595.1 Eptatretus atami
TGTGTGTGCCTCAGGTGTGTTAGCTCTCATACGAGCCTCGACAAGGTATACAAAAATTAAAAAATATAAAATAAAAAGAGAGATGGCTGCTTGCATTGCAGTCCCTGCCAATCTGATTGAGTGAAATGCCAGACATGCCAGCATTGAGACAACTCTTTGAGAATTTGTACTTACATTACAAATGGTGAACAGTTATTTTCTTCTGTTTTGTTCTTTGTTTTTGATGTTGAACGTCAGTGGTACACGAGTGTAAAATGCTTGTGAGGTCATGAAAGCATTAATTCAAAAATAATTGTTTTTGCAGTTCTGGAAAAAAAAAAAAAAAAAAATAAAAAAATCGATATCTTTTACCCAACACATAGAACGGCTTTGGCAGGATTTGAGTGGTTTTTATTTTATCTTCTTTTTCTTTTTTTTTTTTTTGACCCACCTGGCTGTCAGGTGATGAGTGATGAGCGTGGTTGTGTGGTGTGTGATGTGCTAAGGTTTTAACTTCAGCTTTATCGCTTGAATCCTCTCTGCTCTCTCCTTCGGGTGACAGCTGCTTTGTGGCTGCTTCTGGTTTTGCATCATTGTTGGGCCATGCTATTCGCGTTGCGCTGATTGCAAGTCTCACCACGGGTTAACGTTTCTTTTAATTTCGTTTGCCACCTCGTAAGGATGACAGGCTGTGTTCACTCTGGTTCTTGATTAATTTCGCGTCGGCTAGGGGGCTGATCGCCGGTTTCTCTTGTAGGATCCCAAGCGCTACCCTACACGAAGCAACCCAGTTTGTTCATTGAACGTTTTTTGATGAAACGTCTGCTATTCATATCTGATTTGCCAAAAGAGTGTTGTTTTGCTGTATTGATGCATCAATTTGGCGCCACATTATGGGTACAGCTGGGTCGGCTGGAGGTAATAGATTGATGGTATATATCATCCCCTACGATTGTTGGTTTTTCTTCCAATTCGTATGAAAAGTTATGACCAACTATCTTACTTCCCATATGCATCAATGTTGTTCCACCATTACAAATTAAAATATAAGGGTTGCAGGATGTTCCCAAAGGATCAGTTTTATTTGCTTTCTTCTTAGAGTAAACAATTCGTAATTGACAACTATCTGTCATCTTGGTACCAGCTTTGTTCACTGCTATTTTTCATTGGTGTAGTTTGTTGGTACGGAAGGGAATATTTCCATGGCGCTGGGTGTCGTCAGGGGGGTTTGCCCCCATAGGGTTGCTTCTCATTGGTTCATTTTTTGCTTTTCTTGGCCCACGTTGATCCTTCTCTCAATATCGTTTCGATCATTTCCCTCGCTCTACACTATTATTCAGTGGTGGTATTGCCCTTATTTACCTCCGCCACCCTGTTGAGGGAGGTTGTTTTCACCATGTGTTTGGTGAAGGATTTCCAGTTGTGGAGTTTTGGTATGTGATGTGGACCGTTTTGGCGTGTGACGGCGAGATGGGTTGGTGAAGATCCGGATCTGATTTTTGATTTTCGTGAGGTGATTCTACCATCGGAAGATCGGAAATGTTTATCTTATATCCAGTGGTGTGGACGGTTTCGGATGACTTTGGTGGCTTGGGCGTTGTGACAGGAGAATTTATTCAAATTCGTGTTTTGAATCTTGACTTCATCAGGATGGATTTTTTGAGTTTTTCAATTATGGATTCGGGCGGAAAAACGATATCATAGTAGTCTGGATATTAATCTCGGGCGGAGCGTAGTGTGCGGCGGCGTTATCTGGATTTCATATCCGGCGGATTTTTATCGGTGCCCAATTCGGACTGAATTACGGGTTGTTATCGTTGCTCATCCCTTTTTCTTTCCGTCGCTTAGTAGCAAAAATCAGCTTTGATTTATTAAAAAGAGGTTTTATTGATAAAAATACTGGAAGAACACGCATGCAATTGGCTATCCATCTTCCTTCGCGCCAGTGGGCAGTCCTTTGTTGAGAGGAAGTGTACTCTCGACGGATCTTGGAGATCTTGAGTCAGGAATGGGTTCATGGTTGTGTTGTGTGGCGTTTTCTAGGATGTGGTTGTGTTGTGCTGTAATCAGTGTGCCCTTTGCGAAGGCTTTCTATTGGATCGTCATCTTCGTCGTGGTCTTCGGTTGATTGTCGTCTCTGCTCGCTGTATGAATCTACGGTTTTGCGAGAGTTCCCCTCGGTTTTGTTTCATTGGCGACTCGGGTCTTCGTCAATGTGAACCATGGTTTGTCTCAGTCGAGACTGTGCGGGGTGCAGGGGAGTGGGACTTCGACGTGTTGGTTTGTTCTTCGTCAGCTTGGGCGGTCTTTGTAGGCTGCTTCTCCAAAGTTCGATGGGTTTGTTTACCCTTCTGCAGCTGAAGCCGATTTTCCATCGTTCAAGGTGTGGAAGTTTCTTTGCGTGTTGTGTGTGGTCAACAGTTCTGTCTTCAGGTTTTGGCTCTGTTCAATTTTTATCGTCGCTTCTGGGGTGGTAATTCATTGTCGAATAGCCTTTCAAGGTCCAATTGAGGGTGCGTTGTGGGTCGGGTGCTGTAGTTATGCGGTCGTTGTTGGGGGCAGAAATGGGCGTGGTGTTTTTGGGCCTTCACTTCTTTGTGTGCAGAGCGGTGTCTACCGGAGCATTTGGTTGTGTCGTATACCATTTTCTGGTCCAAGTGCGGAATATGGTCCATGTCGTCATCGAAGTTGTTGGTTCATGTGTGATGTGTTTACTTCTTAGCATCGGGGTTTTGGAACTTCGATAGTGTGCAGGTGTGGCTGCATTGTCACCAGACGGCACCGGTCCTTGGCCGTCATTTACCCTCTCGCCTTGTTTGCTTTTTTGTAATCGGACGCTTAGTGAGTCTGGAGGGTGTTGGTGGCGGATAATAGCCCTGTTTGTCAGATGAAAGGAATGTCCTCCTGCTGATTGTTTTTCGAGTCTGGCCATTTTGTGTCGAGGAAACTCCTTTTTGCCCCTTAGCTTCAGATTCCCTGGCTTTGCGCCTGTGCCCTGCCTTCACCTTCTCCTATCACATGTTCCAAGCATCGTCTTGTCTGAGCTGCGGTGAGCCTGGTATTTTAGGCATTTTATCTCATCTCTCTTCTTTCTCCCGCTCCCTCGTGAAACCACGTCTGGGCGGCCGAGTCTTGTCTGTCCTGCTTCTTTCCAGAGCACTCGTTTTTTGCCTTTGTGTATCGTATCGGGCGTTGATGGGGAGTTCGGTCTTGCTGAATGAACCCTTTATATTGGGGTCTGCTTCACATGGCGTATCCTTTCTCATGTTCGTCTTTTGCGATCTCTTGTTTCGTCTTGTTGGATGTTTCTGTCTTCGTCCGATCTTGTGTTTATGCTTCAAATATTTGGAGCATCCGGGAATGCAAGCTGGTCTGCGGCATCGTGGTATTGCAGTTGGCCTTTCAGCTTCATCATATGCTTTATTACCTTTCTCGTTCAGTCAGATCTGTCGGTCGTCTTGGTGCCTCTTTCGCTTTTGTGCATCACAAAGTCTGTTGAAAATCTGGGAGTGACATTGATGTCTTTAATTTATGGCATAACTTATACCGTTCAATTGTCAGGTGCATTAGGCATGAATTGATAATTGATACGATTTACTTGGATTACCGGCCCAGCATTGTTGTTAAGCTTTGGCACATGCGAGGTTTTGATTTGACGTTTCCCGTTACCGGTCTGGGAGCAGACGGTTTATAGTTATGGTCACTATTGAAGGGCACACCACATTTGTCTGCGATGGTCGAGGTTTCATCCGCTCCGCTGAGGATGGATCTCTGAGTAGCGCAGTGGGATTACACAAGAGATGAGCTCAAAATGAAGGCTTGTTCAGCTTTTGCCTAGAAACGTCTGTGATTTGGTATTTGTTTCACTGCTATATAGGCTTCCCATACCTAATTTGTCTTGATTTTAGCCTGTTTTAATTTATTATTATGGGGTTGGTATTTTTTTTGGAGTGCAGTTCGGTGTTGATTCCCTATTTCTTGTAAATATTTATTTAAATTTACTCTCGGAGATATATTTACTGATGCTGTGTTCAAATTCATTCAGCAGGCTCGAGTGGAGCTATTATTTTTTTATCCTGTAGACGTTCTCAGTAGGATGTTCTCTCAATGCATTCGCCACATAGAGTATTTACAGAGCAACAATTTGTTCAGTTACACTGGGGCTATTTCAACTTTTTCACGCCATTGGCTCATGACCGGGACGAGAGTTGACTGCGTAAGCTTATTGAATTGTGCAGCGACGGATAATCTACAGCGAGAAGTTACACAGTTGTGCTATCATTGGTTCCCGTCCAATGCGTATTCTTATTCCATGTGTCTTGTTTGCACTTTCGTGACTCATTGTTCTATTGATATGCCAGCGCGCCCCCCTTATCCAGGCAGTACCCACCCACCGCCATTCCGAGTCTGAGATTTATGTTCTAAGTAATACGCTCGAAATGTATCACATTCTTCAACTCATATTTATCACTCTCCGCCTATTTCATAACGTCGCGAGCGACCTTGTACTGTGAGCAGTAAGTCATTGGGTTTAAGTGTACTACCATAGACCTCCCTCATCAGATGAGCTCAACCTTATGAGATTTCCCACTTATTCCCATTCACTGTCTCCCCTCCTCCCTCACCTCGCCTTCGTTCACATCGCCCTCATACACTGTCTCCCGCCGCGATGTCCATCCGCTCCCGGACATCCTCGAAACTGTGGCCATGGGCGGGCTGTGTGTCTGCGATTACAGACAGTGTGCTGTTTGCTGTCTCTTGCTGATTGTGGCGC
This sequence comes from Eptatretus atami, assembly GCA_035128595.1. NCBI lineage: Eukaryota > Metazoa > Chordata > Myxini > Myxiniformes > Myxinidae > Eptatretus > Eptatretus atami. The sequence continues at coordinate 55,032,592 of CM068964.1, forward strand.
GGCGATGCGCTGCGTATATGTCCAATCACTCAGAGGCTGAGCGTCTGTGCGGTATCAGCGGTCTGCCCAGTCCAACGGCCTGCTGCCATAGCAGGTAAGTGAATTAATCATAGTCCAGCATTTTCACCTTAGATTCAGCAATTTCGGTTTCGTTTAAATATGATTTTATTTCGTGGCTCTGAGTTAATATTATTTTTATCTTAGTGCATTGTCAACTTTTTCAGTATATTCTGTACACCTTAGTGCAATTCATGTTAGCATATGCGTATAATTTGTAGGTATTATTTCTTGTAGACCTTTCATAGTGGCTGTTCATTCTCCATTTGTCACTTCAACGCATCTGGGCATCTTCATTTTACTTCAGCTGTGCTAGATGTCTAGTGCAGGCACAAACCTATAATGTTAAACGTTTATTTTTGGATGAAAACGACAGATTTCAATGTGAAGCTGAATTGTCGGCTGAATTTTAGTGATGTTGGCTGTTATCTACTCGGAGGCATAAAACAGGAATTGACTAGAGAACGGCTATCGGTGTCACTATAGAGCTCATTTATCTTCGCTCAGGCGTGACAGTTTGCTTTTTTTGTTCCTTAATAGGTGCGCAGGAACCTGCATCTGACTTCACCAATAATATCGGCGTTTGTTTTGTGCTCTTACTATTATCCATCCACATTGGTCGATTGTGCAACTTTATCTGTCCCGATAGGCGTTATTGAGATTATCGTGTTTTGGGGGTGGGGTTCTTCTCTCGCAAGGTGGAGAATCATTGTAAAATTAAAACATCTGTTATCGGATCCTTCCACCAAATCTAATCGATTTGGCCTTGTGAACCCAACCTGTTGGGAGATGGAACCATGCTCTGTGCAGAGTGTTTGGTGCTGGCGCTGATGCAGTCTTCTTGGTACTTGGAACATCTTTTGGGACGGTGCTTACTCGGACACAGATATTACCAGCAAGCTGGCACTCATTTTGCTCGACATCGGAAGGTTTTGGCAGGTCGAGTTAACCCCACCTTGGTATTGATTTCAACAGTTGAGCGGGATTTGCTCAGGGACATAGTGGTTCGCGAAGACCTCATAACATAGTAGCGAACACCAGGCGATACCTCATACCTGTCCTATCCAAGTTTATTGTCGATCCGTCTCACACTTTTTGATTACTATTATGGTTTCTGACTCGGGTGGTGAAGATAACGGTCTCTGTTCCCTTGTGAGGCGAAGTAAATATATGACTCGCGGATGAATTTCCATTCTCAAAGAGCTTCCAAATCTCAGAAAATGTGTGTCGTTTATAATTTTGCTTATCTTCATGATTGCTGAGGATAGAAAAATATACTTTTTATTAAAACATCCCTTCTACCCGCCGTATGCACTTGGCAACTTTGTTTCATTCTCTTACATTATATTATTATTGTTACTTATATGCCTTGTGTGTTGGCGCAGATGGGTAAGTGTGCAGTTCGGTTGTGTGATCTCAGAGGTCTGAAGATTCAAGCCCCAGTTCGGGCCCTGAAATTATATCACCTGTGGGCTGGCTCTGAATCTGGGCACGCTGTCATCTTCTTGAGGGTTCGGCGAAATGAGTACCAGTGTGACGTGGGCCGGTGTATAACTTACCGCCCGGTTTAATAATAATGGTGTGTTCATATCCATGATGCGCGACCAGGTGGGTTGCGTCAGGAAGGGCATCCCGGATTTAGAACATGTGCCAAATACTATAGAGGGATATTCGGGTGATCCGCACTGTGGCGACCCTAGTCGGGCACGAAAGAAGAATGAAGAAGTCATTAGTATCGATATAACTTATCTCTCAGAGGTGGCATTTAGATTGAGTGAGTCATGGGCAATGTTGTACGATAACTGGTTGAAGTTTTGTGAAGTGATCACATGGCATTTTATCTGTGTTAAAAAAATAAAAAAAAATATACAGCTCAATTTTAGAAGAAATGGATTTGGATGTGCTTAAATTTGTCATTAAATGGATGCAAATATGTTTAAATCCCACGCAACTTTACCATTCATTTATTAAATTACTCGAACATATTACAAGGATTTTAATGAAAGTAGTCGTGGAATCTTTTTATTCATTAAATGTACGTCGTTCATCCTCATCTGGAACACTTGTACTTGCATTACTGATGGCTATTTTTAGCAACACAATGTTGTAGTTCTTCCATTGTGTTTTTTGCACCAGCATTAAATGTGTATTTTCATATGCTCAAGGTCTGGCCTCATCTTTCACACAAAATGTTTTTTTTAAATTTATTGTCAAACAAACATGATTCGTTCAGCAAAATACGAATACTTCCTCTCACTTGGGTACTGGTGCTCTTTTGTGGCACACACCTGTGTGCACTTTTCAAACATTACTTTGAACTTTACAAAAAAATGCATGTTTTAATTTCTTCCATATTAACTATCGCTGACTTTAATAATGGTAGGTGCTGCTTCCTTGCTTGAATACTTTCATTGTTCAGTATTTTAAAGGATAAGAGCATGGACAATCCCCATAGGATTGGCATCTATGGGGAGGAGGCAAATTTTCTTAGGAAATGCCCTGCTGATGTGGCGTTGAAAAGCGGCGCCATTGTCTTGACGTCGCTGGTACCCAGAGAGGTGACGCACTGTGTGTGTGTGTGTGTGTGTGTTGTTGTGTGCTGTAGTTGTGTGTGTGGTGTGTGTGTGTGTGTTAGCTCCACTACAAGCCTGAGATCGCTTAAAAATTTTAAAAGGATGATACGTTGCCAAGGAGAGGGAAAATTAAAATTGATCAGACTAGATAGTAGTAGTTTTGTGGGTGGGTTTTTGTTTCTCCCCCCACCCCCCAACTAACCAGGATAGGTAGTACTAATTTAGGGACCTTCAGTGGCCACGCCATTTTCGTTTCTGGGGGAGTGGTTCTCCCGAGATTTGATGCTCTAGGGTTCTTGTTGTAGGGCTGCTGTGCGTTGATCGTGCTGAGCACTTCTCCCTTCCTCCGCTACTATCTTAGAATGTATTTGCTGCTTTTTTATATCTATGCCATTGATAGAGCTGAACATGTGAAGAATTTATTTTTATTTATTATAATTATATTTTATGGTTATTTTATTACATCGTCGAGAGATTCCTGTGAAGAAGCGATAGTACTAGTACACTGAAGAGATCAGGATGCAATAGGCCAAAAGGAACAGTTTTAGAGAGGGGGGAGGGGGGTACAGAGTTGAATGCCAAGATAGAGGCAAACTTGGACAACAATGGGGTTGTGGGGGAGGAATGGTGGGGCAGGAAAGCATGCTATATCGTGGACCAGATGGATACAGAAGGAAACTCTCAGGACGGAAAACTGGAAATTTGGAAGGAGGAGGGATTGAGGAGTCATGTGGCTAACAAGGGTAGAAAGTTGATGGTTTTGGATTGGGGAAGATCTAGATGTGGTGAATCCTTTTTTGAGACTGGATAGTGTGAGGTCTTGTGAACTAGAAGTGTGGAGTGTGGTTCATACAGGTGGAAAAAAGGGGAATGAATGAGTGGAGGTTAGCGATTGATCCTGGATCTGGGGAGTTTCACAGAATGGGGTTGCTGGTGGACCGCATATGTCCTGCAGAAACCTTGTGGGTGGGGCAAAGCATTGGAAAGAGAGGTTGCGAAGACAAGAAGGAGGTGATCGAAGACATAGGGACCACCGACCTGCCATTGGTGAGGTGATAGGCCCACGACTTAGCTTCATAATGGCAGATTCCATTAATCTTGTAGGCCTTGGTTTTCCACAGCATCAAGCTGAGCAAGTTGTAAGAAGTGGGGGCCAGACAGAGGGGAGAGCAGTACTCATCAAGCTGGGACGGAAAGCCTTGTAGGTCATGGAATTGAGGTGTGCAAGGAAGGACTTTGTACGATAGAGGATGCCATTTGGTTGGCTGATTTGAGGGTATTTTGAAATGTGGTTGCCAAGTAATGTTATGGCTGGTAGACCAAGAGTTTGAATGATTGAACCTCCTCAAGAGGATTGTGAAGACAGTAGATGCGGGGTGGGGGAGGGAGTTTGCCGATGGTCCTTTCGGGAGAGATAGTGAAGGGTGTGTGATCTGTCAGGCTTTGAAAGACGTGTTTCCAAGTATTTGATTTTCCTAATCTTGTGTTTAGGAATCTTGTGATTTATTCAAGGTCTGAGAGATGGAAGAGCTGCAGCTGCCTGTCTGAAAGACGAGGGATGTAGGTCAGAGGGTGGAGTCATCAGCATAAAGATAGAGGATTTTTCATAGATCATTTATGAAGATCAGGAATAGGCTGCGGCCATAACACTGCCTCGGGGCCCTCAGCCTTGACAAAGAGAGGAGAAGAAAGGAATTCTGTGTTGAGAAGGCACACTTTGGCTATGAGTAGAGGAAAGTCGATAAAGCTATGTGTGGAGTTGGCTTGGATGCCATAAGCGAGAGTTTGGAGAGCAAGACAGGATGCCAGACTGTATTCAAAAGCATTGAGGTTGCCGTATGTCCAGAAGATGTCCTTGTTCTCATGTCTTTGAGGCCTCCTCCATTATTGGGTGAGTAGAAGCACTCGCAACCAAGGTGGAGTGATCTGGTCTAAAACCAAATTGGTCATCTGAGATGAAGGATGTGTGGAAAAGGAAGGATTCCAGTCAACTGCTAGATGATTGATTCCATGACCTTGCTGATATTGGAAGTCAGCTGATATGTCTGTCATTAAAGAAATTTTTTTGCACCTTTTTATGTGATCCGGCAGATTTCCAAAGCAATAAGAAGTGTGTAGAGGGAAAAGACAGAGAGAGGATGTGTAGAGCAGCAGGGTAGGTTTTTAGGATACAAGAGTAGTTGAGCTGATGCGTCCGGTCAGTGGCAGTCAGAATCGAGAGTTGAAAGAACATTCTCCACTTCTCAGGTGCAAAACACACAGAGTCCAAGAGCAGTTGCTCTGCCATGAAGTGATGGTGTACTGAGAGTGAGGGTTAGGCACACAAGATTTGGAAGCTACACAGACAAATGAGGCATTCGGATTCTCACACGGGAGTCGGTTGTTGGTGCCATTTTGAGAGGGGAAGGGATGGAAGGGGAGCTACTCCAGAGACAGACTTCACAAAGGTGCCCCACCATAGAGGGAGGCAAGTTTGAAAGTTAATTTGTGAGTTCGACAGATGTTTGTGGCTCTCCTGAGAGTGGACACATATTTATTGTGGACTTTTTGAAATGCACTGACATGGTCTTCAGTCAGTTGGCTTCCAGGAGAAAGGCAAATGGTTTCAGAGCAACTGCATCACCATAGGATTTGGTGTACCACGGGTGCGAAGAAGGGAAGGGTAATTGAAGGCTCCATGGGATGAATCTGTGACATGTGAAGTGCATGTTTCTGTGGAAGAATTCCCAGGCTGAGTTAATATCAGGGGTGATATGGGGACCAGTCCTGAAGTTGCACGTGAAAAGGCTGAATGCCTAAACTCGGTGTTTGCATCGAGGTCTTGTGTATGAAACCCATCGCTTTCTGTGCCATTTCTTCTGACAAAGTAGAGAGCTTGCTGTCAAACCTTGACTCGGGTTCTGCAACCGTCCAGACGATCAGCCCCATGTTCTAAAAAACCTGCTCCTCTGCTCTTGCTCACCTCTCTCTGTTCTATTCACCCTTTCATTTGCTCAAGGTCATCTGCTTTGGAAATCGGCAACATTACTGCCCTGCACAAAAAGGTGCAAAACAGACCTCTGCAACTACAGATCAATCAGCCTTCTCCAATCATCAGCAAGGTTATGAATCCATCATCGTTCAGACATAAATCCTTCCTCTTTCTCCAATGCTTGACATCCAGATCAGCAATTTGGTTTCAGACCAGGTCACCCTACCCTGGATATGCTGCTTTCTCTCCCAACAATGGATGGAGGTACTCAATGCCTGACATGAAATCAGAGCCCTATCCCTAGACATATCGTGTGCTTTTGACACTTGTCTGGTATGCCCTGCTCACCAAAAACTCTTTCTTTGGTATCCAAGGCCATCTCCACTCATGGCTCGCTGATTTCCTCTCCTGTCGCAGCCAACGTGTGCCCTAAATTGAGTTCTTTTCATCCCTCTTCCTGTCCAGGCTGGCAGTTCCTCAAGGCAGCGTTCTGGGCCCTGTTCTTTTCTGGTTTCATCAATGATCTCTCCGACTTCTGGAAAATCCTCTTTTTCTCTTTGCTGATGACTCCACCCTCTGCCGTACCATCTGTTCATCCTTCAGACCGCAAGCAACAGCTTCGTCGCTCTCTACAGAATCTGGATAAAATCACAAACTGGTCCAACACGTGGAACATGTCTTTCAATCCTGACAAACCTCACACTCTCACTGTGTCTCCCGAAAGGACCGTTTGGACCCCCCCCCCCCAATCTACTTTCTCAACAATCCTCTGGAATAATTCCTTTCTTTCAAGTTCTGGGTCTCACTATCTGACATGATCTTTCCTGGGAAGCACATTTCCAACCTGGCCTCCAAAGCCAGTCGCCAACTGGGAATCCTCCGTCATGCAAAGTCCTTCCTTGGCCCACCTGAGCTCCTGATCACATACAAAGCTTTCGTCCACAGCCTGATGGAGTACTGCTCTCACCTCTGGGCTGGTGCTCCGCCTCTCAACTTTCTCAGCTTCACGCTGTGGAAACCAAGGCATTTCAGATCATTGGTATCTCCCACGATGAGGCTTAGTCTTTGGGCCTCTCACTCTCTTCCGCAGGCAGGTCGGTGGTCTTTCTGTCTTTCTACCGTCTTCCTCTCCAGTCTCCCCCCCCCCCCCCCTACTCTGTCTGCGATTTGTCCACACCATATTTCCGCAGGGCGCTCAAGGTCCGCCAACAACCCCCTTCTTGGTAAAACCACAAAATCATGACACACTGCTCACCTTCACTTTCCATTCTCTTTTTCTTGCCTTTGGATAAACTCCCTCACTCTGTTCAATCCATTTCTTCCTCCAGGCCTTTCAAAACAGCTGTTCGCCACACCTTTTATTGGCCCATCCAAATCCTCGATCTTTTCTTCCCCTGTTAATCCACCAAACCCACCTCCTTTAATTCCTGCTTTCCTTCCTGAAAGTTCCTGTGATGTCCATCTTGTTATACCTCATTGTTCCCGCCCATCCCTCTCCCTTCCACAGATCTAATGTCTCTGTTCCTCACTTTTTGTCTCCTTCCACGCCCCCTTGTCTCATTGCCCCTTGCTGTGCTTTCCGATGTGTGTGCCTCAGGTTGTTAGCTCTTACAGCCTCGACAAGGTATACAAAAATTAAAAATATATAAATAAAAGGAGATGGCTGCTTGCATTGCAAGTCCCTGCCAATCTGATTGAGTGAAATGCCAGACATGCCAGGCTTGAGCACTCTTTTGAGAATTGCCAGAGAGATGTTGACTTTCACAGCATTATGATCAGATGAACATTGATGCATAATCTAAAATTAATTTTTGTGTCTGAAATGTCATCTCAGCCCTTTATAGCAGCAAAAATACTTGTCTGCAGCAGTTGGTGTTTTTGATGTGATTTCCTCATTTATGAATATATTCGTTTATTCTATATATTGAGAGTATGCTTCATTACATTGATGCAACCTTCATTTCGCTTCCTTGGT
>CM068964.1:55041957-55053017 GCA_035128595.1 Eptatretus atami
AGACAGACCTCATGCAGTCCCTTCTCTGCCTTTCTTTCGGCTCGCTCCTCACGAAAGCCGATCGCAAAACAGACACAGCCGTCCCGTGTACAGCCGATCGCGCCACACCGGTGCCCTCAGTCCCACCTCTCCTTTCCGGCGCTCGCTCACCTCCCAGCCGACTGCTCCTCCCAGAGCGCTGGGCGGGGACTATTGTCCGGAGAGAGGAAGGAAGAAGAAGCAAGGCACCTCCCGGTCCACCACCACTGTACGAACCCTGGACAGCCTCCTACACCTCCCGACACACATGTAACGTCCAATTACCGAACAACCTGGCTAAACATGCACTTGGAGGGTTGAGGGAGGTGGTGGAGGAGAATGGGGTGGTGGGAGACAAGCAGCGACGAGAGAGGAGGAGGAGAGAGGAGAAACAGAGCGGCGACAAGAGGAAGGGGGGCGGAGGAGACGAGAGGGGAGGGAGGAAGCGAGAGGGGTAGAAGTAGAGGTAGGAAGGGTGAGTTGAGAGGTGAGGCTAGAGAGGTTAGAGTTGAAGGTGAGGAGGAGAGAGGCGTAGGAGAGGGAAGGGAGAGGGAGAGAAGAGGAGAGGGAGGGGGCGGAGGAGGAGAAGAGGGAGAAAGGCGGTCAGAGGGACGGTGTCAGGAGGGTTACATGGCAGCTGGGCCGAAGACTGACGCGTACAGGCGCAGAGCAGGGACAGGAAGTTGGCAAACTGCGACGTTCTGCCTCGGACGGTAGTTTTCAGCAGTGAACTGGAAACAAGCTCAATTGCGAGATGCTGGGGTGAGGGTTAGAGGTGTGGCATGGTTGATGGGTTCTTAGCTTACAAGTAGTGGTAAGATGATAGGTCCGCTGCCTAGGAGGATGTGGTGGAGGCAGGTGGGTGAAAGCCATATACTGTAAACGTGCTTTCCACTGCTTAAAGCAGTATGAGTAGATCAGAAAGGTTACAATGGAGACGGAAGATCAATATAAGGAGAGCTCTTTCCAGGAAGGAATATTGAATTTCGTAATTGGCGTGTCGTTCGACGCCTGTTCTCGTGGATTTTGATGGAATGTGGGTCGTTTGAGTTATGAACACGATGTTCTTGCAATTTTTTATCCAATCGGTAAAAAAAAGAAAAACAAACTTGAACTTTTAAGGGATGTTGTGGTCTATTTTTGACCTTGTGATATTAATGAGGAATTCAATGGTCCACGCACCTGTACCACACTCCTAAACAATTAACCACTTCATTAATTTAGATCGGATTGATGCTTGTAGGTTTTGAGAGTTTCCACTGGTGTTTAAGGCGAGTTTGATGGGAATCATATAATGATAAAACAAATGAGTTTTGTTTTTGTGGTAGTCGACCAAAATCCAAGCATTTAATTGGTGATGAGTTTTTTCCTTTCGATGTATGAGGCTGGGTGTTGAAGCATGCTCTTTTTTTCTCTAACAGCTGTTGGTGTGTTTATTTCCCATGGTGGTATATATTTCTTCATCTCAGTCGATACTTTTGGCCCGGTCAGTGTTTTATGATGCCGTCTGAGACTGGATCTGGCGGCCTAAAGTGGCTTGTTTATTGAGAAATGGTCTACAGGTGTTCTTAAGTTTGTGAGAGAAAGATCTGCCGAGCCAGTGGGGCTGGTTCCTTGATGGTGTGTTCCTTGGTTCTTACTATCGGAACATCTGGTTGCACGCATCTCGTCAGTCATCCCATGTAATCTCCAAGCGTGGATGCCGCAGCACTGACTCTGGTGCCCTTTGCATATCTTGAAAAGTAGGTGCTTTTGTGTCGGGACACTATTACAACAATGGCTGGAAAGACGGGGGCGGACTGTGTTTGTTTCTCATTAATGTCTTTACTGTTTTGAGAAAGAAAACAAGGGCTTACTTGTTCAAAACACTGTATTGACACGGGTTGTGTCATACGCGCGTTTGGCAAAGGTTGATCGAGATGGTTGGTCCGCGTTGTCAGGGTCGGAGTAGTACTTTGTCTCATGTTGTGGCGATAACTCGCTCTTTGTTGGAAGCACACAAGGATTTTAATGTCGGACTATTATCGTAGAGGCAGTGGGGTTATTGAGGAAATGTCGTTTGATGGCTGCGCCCACTATTTATGCGTCACGGAACTGGAACAGGGATGGCAGTTTTGTGGATGGGTCAAAGGCTATACAGGTCGAGGTGCTGTGTGTGTCTCAGGAAGTCGCAAGGCTGATCGTTGCAGTCGTGATACATATTGTATAATCACGGTGTTCTCTTTAATTTTGACCGTGTACCCACCAACCGTCCTCAGTGGTATGAACATAAGGGTATAAGTGACAGACACCTTGCGGTAATGATTAGTGTATGAAGTATCCTGTTTTGCTTCATTGGTTGTATTCTCTCTGTAGGTTTTGGAATCCAAATCAGTATAATTATGTATATGGTACATGAATGATAGGTTTCGAGCAAGGTACAGAGTTATTAAATGATTGTTTCACTCCATTTGCCTTATAATCGTTTTCTTGGTGTGACTCTGAGTCACATTTGCTCACTTTTCAAAGATAAAGGAAAAAAACGAAGGGGTGATATCAAATGATTGATATATGAGAGCTGCAATTTGTTGTTGCCGCTGATATTGAGAATGTGAGTTTCACATCCATGATTTCTGGGTGTTCCTGTAGCTTAACATTTAAGTTATAGAAGATTTTGAGCACATCTACCTTAACGTTGGTTTCTCTGTGCCGTGCGCAAGCAGCTCAAATGGTCAGCTCTGGGGGTTTTTGTTGTGAGAGGTTGACATATATCGAGCGTTTGGGCTCATTATCAGTCACCGAGTTTAGTGTGTTGATCACAGTTCACGCTGGTCTCCAAGGCGTTTCAGCGAATTAGCTTGCAGGGAAAGTCTTTCTCTGCTGTATACCTTATGGAGCACCGTCGCAGCCTTATCTGATATCACGATATTGCCGCCCTTAATGTTATTGGCTTTGCCTTCATGACACTATCATTCTCTCATCCTTAGGGTCATGGATCTAAGGCTCCTTGTTATGGTGGTCTGGTGGTGGTTGGGGGTATTCATGCATCTTGCTGACTGCAGGCGGTTGGTCGGCAGTGTGGGTTATTTTTTCCTGATATTTGGCCTTGTCTCTGGCTTCTCACCTCACATCGCAATAACTTTGCCACCGGTTACTATTCACCGGAAGCACTTTCTCATTTCTTCGCCCAAGATACGTAACTTAAATGCTCACTTCCATTCATTCCTACTCTTCTCTTATTCTGTGCACATTTCTTCTGTCTTGTTCTCAAGGCTTTTCCTACTGGGGTTATGTCTGTTGTCACAGTCCCTGTCGTCTTTCCCTTCTTTAAATCTCGAGCACTACTGCAACCAGAGACGCATGTCCACTCTTCACTGTAATATTTCCTTTGTATATGGTCTATGCTATTGGCAGTGTTTTGTTTTCTTTTGCCTTTATGTGTGTGTTTCCTTATTATCTGAGGCTGTCAGTAGATTGTACTAGGAAGAGATATATCCTTGAGTGCGTATTTTTATTTGCAATACTTAATTGGACAAGTCATAAATTCAAGCATTTTAATCATACTCGATACAAAAGATTTGGGTTATGCATCTGTTTGATCGAAGATACTTCACAGGTGGAAATTATTTATACAAACAAATAGAACAACAGCAACAACTTTCAGGAAGTTCTTATACCAGTTCACCTTGAGGTGTGAACAGAGAAAAGTTTGATCCCTTTACCTATCGAGCAAATTTCGTGTCAGTGAGTCTCATAAAGTGCTCAAATGTTCTCACATGCACATGTCCCTGATTTTGGGGGTTGCAGTTCAAAAAAGCGGGAATGCCGCCAAAACTTTCGTGACTGCGAAGCCAAGGCCTGGCACGTTCAGTGACGGACCTCACATTGAGAGCCATTGGAAATTCAACCATCCAGCAGAGGGATATCTTGACAATTAGGGCTGTAATCTCTCGACGGTACGCGCGAACATTTGCCAAAATGCTCAAACGTGATAAGCGTGCTCCTCCTTCTGCAAATGAGCCATAGGAAAATAATAATGAAAAAAAAACATTGATTGAATGCATAAGATTCCTTGATTATTGAGGTTTTCTCACTATGTGAGAAGGCGTGAATGCATCACAAAACGGTCACATTTCATTGCATATGTTTAGTTAATCCTCTCACCTAAAGTTCTACTCGGGATATGCTCGTCTTTCTGAACAAATCCTATCTTTTGGGAAAAATTTATTTCCATAGCTTATTTTGCTGCCTTGCCTTTGACGCCGGTTTAATTATTTATGTGAATTTCCTGCACACAATGAGTATTAATGGAAGTTAATGTGCACGGCATTTGACCGGGCGCGCACGGGAATCTGATTTGGGGGTAGGGATGGGAGATAACAAAATACGAATCAGGGCATCTTCTGTCACGAGCCGCCAAGATGGGGAGCAACACTACGTTATATATGATTGACATCTGATGCAATTTACACGTTCTAATGGCGCGGCGAGATGCTCCATTTGAAAACTGTTTGATAATGTGGCCTTGTGCCCATATATGTTGAATAAACATTTACTTGAGTGGTCAAAGCCAGTGCACAATATGCAATTAATCGTGGATACATGAACAAAACTTACTCTCAGAGTATGATCAGTACACTAAATTTGAATTAAGGAAGAACTATAGGAAATTCTGTCGTATTCGTTTAGTTAAGAATTATTCCACTCAAATGCTATTGGATATGAATTGCTGTGAACATTTACCACTGGAAATGGGGGCGCACAAAACGCCTTTTCCAATTGCAAACTTTACCTCCTGACACCCAACTTCTCTCACTGTTCGCATTCATAAGTCGATTATAGAAACAATCGTAGTATTAAAAATAAAATTGTGAGGATAAAATTGGACTTAGAGTTATTAGAAACATCTGGTTGCGGATTCCATGAGTGTACGTGTTGCTTACTGGTTTCGGGGGGCGGGGCTTGGGTCTAGGATCACAGTTCAAATCCCGCTCAGCTGTTGAATTAATACCAGTGGTTCGAACTCGGGCTGGTCATCATTCCAGAGGCTCCGCAAAATGAGAGTGCAGCCTGCTGGCGATACTGTCGGGAGCAGGGCGACCGCCAGGTGTGCCCAAGAGGGCCAAGAGATCTGCTTAGGCAGACACAACGCTCTGCCACAGGTGATGAGGTCACAATCCGCTTCTTCCATGAGTGCAGGTCGTTCTCAACTCTGTGGGTCCTCTTCTGAGCATAAGTTTACCGAATTGGATTTTTTATGTTCACTGTTGATATTTGCTTCGTGTCGTAACTGTTCCATGAATTGATTGTGCGACTTGTTGTCCCATTCTTATCTCGGGTCCGTCATGTTAATTTGAGATTGTTTTGTATTGGCTCTTGGCCAGGTCTATGCTCAGAAGTCATAAGCCACATTCTATTTCCTTCCTTCTTTCATCTCGTCCCTTTGCTCCTTACTTCTCTGTGATTATCTCTTATGATTTATTCCTTTATAAACTCGGAACTTTCAGAAAAAAAAATCACAGATTCATCTCATTATCGTTCCCTACTTCTTTGCTCATCCAGTCTCTTTCCTTTACCTGAAGACATTTTACGAATCAACTTCTTAAATGATACTTGAAACATGGTTTTAATCTCCCTTTGTGAACTTGTCCTTTTCCTCCGTTCATTTGTGCTTATTCTTCCTTTCTGTTTCTTGTTTCTCTTGTGGGGTTGTGAGCACAATCCTTCAGCAATTGTACACCGAGCATTGTCGTGGTCGTGGAGGAGGAATTTGCGTCAAAGAGCTATGCTTGCTACGAATGGAGGCTACCAACTGAAGTCAACTTTACCCCACTGTAGAACTGCAACAAGTGTGGTATTCATACTTACCACAGCCAGAATGCATCTTCTATATTGGAGCGCAACTCTCCAACCACTTTTCTTCACAAAGTCTTGAACGGTCTGCCTTTGTCACATCCGAGAATGCATCAGTTTTCAGATGGTCCACATCTCTGCTCAGTGCTGTTCACTTCATTTGTACTTGCTCTCTTCGTTGTCTTATTTGGCTCCCTCTTAATATCGACCAGCTGCCTTGCAATCCATCGTCCACGAAGAGGAGTGCAGGAACAGCTCCTTCAATCAGGTGAGTGAAATAACTCAGCATATCACTTATTTCTAAATAACATATCTAATCGTCACAGGTGCTGCGGCAAGGTGGCAAGTTTGGCGGTATGATCCAAAACGCGTTCGTGAGTATAACATCACTCAATTCGTTATTGAAATTCTTGCCCAGCCTGTTGAAAACAAAATAAGGAAAGGCCAATATTGGAACTATGCAAAAATAATAAAGAGAAGAACAGGAGTTTCCATTCTTTTACTCAAGACAATACAGGAACTATGTTTGTGATCTCTAATTTTCTCACAAACTATGAGGATACAGATGTCTTCCTATATCCTCAGAATCATTTGATTTACTAGTTGTCTTTATGATCCTTTCAGGCTCATCAAGCATTGCATGTGACATCATCCAGCGTTAATACTGGTTATCGATTCTCACTCCACATCACATTTTTGCTTCAATGGACCCTCATTTTCATTCTTCCCATTGGATGTATTGGATGCTCAAGGCGTTTAGTGTGGCCCGTCTTGTTCTATATCAAAATAAATATCTCTGCCAGTGCGTCTGAAGAGCTCTTCCTTTATGAGATGCACATGTGTAAGTGAGTACCCTTTCAGTCCTGATATAGGTGCGGCATGTCGCTCTCTGCTGAACCGGGATCGATTTATATAGGCTGGTTTAAATGTATCCTTCATCATGACAAATTCAAAAGTTTACCCTGTTGCTCAGCATACATCCACTTTTTTGGTCAGCCCTACAGTCAGCCACTGTTGACTTTAGAGATCACGGTTAGCCATGTCTCTTATGAGAGATCTAATCCGAAAAAGCTGCCTTCCTAGCCAGCGCGACGATGGACATCTTACTGTATTCGATAATTCTTTGGGAAATCCCAATCATTATACACAAGGCCTTGTATGATGATCAGGGAATACTAATCTACGTGGGCTGAACCTTGGCAAGTCAACCATCTTGTCTCTCTGGAATCTGTTACAGATGCTAAGGTAACATGATTTTGTATCCGTGTGGATGATGGGCCAGCGGCCTCATTGTTTCCCACTCTAGCAGGAATTTATAAATTGCCTATTCCCCCTTTTCAGTTTGAGCTTCTCTGTTCGGCGGCGCAACGATCGCACTCCAACCGAGATGAACATCCTATCTACCCCCTTTTTTTTAAATCGCTACTGCCAAGTCAGGCGTGGCGCACCGTCACTCTTGTTCTACTCTCTGTGTTTGGTGTGACAGTTTCACCGAATATTTGATTCCAATTTTTTTTTCTGCCGGTTGCAATCAGGGTCAATCTCTCGATCCTAACCCGTAACTTCTTTCCATTTACCTGACCGATCGAAATCTTCTACTTGCAAGGGTTTACTGTGATTCCAATCTTATCTCTCTTGCTGGCCTCTCTCTCACTCTCTCTGCTCTCTCTCTCGTCTCTCTCTCCCGTCTCTCATCTGTCTGCATATCTCTCGCATCTTCCTCTTCGGGCTTCCTCTCTCTATCTCTCTTCTCTTCTCTCTCTCTCTTCTCTCTCTCTCTCTCTCTCTCTCTTCTCTCTCTCTCTCTCTTCTCTCTCTCTCTCTATCTCCTCTCTTTTTTGTTTTTTTCCTTGATGTTTTGTCCAAATTTGGTCCCCTCCCTTCTGTCTGATGTTGTTTGCTTTTTTTTGGTTATATAATGGAAGTTGGTTGTTTTTAGTGGCCTGTGAAATAATGTAAAAGGATTTTTTTAACGTGGTTTTTGATTTTTCGATTGTCAACAACAAGGTTGAGAACTAACTGCTTTTGTGCAGTTAGTATTACCTTTGGGTGAAAGAATCCCAAGTCTGCGTCGTACTTCCAGAACTGTTTACCATTGCACAAATAACGAAACTTAAGAGATTGAGAATGCTTCCCTTGGAGGGTCTCTTGTCTGAGGAGTGTGAGGGATATATATTTAATATTATATTTATATATATATACTATATATTATATTATTTATTGTGGAATACTATCAGATTTTATGTATAGATGATATTATTACAGTCAAAGTCGTTACTTTGCACCGGGGCAGGGACGGCAAAGTAGCTAGTACGAGGGTGCCTGTAGCGAGTTTGTACGGCTTATTTTCTGTCAGTTACCATCTGATGTTGATTTAGACAATTATATCCAGAGTAAAAGCCGATGTTGTATAGCTTAAGCGTGAGACTACACATACCAGTGTTCGCCGCTAAGTTTGGCATGGCGAGAGAATCGACGCACTAGCTCTTCAGACGTGTCGGCTGGCGCAGTCTTCTTTCGGCGGTCTCGTGTCTGAGTTGTCTAGCGCTCGCCGCTTGCATGCACACGGGTTCTCCGCTTTCTCTGCTGCAATGAACTTCCGGCGGGCGGTTTGGGTGCTACACGGTGTTACCTCGAAGGAGACGGATTTTCTCTCGCTTACTCGTATCTTCCCGCGTTTCCTCCCCGGTCTCATGACCAATTCTCCCCCGCATTCTCGGCCGTGATACGCAGTCGCCGAGGCGTCGTCCCGGTGTGTGTGTAAAAGAAAAGTCGCTTTTTTTCTCGTTTCCGCATTTTTCTCGGAGGCCGGTCAGAATGTCCCGGGTCGATTCGTGTGGTCCGAGTTTGAATTTTCGAGATTTCCACCCCGGTTTCTGATCCGTCGATTGCAACGGTCAAGGTCCGGCGGTGTGTTTGGGTGGGCAACTGATTGTCTTTGTCTGTGGTAGTTGGCCGTCATAGATTTGTGTGGCCGTTTGAAGCGTTCCCTCTATGATTTCTGATTCTTTGGTTTGGAATTTTGCTGTTCCGTGTTGGGGAAAAGGATGCTCAATAAAAAGGGAGGGTAGGATCAGCTTTTAAAATATGTAGAAATATTTTGCCCAAAAGAAAAAACAATTTTTTTTTTTTATTTTTTTGGTTTATTTTTTATTTTTTTTTTTTTGGGGGGTGGAGGTTATAGCGGGGGGCGATGGTTCGGGGCCGCGGGTAAAGTGGCTCAACAGGCGATGACAGTGGGGCTCCTTCTAGTTAATTTTTTTTTTTGGTGGAGTGGGGGGGTTGGAAATCCATCTAAAACATGTAGAAATCCGCAAAAAAAAATCTTTTTTCTTTATTGGGAGGGGGGAGGGGAGGGGAACCTTTTTGGGGAGGTGGATCGACTAAGAAAGCAAAAAAAATTTTTCTCCACATTTTTTTGGGAGGTGGGTGGCGCTAGGATCGACTTCAGCATATGAGATGCCAAATTTTTGGACGGGGGTACTTTGTTGGGTGGACGTGGGCTGGGAATCCTACATGATAGAAACTCGTCATCTTTTGGGGGGTGGGTGACAATGTTTTTGTGGCGGGGGGTGTTGGAAATCATTTAAACACATGTAGAAATGCACAAAAAAAAAAATTTTTCTCTAACAATTTTTTGGGGGGGGGGGGGGGTTGGAATCACTTAAAACATGTAGAAATCCAAAAAAAAAAAATTTTTTGGGGGGGGGTAACAATTTTTTTGGGGGGGGGGGGTTGGAAATCACTTAAAACATGTAGAAATGCAAAAAAAAAAAATTCAAATTTTTCTTCAAAATGGCCGCCATAGCGGCATATTGGATTTTGGACCAAGTCCAAATCTAATGGCATGATCCTTGGGACCATACCTAACCCCCCACCAAGTTCGTCGAAATCCGTCGAGGAGTTTTTCCGTAATACTGTTCAACACAAACAAACAAACAGAAAGGGTAAAAACAGTACCTCCATCCATCTTCGATGGGGAGTGTAACTAGAGGGGGAGCACTCGGGAGAGTGCAAAACTCCGCCGCCAATACTGCTGGGTCACTCAAGTGAACCTTATATCTTATTCATTAAATATGTCAACAGTTGCTGACAGTTATAGTTCTTCTCCATTTTTTTTTTTTGGGGGGGGGGGGGTTGGAAATCACTTAAAACATGTAAAAATGCAAAAAAAATCGAAATTTGTTGAAAAAAGTTGCAAAATTTTTTTTGGTGTGGGGGGGGTGGAAAGCACTTAAACATGTAGAAATGCAAAAAAAAATTTTTCTTTTTCTTGGGGGGGGGGGGGGGGGGGGGTAACAATTTTTTGGGGGGGGAGGTTGGAAATCACTTAAACATGTAAAAATGCAAAAAAAAATAATTTTTTTCTCTCAAACAATTTTTTTTGGGGGGGGGGGGGTTGAAATCACTTAAATATGTAGAATACAAAAAAAAAAAATTTTTTTTTCTCTAAATTTTTTTTGGGGGGAGGGGTTGGAAATCGCTTAAATATGTAGAAATGCAAAAAAAAAAATTTTTTTTCTCTAAATTTTTTTTTGGGGGGGGTTAACAATTTTTTTGGGGGGGGGGGTTGGGAATCACTTAAAACATGTAGAAATGCAAAAAAAAAAAATTTTTTGGGGGGTGGTGACAAATTTTTTTGCGGGGAGGGGGGGTTGGAAATCACTTAAAACATGTAGAAATGCAAAAAAAAAAATTTTCTCTAACAATTTTTTTTTGGGGGGGGGGGGTGGAATCACTTAAACATGTAGAAATGCAAAAAAAAAATTCAAATTTTTCTTCAAAATGGCGCCATAGCGGCCATATTGGATTTTGGACCAAGTCCAAAATCTAATGGCATGATCCTTGGACCATACCTAACCCCCCCACCAGTTTCGTCGAAATCCGTCGAGGAGTTTTTCCGTAATACTGTTCACAAACAAACAAACAAACAAACAAACAGAAGGGGTGAAAACGGTAACCTCCATCTCATCTTCGATGGCGGAGGTTAATTAACACACTATAGGGCCATTTCGCAACAATATATTATATATAATATATATATATATATATTATATATATAATATATATATATACATATACACACAACACACACCACACGACACACCAGTGGGGCATGCTTGCACACTGCAATCAAGTCACTTGGGCTGATATTCTTAACGTGCAAGATAAACTAAAATATTCAGACTTTATAACTATTTGATTTAGTA
>CM068964.1:55068133-55114972 GCA_035128595.1 Eptatretus atami
GGGGGAAAGCCACGGGTCAGACCCGGCAGCAATGCATTTTTGTGATGTCGGTGGATGACCATCAGCCCATGAGGTCAAACGTTCCGGCGCTTTTCACTTGAATAAACCTGGGCTCCTGGACTATTGGGGGTAACCATGAAATAACTACAAGCAATTGGGCTAGCAGGATAGCTCAGAGGTGCGTGCACTCACCTTTGAGCTGTCTATCCTGGCTTCATATCTTGAGCCAGCCATAAACAGTCACCCTGGTGTTTCGCACGAACATAACATCGATGCCGTCCATCAGAAAGGCGTTCAGCCGAAGGACCTGTCTGTCAGCACCGTGGACGTTTAAGACACCACGGTATCTTTCGCAAAGAGTAGGCAAGTTATCGTTGGCACCCTGAACCGATTCCAACTTGATACACTTTCGGTTGAGTACCCCATGTTGGAGTGATGATCTGTGCAAATTGGTTCCACCCTGGAAATATTTCTCGACTTGTCTGTAAGGAGTATGGGCCTCTAACCGCAGTACGTAATGTTTTAAACTTTTCAAGTAGTTTGTAGGGAAACGGATAATCTACCAATTGTACATTTTGCATTTGAGGGCTGTAGTTGAATTAAGAGTTTGGAGGAAGTTGCAGACTTTTGAATCGTGTATTTGTGTTCTCAGAGCACCGACTGAAAACAAATTTTGTTATCATTCCATTGCTGTTATTTTTGAGGCAATGTTAGAATATGCACAGTGTAACAAAATGAATATTTAATGTTCATGGTATCAGTTGGTAATCTTATAAATATGAGACTTTCAAAAAAATTCACTGAAACATTGGAACAGTCAGTTGTACAGCAGATGAAGGATGGGAAGATGTGGAGGGTTTGATGGATTTTTGCTCTTAGATGGCTGACCTTTTTTTTCCATGTAAAAAGGATTGAGGGTGCGGGGGCGGGGGTTCCATGGAGGAGGGTAATGAGAAAGTTAGAGTAGAGTAATATGGAAAACTGAACAAAACAGGCTTGTTGAGCACAGTGCACTCAACATGGAAAGTGCATGACCTTGTTGCTGTTATGCTGAATAAAAATGAAGGAATGGCGACGTTTTGAAGAGCCATCTCCCGGAATGCATCGCACATGGCTTGTGTTTTCGTCCACATGTAAAGTTTACTTATCAATTGCTCTTCTCTAATTTGAAACTAACCTTTGAAGCTTCGGTGTTACGTATGCATCATCTAGCCAAATCTATCAAAAAGATCCACGTACTGGCAAGAGCGGTTTTAACGACTAAAATAGGTGACTCAAATGTGTCTTGTACATTGCAACATATTCATGACCTTGATATCTGTATTCATCACATAATATTAATAAGCTGCCATCTTGTCAGGATCAAATCAGCCATTTAAAATCGAGGCAGAAAAACAACAGCATGTGAGTTAAAGTACCATATCAAGTACCTGAGTTTGGCAGTTTTAAACGTTTAGCTGTGGATTGAGGTGATCGTGGGCCCGTAGGATAAGCAAGCGGTATGCTCTCTCTCGCCTTTGAGCAGGCTGCATTGTCGCTGAGGCGTGGATGTGTCCACTGATCAGCAGCACTCCCTGTAGGTTTGTTATGGTGAAATATAAACGTCAGTATAAGATAGTCAATTTATGTTTGCAGAAATTGATTGGTCTAGCACCTATTGAGCCAGGATAAGCCAACAATATTTAATACAACCACGTTTTACGGTTGTTGGAGGTTCTCAGTCCTATTTAGAGATTTGACAATATCTGCATGATGATTAATTTTACGATTGACATTTCGTTTTTTATACTCGTACTATATATACAGTAATTAAGTTTATTTGTTTGACTTGTATGCACTCTTAAACTGTTGGACGAAATGAGTTGAAATTTAGTGGTTGCACGTTGGTTGTGCCCGGGCTGGTTTTAGGTGTTAAATAAGCCGGGAGGAGACGATGGTTCGCGGGCATTATTGAACAATGCCAGGATAGGTACAATTGAGTTAGTGGAAGCTTTTGAGGAAGCCCTACCATAAAAACCTATCTCTTCCATCAAAATTGACCAAATCAAATCGTATTTTTTATATGTTTTGAGTCACGTCACGGAGCTCTGCTCTGGAGAGAGTCACAAACAGACAGACAGACACAACGAAAATAGTGGTCACTGCTGGCACCCGCAAACCAAAAATGCTTGTCGTCGTGGGGGTTAGGGAAGGGGGATGACTCAAGCTCTCTGTAAATGTGTACCAGATAGCACCACCCGGTGGTGGGAGTGGGTATTACAAATCATTTGGAGATGACTCAAAATTTTGCACTGTACACTGAGTAGAAAGAGACTCCTGCCAGAAAGAGCAGGTATTATGCTCCCATCAGGAGCTGGTGCTTCCTGTCCCATTAATATTGTATGAGACTCAGTCACATCCGTTAGGAAGGGAGGGCCATAGACCAACAACTAGAACAGCACTCGATAGAGCGCATACCTCCGCCAGGTTGAACAGTTTACGTTTTGTATCCCACTGATAAGCCGGATCTAGATCCGGACTTGAACCAAAATCGAATTGGCTTGTTGTTATCACCTAACTAACTCATCCACCTCGTTTTGTAATACCTTGTCCACAGCTCTTTGAAATATCGTGCAATATATCGTTTTTGGCCCCATCCCTCAATGGTGAAGAATCACTTCAAAAATAAATAAAAAATTGGATCCAGCTTCTGACATTCAACAAAATCGAATTGATTCTTTCTTCTCACACACCCAACCTGTCCACCAAGTTTGGCCGAATCTGTCCATGACGTTTTGAGATACCATGCTTCACAGTATATCGTTTTTAGCTCGCTCTGTCAATGGTGGTCACTTTTAACATTCTAGTATCTGAATCCGGATCTTCACCAAAATCTAATTGAGTCATTTCATCCTTGTCACCCACCAAACCTCTCAAAATGTTGTCCGAATCTGTCCACAGCCTTTTGTGATATCCTGTTCATATACAAGCAAAGAAGAAAATGTCATGCAGTGCACGATACTTACGAAATCCCGAAAGCAAATTTGACCTTTAAAATAATGGGTGGTTGAATTCAGTGACCTGATATGCGAATCCTGTTCAAATTTCAAGTCAATCCGAGGAAAATTGAGGATTTTCGAAAATGGACCGAAGATGTTGCCCTTTTGGCCGATGTTAACCTCAAAAATAATTAATCGGTGGTTGAATTCACTGACCTGATGTGCAAATCCTCTTCGAAATTTCAAGTCAATCGGATGAAAATGAATGATTCCAGAAATTCGATAAAGCTGTTGACCTTTTGACCTCAAATTCAATAGGCTTCTTGTTTATGACCAACTATACCATTCCGTGAAGATCTGTTTAAAATTGTGACCTCTACGTGATTCTTATACAAACGAACAGACAGAATAACACACACAACCAACCAATATACTTTAAAAGTCTTCGATTTTTCCACAAGTAACAAACGTAACCTCCGTCCACCTCCAGTTGCGGATGTAACAACAATCCCTGAAATCGTGTTGGAAGCACTGCCCATGAAATGAAGTGACTTCCTGAGCTTTATCTTGCATAGATTAGCACTTTGAGTAACAACTTAGTCATTGGGAATCCCTTTTTTAAATTAAAAGCAGCCTCTGTGCTTGACCACTTCAGCGTTGTAAATGATTTTAACAGGGTGCATTATTCTACTCTGCCTAGGCGTACTTTGCCTTGTTATCCTCGTGCTTTTTCAAAAAAAACAGGGATATTGTAATCTGCTCCGTCTGTCCTTCACGCAATCTCTTGCTGAACGGTTGTGCATTAATTCACCAAGCTTGGTAGTTATGATCATCACATGGCAAAGAGGTGTGAGAACAGTTTCATTTTTGTCTCCTCCTCCCCCCAGGCAGGGATCAAAAGGTCAAATACCAAAAATGCAATTACGAGCAGATTTTTATTTTTATTCTTTTTTAATGAAACCGTGTATGCAATCAACATTGGGGGACTATGAAGTATGTTCCTCATTTTTGGATTTGAGCAAAAGTCGAGTTTTGTAGTCCCAGTTCATGCCCCAGGGGTGATAGTGTAGTAGATAGTAGAAAAATCGTGCAAATTATGATACAAGCATCAAATTTGGCATTTCTGATATCTGGCCGATTGGCCATTTTGAAAATCCAAATTTTGAAAAATTTGAAGAAAAAAAAAAACTTCAAAAAAATTTGAAGTCACAGCTGGCTGAATTTCTTGAAGCGCAAGTGAACATCCCAGACAGAGAAAGGGGAGATGCAGTCATCATTGATGGCTCAGCACTTATCAATGCCCTACCTCCACGCACTTCAAAGATATTTGATGACTATGCTAAAGAGGACATAATCCCAAAGGTGGAATCCTATGGTGCCAGGTACGAGAG
This sequence comes from Eptatretus atami, assembly GCA_035128595.1. Taxonomy (NCBI): domain Eukaryota; kingdom Metazoa; phylum Chordata; class Myxini; order Myxiniformes; family Myxinidae; genus Eptatretus; species Eptatretus atami. The sequence continues at coordinate 55,072,503 of CM068964.1, forward strand.
GGCGGACATAGTGTTGATGTGTACAAGAAGTCAGTCTGAAGTCCGAGGCAAGGTCGAAAAGGGGGCAAGGAATCAGAAGAGTGACAGGAACCAGTAAGACCCAAATAACTGGAGAAGCTTTCTTCGAGATGACAGCAACAAGACTGAGCTGTTTCACTTCCTTCGGAAAAGATGTGTAAAGCACAGACGACAAGCACAGTCATTGTCACAAAAGGAGAAGATGCCATTAGCAAACAAGAGAAGTCACTGGATGCTGTGTCTCCATGTTGTCATGAAAGAAGCTACACTCGAATATTTGTACACGCCAGGGATGCAACGACGGATGGTGTAAGTCCATTATATCATTAAGGCTAATGACCGGACGTACTAGTCATAGAATATCTGTACTGCCATCCTTACAGGAACTAGGTCTTGAGAACATGTGGATTGCCTTTGGCCAAGGACCAAGGCGCGATGGATTCCAGTCCATGAGGTAGTTTCTGCAATAGGGCCTGAGAAAGCTCGAGGGATCCCATACTTCCATGCGTTCACTGGATGTGACGTCGTGTCTGCCTTCCAGGGTAAAGGGAAAACTGCATGGCAGACTTGGAACGTCTTTGATGATGTTTCTGAAACATTCACCAATCTCAGCCGCATCCAACATTGATTCGTGATCTTGACTTTTTTGAAGTTTTTTTTTTTTTTTTTTTCATTTTCAAAATTTGGATTTTCAAATGGCCAATCGGGCAGATTTGATCAGAAGCCCTGAGAAACAAATGTGCCAAATTTGATGCTTGTATCATCATTTGCACGATTCTCTCAAAAATTGCTGTTATCTGCCCACTATGAGGACTTGGGGTTACAGTGATGAAATGTAAAAAAAAAAAAATAAAAATTAAACATTTTTTGTCAAACTTTGTATATGCAATCACCATTGGGGACACATGAAATAGCAATGGCTTTTTTTTGGATTTGAGTCCAGGTTCATGTCCTGGGGTGGTAACTACAGGTCACAGGGATCAAAACAGAAGGGTTTTGTTTAACTCAAAATTTGTTATCGGGTCATTCCTGGTGGAACTTTTTGCCATCTTTCAATGTTGCTTTAGTTGGGAAGCGTGGGGATTTGCCATGGCATGCCATCAACTTCGCTCTAGGTTGACATTAGAATGATGCAGTATTCTAACACTGGGAAGAGTTTTATTTATTTATTTTATGGGATACGTTCTCATTATGGACAGATTTCTTGCTAAAACTGACAAATGGCAGCTGTCGTGATTTTTACTCTTTCGCCAAATATCATATTACTTACAGTACTCGCAAAGATCGCTTGCTTGAGAAGTGTCTTGTTATGACGAAAATTGAAAATTTTCATCGTATGTCGGTTTGTCTCGTTTGCTTGTCTGTGAGTGTGATAACTTGTAAACCCTTTCAGCTATCTTCGTCAAACTTTACCAGAGGATTCCGAGGGACAAAAGTGAGGCTGTCTGTTTTTTGACTGTACATGTAAAAGGTCAAGGTGGCAGTGTCATCATTTGCATAAAACAGATATGACCAAAAGTGTTTGCACAACGTGATGTCAAACTTGACACAAATGAGTTGCAAGACATCGCCCTTCAAATTCAGAGCAGATTTGATAATCCGATCATTATTAAAACACAAGAGTTCTGTAGGGGCTAGGGGACAGATGGCGCATTTCAAAAATTACGACAATCCGTTGTTGTATAACGTAGTTTCCGTGGCAACGAAGTCGCCCATGTTAAAGTATGGTGTTTTTTTAAAGGGACAAAAACTCGAACGTTTCAAGATACAGGTATCAAATTGCAACCATGTTCAAAGGTCAAAGTGTTCGGTGTTCATTGTGTGAAGAGCATAACAAGTCCTTAAAATACGCCAATTCTTGGGGAACTGAAACGGTTCTCGGTAGTGCACATGCTTCCGCCAGGCTGAGCAGTTTACGTTTTGTCTCCCACGGATAGGCCGGATCTGTATCTGGACCTTAACCAAAATCAAATCGGTTCGTCCTTGTCACACACCCATCCTGTCCATCAACTTTCATCCAAATCTGTCCATAACTTTTTGAGATACCCTGCTCGCAAACAGAAAACGGGTGAAAACATAACCTTCATCCACCTTCAGTAGTGGAGGTAATTAACCTGCTCGTAAGGATGGGTTATTTGCTGGTATTCTTAACCTGAATTTCAAAAATCACCCCCGTTTTATTTCGCAAGTACAACCTGTCGCTTCGCTGACGGAGGGGGTGGAGAAGGGAGAGAGAGAGAGAGAGAGAGAGAGAGAGAGACGGGGACAGAGGTGTGGGAGGAGAGTGTGCTACATTTTGTTTGGAGGGGAAGTGAGGAGGGGACAGACAGAGTGGTGTGGTGGTGGGGGGGGGGGGGGGGGGGGGGGAGGGGGGGGGGGGGGGGGGGGAGGGGGAGAGGAGAGAGAGAGAAAAAAAAGATAGGTGAGAGGGTGGTGGTGGCATTAGCAAAGAGAGTGATATGTTATGCTTAATGACCAAACTCAAAAAATAATCTCATATCAGAATAGCTGAACACACAACGACACAACGGAGTTTATAATGTAATCCGCTGGCACATCTGCAAAAACGTTGATATCTCAGTTCCAGAAAATTTGTGGGAACATTAACCAAAGCATGGATTGAAAACATGGAAGTACCGCTCACGTCCGACCTAATGATCCCATCGAGCGTGAACATCGAAAACAAAGCATTGCCACCAGATATCATACTTGGGTACAAAAAAGAGAGAAATCATTGCTAAGTGAGGTGTTGATAGCAGTGATTTTGGACTAAACGATGCAGAAATCAAGAAAATGACCAAATACCAAGACCTCACGAATGAAGTGAAAAGATCCTGGAAGCTGAAGAATGCCACAGTTGTACCAGTGATAATTGGAGCTTTGGGAATGATGACAAAGAACCTCACAAAGATATTAAAAACCACCTCTGAGAATATTATTACAAACGAACTACAAGTTGGAAGCCGTCCTGGGTTCAGCGAAGAGAGCCCTCAGCACAAAACTTTGAGAACAGAAAACTTCACAGCTTGGTCCATGAATCATGCCCCCTTACTGAAATGAAGGTGGATACTTTGAGCCCACCCTGGGAGGACTCCAGTCCACATTCTGAAACTCGCATATGTAGATACCAATCAACCATACACACACACACACACACACACACACACACCCTTTTATTCATATAGATTCAATGATTTATTTAGTATTTTCAGTTGCAGGTCTAAATAAAATATTGCCAGTCTCGGGTCCTACCACAGCAGGCAGGTTAGACTCTGGGGCTCGAGTGTGATCTCCAAATGCTGGAGGTTACAATCGGGTCTCCTGCATTCTGAGCCATTTCTGACCATAAAATGATTCTTAATCACACCAACATTTTGGTACTTTTTCAGCATAATCAAATTTTAAAAACCAAAATTAGTTTGACCAACACTTTAATTGTTTTCATGTTGTATTCCAAGACATGGTATTAAAGAAAATAATGTTCGCTTCATCTGCATGCCCTTTTCTTGACAGCATCAGGGGAAATTCTGGTAATTTCCTGGAGCTTCTGGGCCAACTTGTGTACTTGGCAAAGGCTTCTGATTGAACAAATTGACCTTTAGGACTCATCACAATGATAACTAGAAGGGCACTCGGTAGAGCACATACCTCCGCCACGCAATGCCTGATCCATGAGAACATATCGGGCCCAATACATTTTTGAAATATCCTGCTATACAATACGATGTCGTTTTTGGCCCTATCTCTCAATGGTGAACAATCACTTCAAAAAATATATAATTCTCATATCCAGATCCGGATTCGGATCTTCACCTAAATCGAATCGATTTGTCCTTGCCACACACCCAACATGTCCAAGTTTCGTCCGAATCCGTCCACAACTTTTTGAGATGTGCTATATATCGTTTTTGTCCCTGTCTCTCAATGATGAAGAATCGCTTTAAAAATTCTAGTAGCTGGATCCGGATCTTCACCAAAATGTAATCAGTTCGTCCTTGTCACACACCCAACCTGTCCACAAAATTTCATTCGAATCTGTCCACAACTTTTTGAGATCCTGCACATAGACAAACAAATAAACAGACAAAGTGGTGAAAATATAACCTTCACCTTTGGTGGCGGAGGTAAAGGGGTTGTCGGAGACCTGCAGCACTTCTGCAAAGAAACTTCTTTTTTTTTTCATCGAAAAACTAAGACACCGAACTGCTTGTGAAATATCAGCATGTTGAACTGTCTTTGTCACTGAAGCTCCTGCCAAATGCACCCCAACAATCAACACTCTTTCAGTCACTGAGGTATCCTCCTCTTGCAGCCATGCTCGCCATACTTATAGGCAACCAGGCCTGTACAGCCTTTTTATGCACGACCTTAAAGCATGCATGCGAGGAGGTTATTTGCTTGATTAACACATAGGCCACATCTGTGTGGAAGCCGTTGCTTTCAATATACTTGGTGTTTCCTCATTTACCCAGGTGCTTCCATATTTATTTATTTTTGTCCACTATCTATACATGCATCGATACATTTTGCCAAATTTTAGTGTGAATATATTTTGGTGACATTGGCAAATGCCATTAGAAGCACTCGGAGTTTTGTTGACCTACATTATGGCCATTTGACTCTTGCTTGTAATAAATGAGGTAAAATGTGATAGCCAAGTTATATTTACAAGTAATGTGGGTATTATATGATTTCAGCAAAAGCTTTACCAGATACATGAAATAGATAGAATACGATGGATTTGCCATTGCCCAAAATAAGTAAATTGCTTTGATTGAGATTCTTATTGCACATAAACAGCATCAAATTGCAAACAGGTAATTTATTGTGCCCAATACTGTTTGAATAATATTTCTAGAATATGGTGAATAGCAAAATTTATTGAGATAACTAGCATATACCCGTGCTCCGCACGGAGTTGAATGGGTGGTAAAAGGTGGAGGAGGCATAATAGTTTATGTTATGGGAAGCTGGGGAGGGTGTCATTAGGGATGTGATGCACTATGGTTACCTTTCCTTAGTTTTCTAAAGGACCTCCCTGTAGATGACATTTTGGGTGAGTGTCTTGTTGCTGAATAGTCCTTGTGAGGAATTATTGTCCACTTTGATAGATATATAGGAGTAACCTCTTGCACGTGAAAATGCAACATATAGTTGGCCATGGGAGAACACAGGGGCTGGGAGGTATATTCCGAGTTTGTCAAATGTTTGGCCCTGGGATTTGTTTATGGTCATCGAGTATGCGAGTCTGACTGGAAATTGCATCCTCTGCAGTGTGACTGGAAGGTTGGCGTCTGATGGGGCAAGTTTAACATGATATAGGCCTCGCCCTAGACTGAACAGGAGCAGTGGAGGGTGACCGAGAATCAGAATGCAAATTTCAATGAACGGCACTTTTTGGCACACATCCGACGATCGAACACCGCTGGACGGTTTAATTTGAAGATCACACACGCAAGACACAACACAGGTAATGATGGCGGTTGAGAAACGTCAAATTACGCGCAGACGTTAACAGAAATAATTTTTTTTTTAAATAAATCTTTACTTTATATACAATGTTTCTTGTTACATTTTTTGTGTCAAATTCACCTTCTGAGGTAGTCAGCATGTGCAGAAGAGGGTTTTACATTGCAGACGCTGTTTTCTAGGAGTGGCATTACGCCTCTCGGTGGTGACGGTCTGTCGACGATAGACGTAATGACGTCAGCGAATGACCGATGATGTCATGACGGAATTACGCCTCTCAGCGGTGACGTCACACGTCGCCATGCAAACAAACGTAAAAATTAGAAAATTGCCCAAAATTCCCAAACGTGTCCGTCTGCCACGATCTCACATAGCCCATGCTGTTCATTAGACCACAGAGCACCCGCATGCCGAAAGTGGGGACAATCCGTCCGGCAGTTTTGGAGGGGATACGTCAAATTACATGCAGACGTTAACAGAAATAATATATAGATAGTAATCAACACAATTTCAGAAATTGGAACAAAAAATTTTTGCAGTTGCATTAATGAGGTTGTGGTAAAATACTGCTGCCGAACAGTACTGTATTTGAACGGAGCTGCAATTGCAGTGCAAGGCATTGCCTGTCACCACTCAATTTCTGGTGAAATAAAGGCAGAGTAGTTCTGTGAAAGATCACGACCTACAAACATCCATGAACCTCTATGTTTTTGTTTTATATCCAAAGTGGAATCGCACAGAAGAACAAGAACACAGACAAGAAGAGAACACTGAAGTGGGGACACATGCCAACAGTAGAGTCGAGGGATTTAACATAAAGAACAAGAAGAACAATGCTAAGTTAGACTGATGTCAGTCAGTAACCTAGAATAAATTGCATTTGAGCCAGAACTTTCACAATTGTACCTTGTTGTCTTCTTCTTCTTCTTCTTCTTTCGGCTGCTCCCGAAAGGGGTCGCCACAGCGGATCATCCGTCTCCATTTTGCTCTATCCTCCATATCTTCCATTGACACTCCAACCACCCGCATGTCCGCCCTCACCGCATCCATGAACCTCTATTTGGCCTTCCTCTTCTCCTCCTACTAGCGGCTCCATCCTATCAGCATCCTTCTCCCGATATACTCCGCCTCCCTCCTGTGCACATCTCCAAACCATCTCAATCTCGCCTCTCTCACTTTGTCTCCAAACCGTCCTACCTGCGCTGTCCCTCCCTAATATACTCTTTCTTATCCTGTCCATCCTCGTCACTCCAACGAGAATCGCAGCATCTTTAACTCTGGCCACCCCAGCTCCGCTTCCTGTCTTTTTGCCAGCGCCACCGGCCTCCAAACCATACAACATAGCTGGTCTCACTACCGTCTTATAATACTTTCCCTTCACTCTTGCAGCTACCCTTCTGTCAGAAATCATCCTGCAACTCTTCTCCACCCACTCCATCCTGCCTGCACTCTTTTTTCACTTCTGTACCACACTCTCCGTTACTTTGGACAGTTGATCCCAAGTATTTAAACCAGCAAACAACAAAATACCATGATTGCAGACATTAATCCAGTTTCTAACAAACATAATAAGTCGAGGGTTAGAGTAGAATGAATCTGTGGTCGCGGCCATTACTAGGGGGATTGGGAGGGGCGCACGAAGAGTCACACATAAATATTACAACACGTCCCCCATCCACTCCACAACTCCTTACCCACTCCACATCATATCCTATTTTAAAGCCAGGAGTCCACCCTCCTCGATTTACGCACATGTAACTCCGTATACTCCTACTGACTATTCATCCCCCTTCTCTCCAGTGCGTACCTCCACCTCTCGAGGCTTGCTCAGCCTGCTCCCTACCTCTCCTACAGATCATGATGTCATCGCGAACATCATAGTCCATGGAGACTCCGTCTGATCTCTCCGTCAACCTGTCCATCACCATTGCAAACAGGAAAGGGCTCAGATCGATCCTTGGTGCAAATCCCACTTTTACCTTAACCGTCCGTCATTCCTACCGCACACCTCACCGCTGTCACACTGTCCTCATACATATCCTGCACCACCCTCACATACTTCTCTGCCACTCCCGACTTCCTCATACAATACCACAACTCCTCTCTTGGCACCTATCATAACCTTTCTAAATCCACAAACACACAATGCACTCCTTCTGGCCTTCCCTATACTTCTCCATCAACATTCTCAAAGCAAACGTCGCATCAGTGGTGCTCTTCCTGGCATAAAGCCATATTGCTGCTCACAAATCATCACCTCTCCTCTCAACCTAGCTTCCACTACTCTTTCCCACAACGTCATGGTGTGGCTTAACAACTTTATACCTCTGTAATTACCACAGCTCTGCACATCACCCTTGTTCTAAAAATCGGAACCAGTACACTTGCTCTACTCCTCAGGCATCCTCTCACTTTCCAAGATTTTTAAACAATCTGGTTAAAAACTCCACTGCCATCTCTCTAAACACTTCCATGCCTCCACTGGTATATCATCTGGGCCAACGCCCTTCCACTCTTCATCCTCTTCATAGCAGTCCTCACTTCATCCTTACTGATCCACCCCACTTCCTGATTCACTATCTCCACCTCTTCAAACCTTCTCTCCTCTCATTTTCTCATTCATACAGCTCCTCAAAGTACTCCATCCACTTCTCACACACTCTCCTCGCTTGTCAGCACATCCCCATTTGCGTCCTTTATCACCCTGACCTGCAGCACATCCTTCCCAGCTCGGTCCCTCTGTCTGGCCAATCGGTACAAATCCTTTTCCCCTTCCTTTGTATCCACTTCTCATACAGCTCGCCATATGCTTTCCCTTAGCCTTTGCCACCTCTCTCTTCACCTTGCGCCGCCACTCCTTGTACTCTCTGTCTACTTTCTTCATCTCTGGCTATCCCACTTCTTTTCGCCAACCTCTCTTCCTTATACTTTCCTGTACTTCCTCCTTCCACACCAAGTCCTTATCTTCCTTCCTCTGTCCAGATGTCACACCAAGTACCTTCCTAGCTATCTCCCTCACCACTTCTGCTGTAGTTGCCCAATCGTCCACACCTCTTACTACCTCAACACCTGCTCACCTCCTCCCTAAATTTCACGCAACAGTCTTCTCCTTCAGCTTCCACCATCTGGTCCTTGGTTCAGCCCTCACTCTCTTCCTCAACCCTCACTCCAAAATCATCCTACAGACCACCAATCGATGCTGTCGAGCTACACTCTCCCTGCCACCACCTTACACTCTAATCTCTTTCAGGTTGCATCTCCTGCTTAAGATGTAATCCACCTGTGTGCACTTTCCTCACTCTTGTAAGTCACCCTGTGTTCCTCCTTCTTCTTGAAATACGTATTTACCACCGCCATTTCCATTCTTTTTGCAAAATCTACCACCATTTGCCTTCCACATTCCTCTCGTTGACACCGTACCTACCCATCACCTCCTCATCCTCTTCATTCCCTCCCCAACATGCCCATTGAAATCTGCTCCAATCACCACTCTTTCATCCTTGGATACATTCTCCACCACTTCATCTTAACTCACTCCAGAAATCTTCTTTATACTCCATCTCACACCCCACTTGCGGGGCATATGCACTGATGACATTCATCATCACCCCTTCAATTTCCAACTTCACACTCATCACTCGGTCCGACCCTCTCCTCACCTCCAATACCCTCTTGACATAATCTCCTTCAGGATTACCCCGACACCATTTCTCCTCCACCATCACCATGGTAGAACAGTTTGAAACCACCTCCAATGCTCCTAACCTTACTCCCCATCCACTTGGTCTCTTGTACACACAGTATGTCCACCTTTCTTCTCTCCATCATATCAGCCAACTCTCGCCCTTTGCCACATAGTCCCAACATTCAGAGTTCCAACTCTCACCTCCACACTTCTACCCTTCCCCTCTCCCACTGCCTCTGGACTCGCCTTCCCATCTCCTTCTCCTCCTTCGCCCAGCAGTAACACAATTTCCACCGGTACCCCGCTGACCAACGGTACCGGGGCGGTCGTTGGTAACCCAGGCCTCGACCGATCCGGTATGGAAACCGTTTTATTGTCCGCATAATGATTTGGCAAGGTTTTACGCCGGATGCCCTTCCTGACGCAACCCTGGTCGCCTCATACGACACACAGGGATATGGTACACCTATTCTAACCGGGGCATACACCGGGCCCAGTACACTGGTACTCATTTCGCCGACCTCGGAAGGATGACAGGCTGAGTCAACCCCCTGGTGTATTAATTCAGGGCCCAACGGGGCTTGAACTCAGGACCTTTTGGATCCCAACCGCTGCCCTAACCACTGCGCCAACACAGGCTATATACAATTGTACCTTGTGTAATAAATAAAAACCTGTAAAAAAAAAAAAACAATAGGGGGAATTATGCTGCAGTCAGAAATTGCACAAACTATTTGTTGAGGATAGGCTAAGGGGAGAGCTCAAATTAGACTGGATTAATTATCAAAATGCTGGAAGAAAGTTGTACTTTTGTATGAACCTCTCTCTATTCACACTTTTTGTTTGGATAGGACAGTCCATTATATGGACTGGTAATACCCACTCCCTCCGGGAGTGAGAATATTGGTGGCGTTGTTTCCCCACCCTCAATACCCCCTTCCTTCCGCAGGGGTCGGTGGTTAAACCACTTCGACTATCACACGTGCACAGTTGAAATTTTTCAAGTCTTCATGCCCATCACCTGACTCTGGGTACTCTGAGCACGTATGCAAAATTTGAAAGAAATTGGCGAAGCAGTTTATGATTCTACACGTTTCAGACATAACCACAGAGAATTGCCAAATCTTAATCTGATAACAGACCTGTGGTCGATTACAGTGTAATTCTGCTTGAATTATTATTATTACCTCTGCCACCGAAGGTGGACGGAGGTTATGTTTTTGCCCCTCTCTCTGTTTGCTTGTTTGTTTGTTAGCAGAATATCTGAAAAAGTTATGGACGGATTCAGATGAAACTTCCTGGACATGTTGGTTGATTAGTTGATTCGATTTTAGTGAAGATCCGGGTCTGGATACGATAAATTTTTAAAGTAATTCTTCACCATTGAAAGATAGGACCAAAAACGATATACAGTACAGTATAACAGGATATTTAACAAAAAATTGTGGAGGGGTTATGACAAAACTAAGTGGATGAGTTAGGTTGGTGACATTAACAAGTTCATTAGATTTTGTTTCAGGTTCAGATCCAGATCCGGCCTATTGGTGAGATACAAAGCGTAAACTGTTCAGCCTGGCGTGCGGAGGTATGAATTCTATAGAGTGCCAGTCTCATAATTTGGGAGAGGCCATTATTGTGTGTGTGCGTGTGCATGCGTGCATGCGCCACACTTTGTCTCTGTTGTAGTGGAAAATCAACTGCACTGTTTTGGATTTGGCTCTGTACCATTTATGGTTCGATTCCCGGTTACAATGGAGGAAATCGATTCTAACCGGATAATTGATACTTTCACCCAAGCTGACTGCCAACCTTCCCTACCATTCCCCTCCCTTCTCACTTTCACCAAACCCGCCTACTCTCCACCATTCCCAAATGCACACCACTCCTACCCCCCCCCCTCCATCGCTCATCATCCCCCTTCCATCGCTCCTGATAAACTACCTCACATTTCATGGGACTTGTTTATTTCCATCCTCTTTCCTTAACGACACATCCCTACTTGAAAACCAACACATTATGTAGAGTGGAACCTACAAATCGTTATACTACCTCTTTGTTCTGAGATTATTGTCAAATTTAGATATAAATGCCTAAAAACAGTTGAGTATGTACATTCAGCTCGTTCAATTTGGTTGTTTTTTGGGGGTTTTTTATTTTTATTAATTACGAGCAAATACAACCTGTCACTTCGCTGATGGGGAGAGGGAGAGGGAGGGGAGGGGAGAGAGAGGAGAGAGGAGGGGAGGGAAAGTGGCAGCGAGGGGGAGGGAAGGGGTGCAGCAAGGGGGGAGGGAAAGGGGTGGCAGTGAGGGGGAGGGAAGGGGTGGCAGCGAGGGGGGAGGGAAAGGGGTGGCAGCGAGGGGGAGGAAGGGGTGGCAGCGAGGGGGAGGGAAAGGGGTGGCAGCGAGGGGGAGGGAAAGGGGTGGCAGCGAGGGGGAGGGAAAGGGGTGGCAGCGGGGGGGAGGGAAAGGGGTGGCAGCGAAGGGGGAGGGAAAGGGGTGGCAGCGAGGGGGGAGGGAATGAAGGGAGAGGAGGCAGTACCAGGGTATTACGGGCAGATAAAACGTGCCCAAACAGTGTTTTCTCTTTAACCCGCCGTGTTCTATATAAACTGGGCAGAAAATCTCATCCTCCATCTTCTCTTCACTTATAATGATGCGAGTCTCATTCAATCTCATTTCTCATTTCGATTACATTCATAAAACGCTGATTATACAATGCCTTTTAAAGCATCAAAAAGCAGGTTGCTTAACTTGCTACACAGGTGAGAAAAGTATATGAAAAAGCAGCTGATATTTCAATAATTTATTTGCACGATTTTAAAGGGTGAAAGTGAATTTTTATTCCGCTTTAGCAACAACACAAAGATTGGTATTTCATCAGCAAAGCGACTGGTCTTACTTCTGATGGCTTTGAAACAATCAAGCAGCTTGATGAGTGTCTCCCAGTGGCTTAAGCACTCAAGCAAGCACTCCAACGGAACACCTGGCTTGGCAAGCAATTATTACCAGTTGCCGTCAATAAAACAATGCACCCGGAAACACCCAAGCAATGTCCGAATTGGACAAATGAACACTTTTTTTTTTTTTGTAGCATCGGAACTGCTGCTGAGTTCAAATCTGGAGCTTAAATTTTGTAATCCGGCTCGGTTTAGAAATTCTCCAGGTTATCATGTGGATGGAAATGAATAAAAAGCCACAAACACTAGCGTCTCCTGGCGTTTATATGCTTTGCAATGTACCCAGCGATTCCTAGCTATGATGGAGGCCTTCGATAATGAGTAAGGAAAGTGAAAAAGAAGAAAAGAAGACTTTATCATGAAGAATCATTGTGCCATGTAAGTCATGGCATAGTTGAAGAGGCCAAAAAACATGGCGGCTTCAGACCCCAGCGAGGTAGGTAACCCAGGGTAAACGCCTTAGGACCCCAGAAAGAGTTGGCCGAGGATCGCCTGATGAAGGATATAATTAAATAAGGTCGTTAATTATCTTCAAAAGGGTGTTCATTAACCCAAACACCCAATTCTCACTCTTGCACTTCCTTTTTTTTTCTTAGTATGCATGCAAAGTTTCAGGCTGCTAGATTTCATGGTTTTGGAGTTATGGAGGACACACACACACACACACACACACACACACACACACACACACACACACACACACACCATTATTTATTTGACACGATCAGGTTTCTTTTGGAAAGCAAAGGTGATTTCTACCTGATATTCATTCATTAAATTTCGGTGAAGCGGGCTAATATTGTCACTTCAAAGGATAGCGAGTACCGCAAGTACAATCATGACTTTGATCATCTTTTTAATCAGGGTGTGTGTGATGTGTGATGTGTACGTGTGTATATATACATATATATATATATATATATCTCTGGAAAAAATTAAGAGACCACTGCAAAATTATCCGTTTTTCTGGTTTTACTATTTTTTGGTATGTGTTTGAATAAAATGAACTTTTTGTTTTATTCTATAAACTACTGACAACATTTCTCCCAAATTCCGAATAAAAATATTGTCATTTAGAGCATTTATTTGCAGAAAATCACAACTGGTCAAAATACAACAAAGATTCAGTGTTTTCAGACCTCAAATAATACAAACAAAACAAGTTCATATTCATTTTTAAACAACACAATGTTTGTGTTTAACTAATGTTTTAACTTAGGAAGAGTTCAGAAATCAATATTTTGTGGAATAACCCTGATTTTCAATCACAGCTTTCATGGATCTTGGCATGCTCTCCACCAGTCTTTCACGTTGCTGTTCACGAGATTTCAAAGCTCTCTGTGTGTGTGTCTGTCTGTCTGTTTGTTTGTCTGCGACGCCGTTTCTCGACGACCGCCGGTCCGATCTGATTGAAACTTGCCAGGAATATTGCCGGGGCCCGCAGATGTGCCTTTTCGAGGTTTGATGTCAATCGGACGAGCGGTTCCCAAGTTACGGCCATTTTATTGCCTTTTTCAGTGTTGGAAAGGTGTATATATCGCAGCTGAAGTGTCGAAGAGAGGGGGCGAGAGAGGGCTGCACATACTGGCCCGCCCCTACGTGGGCCGTTCACTAGTATATATGATTGAGTGAGTGTCAAGTAGATAACAAGCAACTTGTCATTATCAAGTTTACAACTCCCTGTGTCTGGTGTACCATTCCTTTAGATGTATGAAAAATCGGGTGGCTATATGGGTGGGAAGAGACCATAAAAATGTATTTGATGTCTGATTTGGAAATAAATTAAGAAATGCATGTCATTACTCCTACTTTTTCCTATTTTTTTTCATGTTAATATTTCCTATGAAAGTCCTATTTTATTTTTTGTCCATATCAATTGCCTATTTTAATTTCACCAAACTTGGCTGGGATGCCTGCTACCCCTTTAGAAGAGTGGGAAGAGACCCAGAGAGAATATGAAATTTAATTTATTTTCAAACAGAACTTTGTGTTCTTCTAAACGGAAAAATCACCTGCTTTGCAATTATCAGTGTTGTAACAGCCTCCTGCACAGTATGGTCAGCTAATGCTTCACAGTCGTGTTTTGTCTACACATTAAGGGTTGCCTTCTTCATTACATCGTCTATTGAAAGCATGCAAATTGACTGTTATACTCTACCTGGCTGTTCATAAATAAAGAGCTCATACTGCTCATTCATTTTTCATTTAATTTACTTATTTATCTGCCTGCAGTGTGCAAGCATGCCCCACTCGTATGTTATATCTGACACCCTTGTTTTTCTGGAAGTTAGGAATTACCTTAAACATCTGATTCATCTCTTGTGGATCTGAACCACTGAAAGTCATTGCACTGGAATTGTGTGAGCCGTGCTGTTGAAACATCTTGTTGCATGACAATATGGAAAGTTGGTGCTCTTGGATTGCATTGTACTGTGAAAATGCATCTGTTCTCCATAATAGGCACAGACTTTATTCTCTTAACATTTACTTTGTTCCATTGAGGACCTTGACTCTTCCCACCGCTCATCTTGCTTCTCCTCTTCACCACTTTTCTCTCCTGTTGCCGCCTCATTACTGATATACTCCCTTGTCCCACCAATGCAGACGAGCCTCATGTACATTGGAACCATATCGATGTGTTCAAATCCCTGTGCTACTTTGTGCATGCTAACAGTGCAGCCAGTGTATTCCTAATAAATGGCGCATAATGCACGTCAATGTCATTTTAGAGTCGAGGGTTGTGTGCAACTGTGTGTTAATGTGTGTATGTGTGCCTGCATTTGTCTCTACGTGCTCAGGGACAGCAGGGATGCTGAGCGCAGTTCCCTTGGTCTTGCGGAGAAAGCCGTGGTCATGGAAGTGACGTAGTGGTGGCTTTGGCCCTTCGCTATAAGTCTCAGGGCCGAGCGGACCGAAGCAGAAACCTTGGGCCGCGAAACGCGTTTCCCCTTCCTTGTACAGCCCTCATCTTCTTCATTACAGCGAACATAAATATGCATATTTGTAAAATATCTGTATATACGTCCATTGGTAACTTGAATGCTTAACCTCATTTGTTATGCTTTGCACTTCAATGTGAGAGAGAAACAAAACAAACACAAGGAAACTTTGGATCCAACACACAGGGAATGCTTGCATGGCTCAGTGTGTTTCCCCTCACTGAGCTCGTATATTTATTGTGCTGTGTTTACAGATTTTGTAATATGGAATTATTGTTCTTTGTGCTGTAGTCATATCGTAGACAAATGTTAATATGGACCTCCTTTGTTTTTTTGTACATTGCTGAAATTCGGCTGCATTTTGGAAACCTCACAAGCTCGCAGTTGTAATTATCATGAAGGTTTAGAGAACTTATGGAGAGATGATATATGTGAGGTTCTGGTGAAATTATAATTTTCTATGGGAAAACCTGGTGTTGCTGCTTTCTTTCCCCCTTGCCCACCAACTGCATAGTTGCTTCGTGTAGCTTGAAGATGCCATTTTTCAATCCAATATCCTTTACTCGGTAACCATTGTGCTCCAACCAAGCATCAGTAGGCACATTCTCAGCGGAATGAAAATTGCAGTCATTTGAGTTTTTATTTTATTTACAGGTTCTAAGGTTCACAGAGAGTTGTTACATGCAGACAGAGACATTATAGAACGCTCAACTTCAGACAAAGTGGGTGACCATGAGGGAAGCGATCCGACTTCCCGGAGCACTCTGTGCCAGCGTCGCCATCGAGTGCCGTCGCTTTTCTCTCTGCAATCAACAGGGCAATTGAAGAGAGATCTCTCCCTTCCTCCTCCTCCCCCTCCCCATGGTTGAACATGCTCTGTATCCTCTAAATGCAGAGTGTCAAGCAAGGAAGCAGCACGTACCATTTTAAAAGTCTTTGGTGTGATGCGGTTGGGTTCGAACCACCGGCCTCCCAGGCGCAGAGGGGACGCTCTCATCACAACACGACTGAGTCTGGTGTTTTCCTTCGAGCAGAATCGGTGCAGATGGATTTCTCTTCACTTTGAAATTTTGAAGATACATGATTGGTCAATATGTCCATCCACAATGGAGTCTGCCTTGTACAGCATGCATTTTTGGGGGGTTTTCTGATTACTGTTGATTTATCGTTTGTAGCTTCTTTTTTTTCGCACCAAATGAATGACTGTTTTTATGCCGCCGGTGGCATTATATTTTCGGGTTATACGTCCGTCTATGCTAATTTTCTGTTTTCTTTGCGACCGCAGATCCGATTGGCAGAAAAAATTCACCTTAGGTGCGACTACTCATGTGGAACGTTTTAATAATTATGGTGACAAAGGTCATGTGGTGTGGCAGCCATGTTGGAAAAAAAAGGAAAAACTGGACCTCTGTATCCAAAACCACTCCATGGAAAAAACTGAAACTTGGCACATGGGAAATGGTGGGATTTTTTTGATATCGCAGGTGGCTTCATTATGACGTCATAATTGCAGACATCAAACGTTTTTTCCGATCATTTTTAAAGGTCATCTGGGGCTCATTTTTATGGGGGGGGGGGGGGAATTGATGACGTGGTTCAGCAGCCATATTGTCTTTAACATAAAAACCTTCAAAAATCTATATTCTCCGAAAACGGCTGAACAGGTCGAGGCGAAACTTTACAGGTGTGATCGCCTATCCAGGAGGAACAAAAAGTTCTCCACCTATGACGTCATAGGTCATATGGTTTGGCAGCCATTTTAGATTTACCCTAAAACCTTCAAAAATAATCTTCAGCAGAATGGCTGGACAGATTAAGGGTAAACTTCATCCACAGGTTCCCCAAGTCTTGAGGATACCAGTGTGTTCACGATTGATTTATAGGTCATATGGTCTGACAGCCATCTTGGATTGAACGAAAATCTTTAAAAATGTATATTCTTTCCGGAATCGCTTCATCAATCGACGTGAAGCGTCACAATTACAACCTAGTAATCGTGGGGGATATACGTCTTAAATTTCAACCTGATCAGACGCCTGGTCTGGCTGTCAGAATTATTTAACATTTTGAATCTGAGTTCAAGAATTTAAATGAAATTTGATGCAAGTACTGTATGTATAATTTTAAAACCGTCCCACATAAAGGGAGGGGAGCTTTGTGACCCCCCCCCCCCCTTGATAATAATGTGGGTGGAGGCATATCTGGCAACGTTGAAGTGTGCCCTTCGAGTTTTTCGTGTGGATTGGTAAAGTGTTGCAGCGATAAATCAGAACTGCCTGAAGTACCAAAAATCAGGGGTTTGAAAACCCATCGAATGAAAATGCCATAACTGATATAACAAGGGACGTGAGTGAGCCATCATGTCTGCTGGATCACCTTTGCTCTTGCAGAGACTGTGGTGGTTTCAACTCGTGTGACATCTTACACTTCATAGTACGGTACTCTTGAATCCAGGTGAAGGCTTGGATATGTCAGGGTAAAGTGCAACCAATTGTAGTTGACCAGTTTGGTAAATTATTCCTGTTTAACTGAAGCTATCAAACACTCAGGTGAAGAGGGGATCTTAATAGTTATTCTTGTGTTATATTGACGGTATTTGTTCGACAAACTGCAAAAGGGAGGTCAAGGTCTGTGGATTCCTTTCGATCACAATTGAACTTGTCAACCCCCCCCCCCCACCCCCTCCCTTCTTATTCTTTTGTTTTTTTTCTAAACGGTTTCTTCCATCCAGTCCCCATCCATCGATGCTCCTTCATTTGTTCATGGCAAACCCTCAGCGATCCAGGACATGCATTAGACAGAGTAGTCCATTTCACCCATCTTCCGCACCGATCCCCTTGATCCATTTACTTAGCTAACCCGATTCTCACCATTAATCTTGTTTCAACATCTGCATTATATGAAGTCGGTCTCCCCGCACACAACCTATACCTGAATGCCAATGTGGATACATCTATTCCATCTTCCACCACCTAGTATCCCCATCTCCCCTCCCCCCTCGCATTTTTTTTATGCACTTGTCACCACCAACCCGCCCTTTTCTTAATCGTGATCAAATATTTTCCTAACCATCGCCGAATCCATCCATGATTCATGACCAAACCTCTCTCGCCTTATTTGTGATCTTCCTCCGGTCCTTTATTTTTTCCGCAGAGAAGATCACACTCACAACGACGTATTGGCTCCTCCCTCTCAACCC
Source organism: Eptatretus atami (assembly GCA_035128595.1). Lineage (NCBI taxonomy): Eukaryota > Metazoa > Chordata > Myxini > Myxiniformes > Myxinidae > Eptatretus > Eptatretus atami. The sequence goes on from CM068964.1 coordinate 55,090,772, forward strand.
ATTTAGCTCCTCCCCCAACACATTAAGCCCCGCCCCCGTTATCTCTCGTATTTAAGCACCGGCTTCGCGACGCAGGACGCATCTCCATTTATCGCCTGCTCCACCTTCATTTCCTCCCCCTTCACGTAGTCGGGTGGAGTCATTCGGAGAGCCCGCAGTCCGAACGATGTGCGCATCGAGCTGAACCCGGGGAAAGGGGGAGACGCGGGCGTCCTGGGGACCGTTACGGGTGGGAATAGCCGGAGCCGCAACCATGGCGGACCCGCAGAATGCAGCATCAAGGTGGTGTGCCGTGTGCGGCCCCTCAACGACTCGGAGCAGATGCGGGGAGACAAATTCATCCCGAAATTCCAGGCGGACGACACGATCATCATCACGGTGAGACCGATCATGCAACCCCACCTTTTGTCATCCCTCCACGGTCGCCTTTCTCATGCCCTGGTCCCCCTCCCACTCCTCTTCAGCACGGTTCGGTGTCCGCGCTGCGACATTTCTGTGCGAACGCGATGATCATCAAACAAACAAACATCCCCTTTTTAAATAATAAATAACACCTTCTTTTTTTTTTTTTACCCGAACGGGGTTTTCTTTTTCTTCTTTTTTTTTTTTTTTTTTTTTCCTCATGGGGAATTTGAAGTGAAATGAAACGTTTTTTTTAAATAAAAAAATTTATTGCACGAATAATGATGACGTTCGCCGTCCGTACCTGTGAGAGGTGCTTTGTCGTGCTCTCGAGACCGTGACGTCGCCGGTGGTCGCGAGGCGCGGCGGTCGCGTTGCCAACCGGGGGTTCGGCGGCTCCTGAGGTAACGACGGGCGCTTCGGCGGCTCCTGAGGTAACGACGTGCTGTTGATCTCGTCACGCAGCCAAGGAGGGATCGAGGTCATTATTATCGGCTTCGACGAATATTACAAACCGGGAGATGCGCAGGGATGTCGGAGGTCACGGACGGGTCATTTCGAGGGACCCGCCCGGACGGACGAGCCGCTTGAATCGTGTCATCGAATCGATGGCCGCCCTCGGTGTCCGGCTCCAGGTGCTCACACCGTTCGTTCTCCGTCGTTGTGACGCCTTTTCCTATCCTCAACTCTCCAGCATCGACACGATATTGAACTGCACGTCTTTTTTTTTTTCTGTAGCGACGGTTTTTTCCCCTCTTCTTTTTGTCTGACAGAAACCCGAGCTCCTTTCTTATGTAAATGTGCGTGCTTGTTCCCACGCGGGTGGACCTGAGATTGCCTTCTTCCTCCCCCCCCCCAAAACTGGTTTAAGTTGGGGGACCAGGGGGAGACCGTGGGGAGAGATGACTTGTTGAGGAACGTTCTGTCAAAGCCGCGCACAGTGGCCCACAATCCGACATTGGGTGGAGGAGCTGCGATTTGGCCACCAAACCGCTTGGTCGTCCGAGATCGCACTTTTCCTGCTCCTTTTCAGTGTCAGGGGGTCATTTGAAGGGGAATTTAAAAAAAAAAATTTATTCCCACGTTATTTTGGGGTTCACTGGGTGAGGATTTTTTACCCAAGTCTTTCACAAAACCAGTTGGCCAGGCCTGACGCTCATCGGCTCGAGCTCGTTTGGGCGGGAATTTATTATCCCTTAAATCTGCCGACGATAACTCGCACACTCTTCGCAAAAGACATCGTGGAATATGTAACGCCCACCAAGCGATTCCGGCAGACAGGATATCCGGCTTAACGTCCATGTGAAAAAGAAGGCTTCAAAGGTGTCATGTTGTTCGTTGCATATTAATGGTAATTTGGTAAAAGGAGCATGAAGGGATTTTTCTCCAAGCCTGGGTTGGAATCGCAACCCAGCTTTCAACTGTCATCCCCATGTTTCACAGGCAGGGTGATTCATCATTGTGTGTGCCGTCCCTCGGATAGATCTTAAAATGGGCGTCCTGTCTGCCGGCATTATTGGTGGATGTTAGCCTGGTGTTGGCTTAAGATATTCGGGTTTTGAGTTCAAACCCCTTTGGCCCGTTGAAATAACACCACGTGGGTTGAGTCAGCCTGTCATCCTTCCGAGGTCGGCAAAACGAATACCAGCACACCGGTGAATAGGGGCACTGCATCAGCGGCACACTCTCGCTTCCGGAACGATGCAACCAACAGGCACTGGCTGCATATGAAACGAGAAGTGGCTGGTTGTTAAATATCTCATGGTGTCCTTCACGATGAGTCGGTGAGTTCTCTCTGACACCCGAAACAAATTCCTAACTACTGCTGGGAAGGCAATGGCAAACCACTCAGTGTAACCCTTGCTAAGAAAGTGCTTTGGCAGCACCGACGCTCCGTAAACAGAACATTGTACATCAGAAACAGAATCAGCATGAAGGCATAACCATCAAAAATATGAAGTCAGAGGCTTCGATTCAATATTACAGGAAGAATTTCCTTTCTTCAGGGACAAATTAACAGTGTATTACAGTGCGATTATCTTTTCCCAAAGGGTGAGGCAGATTTCCATCAATTAATTCCTTTCTATCCCCCAAGTACATGCATGTTATATTTGGCCTAAAATGGCTTTGAAAAGAATCAGAACTGTATCTTCACTGAACATTGACCTTTTATGCACGTTGCACTAACTAATCCATGACAGAAGAAATTGGAAACCTTGATCATTAAAGATGGATGTCGGAAAGCTTTGAATGCATATAATCATCTTCCACAGCATTGGCTTACATGTCTATACATTACCGATATCAATACCCTCTATAAGTTGGCCACATGTGGTGTAGGAATGGCAGGCGTCATTTAACACCAAAATAATTCGCTCTCGCCATCGGAATGATGAGAGCAGCGGTGACTCACGGGTGGTGATGATTTGACGCGTGGCGATTCGAGTCGTGAGAATGCCATTGCTTCTAAGCACAGTATTCATCGGAGTTTCATTCTTCAGGCACTGACTCTGTTGAAGTCGTTGGATTCTTCCGGTTACCCAACTCGAATCCCGGCGAACTGCCTCAAAGCGGTCGGGGCGGCCGACTGATTAAGTCGTCCCGGGCTGGATTACGGGCCTGTCTGCCACGATACCGGGCCTAATGGGCCCACCGAGCCATTTGATACGCCGCCGTGCTCATCGCTGCCGTACGCCTGTTCTCAAATGACCAAGCGGAGTCATTCGGCATAGACATGTCCTCATTATGGGCGATAATCTCCCAAATCCAATCTGTTCCGAAACAAATGTACACAATTCTTATAGCAATCAGCAACACTCAAATTCGTTCAGATATCAAGTGGTTTTTAAAGTGTATTGAAGGAACACAGGGAAGAAATATGTACAAAAGGAAGCAAAACTAATAATTAATCCACAAAAAATATACATGTGTCACTGAGTCAATGAATGAGAACCTTAATTACATAATCACTTGAGGCTTCTTTCATATCATAGGAGAGAGACAAGATAGAGAAAGACAGGACATAAATACTGCAAACTGCATCTGGCTGGATGCAGCTTGACCCAAGTGTCCACACGGCCGACAGTGAACAGTTAATGACCACGGACAAAGGTGGGCATGAAGGAGAAATTGGGTGAGGCTTGCTGTGTGGGGGTGTGGCTGGAGGCAAAGACTTATTTTGGGGGCAAACCCCAAACCAGCTCAAGCACAGGTTTCTTAGCAGGCTCCACTTGCATCTTCTAACCCCCTGTGGCTTGCACCCTGCATCTCTAGCTTCTGCCCCCACCCACATTGGTGATGCACTTACTACTTAGCACCTCCCCACTTGGGTGATATTGGTGTGTGGGGGAACCCGCCTCTCACCCGACCTTTCACCCACATGGTGCTCATGCTGCTGGATGGATCAGGATCATGAGGGCAGCTTTTCCCATCTAAACTCGTGTCTCATGACCTGTTAGGTTACTGATCAGAACATAAAAGACAGATTCCAAAGGTAGCAACATTCTTCTGTTCTTGCATATGGCAGCTTGGCTGCCAGGGTAGCTATCATTTCTTGGAAGCACAGCTGTGCCATTGATGCTGTGTCCTTCTACCAGTACACTGGTACTAATTTCACTGACCTCAGAAGGAGGACAGGCTGAGTCAACTCCACCTTGTCTTAATTCAGCAACCAACGGGGCTCGAACTCAGGACCCGAAGATCCTAAGCCAGTGACCCTAATCCCTAAGCCAAGACCAAGCTTGTTAAGAACATTAAAGAGTGGTTTCAAGGGATGGTGATTTTTGACACACACATTGAGAGTGGGTATACACATCTTTCTATACAGAAAACGACACATATCTTATCACAATTAAATTACCTCGTGCTTATACCAATACATGCATATGGGAGATACCTACCCGACAATGCAAAGTCGTGCTTATACCCACAACAGTACTATCAAACTGGATGGTTCAGGAAAGACCTAATTTGGGTCACCCAAGGGTTATAACCTCTCGTGAGAATCGTCTTCTTAAATTTTGCAGAAGAATAGTTGTGGTCATCCGGTCCGTTCTAATTGCCTGGTTCAAATCTGCCAAGTTGCCTCAATGCAACCATAACGATCAACTGATTCGAAGCTCCCTGCCCTGTCGGATCACGTGTCTAAAAGCCACGATACCATGCAGATCGGAGCATCGATCGGTCGAGCTCGATGCAAATTAGCATCAATAATTAGGCCGAGCGAGTCTGAGATGTGTGTGACTGTCTTTTTATATGCGGCTTTAATCACCGCAGCCAATTAATCCCTCAACGGGCTTTTCCTTAATCGCCAATGAAGAACCACGACAACCAGAATTCACCCCGAGACAAGGTCCCCATGAACGGGGAAAGAAAGAAGTGATGAGAAGTAAATGATTTAACCAGCAATAAAAAAAAAACCTTTACCCAACTACCAAATCGTACACGCTCACGAACCAACGACGTTATGGGAATCCTTAATTAACTAAGCCTTACGACCCAATCAGTCACATTACGAGAGATAGACAATGGAGGTATTCACAAGATCAGAAAAGTTATTTGGCCAAACCCGGCAGAGTCTTGCAGGATGTGTCAGGTCCAGTCTCTGCTGCTCTGGCAGAGTGAATGCCCCATTGCCATGGTGAGGAGAGATGCGCATGGCTTCGGTGGGGCATGCCTCTGACTCTGGGAGTGAGCAAGAGACAAGACTTCTCCATCAAAGATTTCTGAGCACTCCCTTCAATTCCCCTTCGCTCCTCCCTTATATTACCTTGGAAAACTGTTACATTGCTGATTCTTCCAGCCCCTCCTCTCTCCCTCACCATTCGCTCACAGCCTCATTCATTGGTGGGGCAAGCCCGTCTGTGACCCTTCACCTTTCTGACTGCCAATGTTATCAGCCTGCTCGGGCCGATTGTTACCTTTAACACAACACAACATCGGGTTGTGCTAATCCATTAATATTTCCTTGAGTCCGATTTACGTTCAGGAACAGAACAATTACGGTTAACTTTTTTGGAATTTCCATCTTTCGGCGAAATGATGAAAATTATGTTTAAAGACTGTTTGATTCCCAGATTCCACACGAGTAATGTAAGGTCAAAAGTTCCCTGCGAGCCCTAAAAAGTTCCCTAAAATGGCTCACAAAGCTTCAAAAATAAGCTGAGAACACTTGAAAAAGTACTTGCGAGAAAGGGCTGTGCCTCTGCACAACAAAATAATTGGAGAACTTTCTCACCTCATCCCAAAAGCTGAGATCTTGCAGCTGCTCGTACTACATAAACTCCCGACGATGTGGGCTGATGCAAGGCCTGAACTGTGAACAGGCGTGTTCTACCCAAACCCCCTGATGATCGCTACCATTAAATGGACGTGAAACTTTGCAGGAATGCCTCCTGTGAATATGGCAGGCTTGGTTATTTATTTAATCGACGTCTTCGATTGGGAAGAGGATTCCATGCGTCATTACTAGCAAAGCAATGACGACCAACTCTTCAACAAAGTTTGTGTTCGTGACGTGAAAATACACAGATATTATTTAGGACTAACATAAATGACTATTCGTGACTAACAGCTATTATTTATGTGGGAGTCAGATGTATCAGGCAGACTTCCCTGAGGGAGACACTGGATCTGGTTGTAAAATGATGATATTTACCATTAATCATGTTTAGGGGAGGAGTTGGAGCTGTGAGGGCTGTGACAGAGAAAAAATTGTTTGGTTCAGGGACCACGAGAGATATTATACTAGGTGTGTGTGTGTGTGTATGTGTGTGTGTATTTAACATGTGCAATTCCATTCCATTGGGACCATACTCTGTGCATAGCATTGGTGCTGCCGAAGCAGTCTCCTGGGATATTGGGCACAATCCTGGACAGGTCGTCACTCCGATGCAGGATACTCGAATGGCTCAATCCTCACAGTAAGCTGGTACTCATTTTACCAACCTCGGAAGGATGACGGGCTGAGTCAACCCCACCTGGTATTAATTCAACAGCCAAGCAGGATTTGAACTCAGGACCCGAGGATCTCAAGCCCACCACCCTAACCATTAAGCCAACACCAGGCATACTTGTGCAATATGTCCCACATAACGTGTGAGTATATAACGAACAAAAAACAAGATAGTTAAAAAATAATTTTTTATGCAGGTTCCAAAAATACGCAATGGTCCGATGTTGCGTTACATATTCGTATATGATGTACACATCATTGACACGTAATTTTTCAAAGTATTCCCACACTGGGATTTTTTTATTTTTCTCCCCATGATGAGAACGGTTATTTTTACTTTCAACTTCTATAAAAAAATGATTTTGTTTCAAAGCGAGATCAGTATTGGTAATTGGCACAGGTCAGAATCCATCGCCATCACGGTCCCGGTATGACGATCATGAAACGCTGTCCCGGTGTCGCTGTCATACCGGTCGGTGTTGCAGATCACCGACTTGGCACAGGATTTCTAAAGCACACCCGATTCTATGGATAACAACCAATTGGCAATTGTTTTAAAACCAGCCATGAGGGCAAAGAAAACGAGATTGCTTGTACGGAGCTGATGAGCTCGGATGCTGAGTTTTCAATGTTAAAACATGTTGTACTTACTTCATGGTATGTCCTTAACTTAACGTCATACGCTTCACTGTTCCTGTTCTATGTTTAGCTGGGATGCCGAGTCCATCAAAGCTTTTTCAATCATGTACAGTATCTAAACATTGTAAACACCTTTCTTCGATTTATTGATGATATACCGGGTTTTTTTTTAAATACCGTTTTTTTTTTTTTGGTATACTGGTATATTCAGAATTCCAATACCAGTATATCGATATGAAAAATTATGTCGATATAACTGATATATCGCCGGATTCTACCATGCTGTACCCACCGGAGCACTGTCCGGTCTTGAAGCATCCATATTAACCACAGCAAGGAACCACAACTCATGGACCAAGCTGTTACCTTATCCGTGCTGCACCCAGCGGAGCCCCACCCAGTCTGGAACCATCCAGCTATACCACAACTCATGGACCAAGCTGTTTCCTTATCCGTGCTGTGCCCAGCGGAGCCCCACTCAGTCTGGAACCATCCAGCTAAACCACAACTCATGGACCAAGCTGTTACCTTATCCGTGCTGTGCCCAGCGGAGCCCCACCCAGTCTGGAACCATCCAGCTATACCACAACTCATGGACCAAGCTGTTTTCTTATCCGTGCTGTGCCCAGCGGAGCCCCACCCAGTCTGGAACCATCCAGCTAAACCACGGCTCAAGGACCAAGCTGTCTTCTTATCTGTACTCCGCCTCCCCTCCCCCCTCCATCCATAAAGTGGGAACGATGTAGATCTGTGTGACCTCCCTGACAATTTAGATGTAGATCGACCTCCCACATGGCCTCCAGTCGGTGTATGCCCGGTCTCTGTCACTTCCCTCTCGGTCCCATCCTTCCGCGGTCTCACCCCTCTTTGATGGGATATGATCGGCAAAACCCATCGAGCCTCAAGGCAAGGCAAAGGTACCCTACCACCGTGCCCTATACGCACGTCGATCAGTTCATCTCCGGGCGCCACGTGCGCGACCTCCCACCCCATCAAAGCTGCCATCCACGGCGTGGTTCTCACACTGTTGTATTTGGCACGGTCCTCGATACCGCAAAACTCAGTCTCTCTTCCTCAACGGCCAGAACTTTGCAAGAGGGAGTTCGCAAAAGCTCGGGCTTTCCCTCCAGGCTGCACAGGTCAACAAGTCCCACCAAGGTGTGTGTGTGTGTGTTGTGTGTGTTATCCATCCACTGATGTTTGTCATGCTCCTCCTACAGTTCTGGGTTGACTAGATCCAGACTTGCTACATAGGATTAGCATCACTCCAATTAATGTAATGGGGTATTTTTTATCTTTGCCGGTGGTCTTGGTGGAGGGGGAGGGATGCAAATTCTCTCCGTAAATGTGTATCTTGTAGCGCCGCCTCCAGGTGGAGGAGGGTATTACAAGTCCCCACCATTTACAGTCCAGTATTCCTGTCCCCACATTTTCCAGTGCAGTGAGGTGTTTTGAATTATAAGCAGCGAGTATGTTTTTGCTTCATGCACATAACCAAGGTTTTTTTATTCCCTATACACCGCCCAAAAAGGGATGCGTCAGAAAAAGATGTTGCATGATTGGAACAACATCGCCTGCAGGGTGGGTGCTCTGTTAGTTTCTTGTAATTCGTTGAGACCGATTTGCATCCAGGAATGCAGCAATTATGGTTAACCATGTTGAAATTGCCACTCTTTGGTTTAAATGTTGAAAATTATGTTTAAAAGACTGTTTGACTTCCAGATTTCACCAAAACATTGGCAGGTTAAAACTGCCCCAGTTAGTAGAACTGAGTCACTGAAAATGCCCACATAGCTCATGTGTGAAAGTCTTCATTAGCATTCATACATCATTTTGAAAGTCCCTATTGTCAGATTCTACAAGCATAAACCCCTCTCCCCTCACAGCAAGAATTAAGTTAGGATTTCATGTTGTCATCATGTTCCATAGTGCACAAAGTACTGGCACCGTCAGAAATCTGCACGGATGGATATTGAAGGTCATGTCACAAAATAGAACCATTTTGAGTACTTGCTGGGCTGGCAGGATGGCTTGGGTTTAAATATCCGCCCAGTTACAAACTGTCATTCTGGTATCTTGCAGGCATGGCGAGGCATCAATTTGTTTACCGTCCCTCAGATGGATCTTAAACTGGGCGTTCCGTCTGCTATCGTTAGTTGGTGGATGTTAAAAATCTCATTTGAAGAGTAGGCAAGCTATCGCTGGCACCCTGAACAAATTTCAAATTCCTGCCCTAACCTCCTGACTGGTAACGGGGATTGCAAAGCTCGTTCCGGTCACATGACTTTCAGTAGGTCAAAATGGCCGACTTAGTAAATTTCTTCAATCTAAATCTTCTTCTCCAGACCCACCAGTCAAATGCTACTAAATTTGGGTTACAACATGAGGCCAGGGTAGGGATGTTAAATTGTGGAGGTCATTCCGATCATGTTACCGGAGGTGTGTCAAAATGGTCGCCTTAATCAATTTTTGGAAACCGTGTAAATTCCTTCAAAAATCTTCTCACCTCCAAACCCACCAGTCAGAATGCTAGCATATTTGGGTGACAACATTAGTCTAGGGCCCAGATAAGCTACAGGTCCAGTTGTCCTATTTTTTAATATGCATAATCACTTTCTAGCTTGAAAGACTAAAGTATTGCTTGTACATTATTACATCCTCTACATAATTGTGCTTTAATTGTTAATGCTGTGAATCATTTTTATATCATGTTGAAAGTCCCTTTAAAATCACTGAATTGCTTTGTTGTGTAAGTTGTATCTTGGATGGTTGAACTAATGCCTCCCGTCGTCTAAAACGGCAATTAGCATGATCTTTGGGTCAAATTGAATAATTTGTGACTGAGGAGCTTCACTTGTATAAATTTTGATTTTTGCCAATGAGGTGAGGTCTGAGTACAGTTTACAAGGTTGAGGCTGTTCATGTTGGAGATATGACTCTTGGGTAAAATCTGTGAAGATGACATCTGACTTGATAAAAGATGGCAGGCAGTTTGCTGTGGATTGGGTTTCTTTTATTCATTTTATTTTCTTCCATGTGCGCTTGAAGAATAGTTAATCCATGAAATGGTCTCTCTGGAAAGGTAATGGCAGCGGAAACAGTTGATATAGGTTAAGCTGGAATTAGGTACCTCGAAGGATAAAAAGGGGTACATGGCTATTGGCAGGACTGGTTGGTCGCTTCGGCGTGGATGGGTGATGGAGACGTCACAATCATGACAAAGGTGTACAGAGAGGGTCTTGTCAAAAAGTGAATGTTTATTGATGTTTGTTCATAACTCACCTTACAACAGTCTTCATCCCACAAAGCAACAACGAAACACTGAAGTGATGTCACGTCCCTGTGCCTATCTTGCCTTAGCCCTTCCCCCCCCCAAACCCCTTATTCCCCATCCCTGTCATCAGTGAAATTAAGTAAATAAACTGACATTGAATTTTAAATGGTGTGGATAAAGCGCAGGCATGATGAACCAAATTGGCCTCCTGTGTCCAAGTAAAAGTACTTATACAAGCAAAGAACCTTTCCTTACACACGGATTAACTCCCCCCAAAATTATGGACAGAATGACTTCTAACATACCCACTCATACCGGGAGCGGTGCTTTATGATACACATTTACATAGAGAGAATCGGAGTGCTCCCCCAAACCGAACCCCCAGAACTATGAATTGTTTTTACTGCCAAAGACCCTACTGTATAAAGCCCAAGTACAACTAGCAGTTTTCAACTCATTCTGCCCAGCAGGAGTGCAGAGAAGAACACAAACAAACTAGACATTTCTGAAATTATATACTGTATAGGCCTACACTATTTATTTATTTATTTATTACTTACTGATGACTTCCGTCCTCTGTGTGTTTGTTTGTTTGTTTGTTTGTTTGTGTGTGTGTGTGGTTGTGTGTTTGTGTGTTTGTTTGTAGGCACGATAACTCGAACGGAAGAAGCTACCAATGTCAAATTACACCACGTGATTCAGGAGGGTGATGGCTAGCGCTGATTAGATTTTGGTCAAAATCGGTCAAAGGTCAAGGTCACAGTGAGGTCAAACATTCGATTTTTGATGGTTTGGTACAGAATCATCATAGAAACTTCTGGTTTGTGTCGCTACCTTCTCTAGAGACAGCTTTTATTAGACAAGGTGAGAGGTCAAGTTGACGATTTCGTAAGTACCAGTCTATGACTGCTTGTTTATTTATTCATGCTTTGAACATCCTGTCTCCCCAGTGTTGGATGTATTTTGCCAGTAATAGTGTCGAATAGCCAATGTGCTTGGTAATACATGTATTATATAATTCATCGTAATTTTTATTTCTCAACAATAAAACTTGCAAATGTGCCTGGTGTGATGTTGTTGTGGAATATTGCTTTGTGATCAGGATTTTGATTGTTGCCAAATATGGTGGTGCATGTGTATGCAGATTTTTCTTCTAATATGTTATGGAATGTTTATTGCAAGACAAATAAGTCTGACTATCCTTATTGTTTTTGAGTATGCCAGAATTGACAATCGTCTTTTATGCTGAGAATTTATTTGAGCCTGACTTTTAAGTAAAGGGCCTCCTTTCGGCTTTGTTTCCATGTAAGTGCAGTTTTGGAATTGCTCTTTGAATATGTTGAATTGAATATGTTGTACTCTCATATACGGTACTACAGTAGTCTGCAGAGCCTGGGAATTAAGAGTAAATGTGTGACACTGAGGCCACAGTTGAATACAAGAAGCAAGGGAAAGAGGCAACATCAAATGAGGAGAGACGGTTGAGGATTAAACTCAGCAACCTGTAAGTAAGAGGGTTGGATTAGGTGGGGTTAATGGGGGAAGAAAATATAGGGGTGGTGGATGACATGATATTGTGTTGTACCACTTGTTTGAAGCCTTCCTTGAAGGGAAGATTTGGATTGAACCGTCTCTGGAAGGCAGCGACTCAAATGGGAGAAAAGAGTAATAAAGGAGTGGAGTTGGGTGGAAATCTTGGAATTTGGGAGTTTCATCAGGATGGAGTTACTGAAAGAATGCTGGAGGAGCTGGGAAGAATAGTTAATTCTTTAATAAGAGCTACAGAGGCCTGAGAGGGAAGAAGAAGCCAGGCTGGAGGAGAGGCACTAAAAATACAGAGGCCACTCTTCTTCTGGATGCAGCATGAGGCTTCAGGGTAGCAGCTTTGCCGCTGTTACAATGCCCCCTGTAGGTTAGGGAAGCAATTTGGTCATGGTGCCGGCGATAGCTCGCCTCCTCTTCGCGAAGGACACTGTGAGATCTTTAATGTCCACAAACTAATGCCGGCAGATAGGATGCTCCGTTTAACGTTCATCCGAGGGATGGCAGACACATTGATGAATCACCCTGCCTGTGAAACACGGGGATGACAGTTTAGAGGTGGGTTGGGATTCTAACCCAGTCTAGACAGCTTAGAGGCGAGTGGGCATTCTTCTCGGGCCTAGGCAATCCTAACGGCTTTGTCTCACGCAAACTATAGCTCCCGGCCTAGCTTTACTCCCTTTCTCGCAAACAAACATCATACACTTTGCTGACTCAATTTCACTCCATACCTTTACATTTTCTCTCTTTTAATTCTCTTTCCTCTCATTTCCTCAGAAAACTCCAATTAAATATGATAGTCCGAAAAGTTAATGGCCCCAAGTTTCAGGAATTATGGGGTGCGGAGAATCTCCGGTGACCTGCATGTCTCTCTTGCCAATGAGAGAGGGGGCTCAGGCAGTAGTAGTATCGGTCCCTCCCAAGACCCTTGCCTTTTGAATCAACGTGACACTTTTTCAATTCATTTCACAAACATTCGTGGTCTTTCTTAAAGAAAAACATCATCTAGCAAAAGTAACTCTCAATATCTTGCTTCTCTCAGAGACCCAATTGTGACATGATGTTATCATTAATCCCTTTAACATTTTGAACTACAACCTTCACTCACGATTCCGCTTCAAAGGAGGAGTCCGTGTCTACTCCAACATCAACACACCTGATTTTCACCTTGTGGACCTTGAATCTCTAAACTTTGATGTCATTTGGCTTAAGATTTGTCTCCTGACCATCACTATTTTTCTCTTTCACTTACTGCGCTCCTAACTCGACAAACTTTACAACTTCCTTTGACTATCTTAATTCTTGGCATTAGGCCATGACAGCCTCACACCCTCAAACTTCATTCCTGTATTTAGGAGACTTCAATGTACACCACAGGAAGCGGTTGAAATCTTTCCACATGGATGTTGGGAGAGTTGAAGCTCTTATATTTAACATTCTCAATGATTTGGAACAAATTATCACCCACCCTACCCATATTTCAGATCGTCATGATCACTCTGCCAATACTTTGGATTTATTCTTCACCTCCAATCCGTTGTGTTATAACTACACAATTTCACCTCCAATTGGTTCTTCTGACCGAAATCTCAGAAATGTCTCTTTCTCCTCTGACTGCACAGACTAAGTGTCAGTATTGGCATTTCAATAGCGCTGACTGGACTGGTTTACGAAACTTATTTTATGACTTTCCCTGGGAAGATTGCTGCCTCTCCTCGGGCGATGCCTCTTTCTGCTGAACATGTAGCTGAATTTATTGTTGCAGGAATGGAGGAATTTATGTTGCAGGAATTTATCCCCTTCTCTTTCAAGTCTATCTCTCCGACCAATTATTGGTTCAATAATTATCCTGCTCTGTGGTCATTCGTGCAAGGGATGTGGCGTATCGGATATGGAAAAAACTCTTCTTCCTCTGACTCGCATTCAGCTTTCATATGAAAAAATTTCTGTTGCTCTCCCTTTCATTTGCTCTTCCATTCCAATGATACTCTCGCTGTCTCTCTGACTGATAAAGCAACTCTTTTTGGTTTTCTTTTCTCCTCTATCTCCACATTGGATGACTTTTTATTTGCAGTTTCAACACGTGTGCCCATGTACCCACACACACAAACCGACATCTACTTATTTATTTGTTTGTTTTTGCATCATGAACCTTCCAGGGAGTTCCCTGAATCCACTGTCGTTTGATTTATTGAAATTCGTTAATCCATTCTGAAGTTATAACACAACAAACAGACAGACAGCCATGACTCATTTTATAATATAAATATTACTTTGTTTGCTGTTTGTGTACCTCCGCCATTAGCACAACCACAAAATACTCGACAAGCCACTACATCACAGAATTTTGTGGAAATACTTCCTTGTAAAATGAATAAGAAGAAATATAAGCTAATTTGAATAGGGTGTGATAGATGTTTGTTTGTTTTTTATTTCAAGATATTGCAGCAGGTGGCTGTGGAAGAAGGTTAAGAAATAATTGTCGATAAGTCGCTCAATCAAGCAGGCAACTCGGTAAAAGCAATAAAATAGTTTTAGAATTTCTATCATTGAATCAAAAGGGAAATTATGTTTTAGTGAGAGGAAGTAGGCAAGCGTTGGATGGCCATATCTAAAATACATCTGGTCACATCTAGAGTATACAGTTCAGTTTCAGTCAACTTATTGATTGAAAGATGTAGCTGCATTAGAGAGTTTTAAGGATTATGTCACGTTCTCCTACGACAGATACTATGAGCTGGAGTTGTGTGATATACTGTACATTGTACTTTATGTCACAGTCATTCTTTTTTTTTTTTCTCCTCTCTCTCTCTCTCTCATGGCACAATTGGATTATCAAAACTAGGACCCGCTCCCTATAGGAGCGGCCACGGGACTTATTTTATTATTCTTATTCAAACGTGTAATTCAAAACACCTCATTGCACTGGAAACCCGTGGGGTCTGGAGATACTGTACTGTAATCGGGAGATGAGAATTTGCGTTCCCCTCACCCCAAGACCACCGGCAAAGATAAAAACACCCCTATACACCAATTGGGGCCATGCTGATCCTATGTAGCAAGTCTGGATGCAATTGGCCCAGAACTGTAGGAGGAGTAGCGTGACAAACAAACAAACACCGGTCTGTGATTCAGAGTAAGGAGTCACCTTTCAGCCTTTCAAATGCTGCAGAAATAAGCATGATGGAGGCATTTCTGTGCATGCTTCCAAAGTGCAACTTGCTAACACTTATTATCTGATGTTGGCTGAAACACTGGCTTCCATGAACCTACATCCCTTAGGGGGGGGGATAGTAAACTGTAAGCTATATACATCTGCTTTCTTGCCAGATAATGGCTAATTGAACCAACTCCCATGTGCTAATGATTCGTACCTCCAACTCCTTCCTCTCTATCAGCAAGTGCATCGATTTTCTTTGTGCTTCTGTGCTTGCTATTTTGGGAGTTTAAATGGACAATTTTCAAATGGCTTCCAATATTGGGCCGATCTTGATGTGTAAAATGTACAATAGGTTTGTCCTGACTCTTGATTTTAGCCAACATTTTGATTTTAGTTAGCCAAAATTGATTGCAGTTTCATTTTAGTTTGCCAAAAAGCCAATAATTTTTATTTTAGTTTGCAAAAATTGATTATATTTTTATTTTAGTTTGCCAAAAAGCCAATAATTACCCTCGCCAAAGGAAAGGATATTGCATTTGGATCCGTTTGTCTGTTTGTTTGTCTGCACAGAACTTTCGTGTTTTTATCCGCAACTGCTTGTTGTATTGAGACGAAATTTTCACCATTGGTGCGACGACTCGTGTATAATGTTGGAATGATAATTATGTCATCGGTCGCGTGGTGTGGCAACCATATTGGAAAAACGGAAAAACTTTGGACCTCTGTATCTCTGAAACCGCACCAAGGAAAAAATTGAAACTTGGCACATAGCAAGTACTCCTCATGGGGAATGAGTGTGATTTTTTTTCATGACGTCATAGGTACCTTCGTTGTGACGTCATAATTGCATATGTAGAATGCCACATCCGATCAGTACGAAAATTTTTGAGGGTCATCTAGGGATAAAATGGTCCACAGGGGAAAAAATTGATATCGGTCACGTGATTCGGCAGCCATATTGTTTAAAAAATTTATTTTTTAAAAAACCTTGAAAAATCTTCTCTGAAAGGACTGAACACATCAAGTTGAAACTTTACACATATGACAGCCTGTCCATGAGAAACAAACGGTTCACAAATATGATGTCATAGGTCATATGGTTTGGCAGCCATATTGGATTTACCCAAAACCTATAAAAATACACCACTCAACAGAAGTCCTGGCAAGGGTCTGCAATCTCTGATTGCTCTTTTTCTTGTTATTATTTTAGTTTGCAAAAATTGGTTGTATTTTTATTTTAGCTTCTCAAAAAGCCAATGATTTTGATTTGAGTTAGCCAAATTGATCGTACTTTAAGTTAGCCAAAAAGCTAATAATTTTGATTTCAGTTTGCTAAAATTGATTGTACTTTTATTTTAGTTATCCCAAAAAGCTAATAATTATTATTTTAGTTAGCAAAAATAGATTGTAGTTTTATTTTAGTTTACCAGAATAGATTGTAGTTTTATTTTAGTGAGCCACAAAGCCAATTTTTTATTAGTTCGCCACAAGCTTATTGCCAAAAAACTGCATTCAGCCTATCTTATCTGCTATTATTGATTTGTAGTGAACACAGTGTTGAGCCATGCTCAAAATGTCCTGTCGTCAGAGGGTGCTGTTTCAAAATGGGGTTATTGGAGAGGAGGCCCTAAAACATAGCGTGAAGTTCCAAATATATCTTATAACTAGATGGGTACTCGGTAGAGCACATACCTCCGCCACGCAACGCCTGATCCATGGAACATATCAGGTCCAATAAATTTTTGAAATATCATGCTATACATTGTTTTTGGCCCAATCTCTCAATGGTGAAGAATCACCTTGAAAATTAAATAAATGACATATCCGGATCCGGATTCAGATCTTCACCAAAATTGAATCAATTCTTCCTCGTCACACACCCAACCTTTCCACCAAGTTTCATTAAAATCCGTCCACAACTTTTTGAGATATCCTGCACACAAACAGACAAATGAAAAATCACTCAGAGAGCGACACTTGGCGAAATGGAACGGCACTCGGTAGAGCACATACCTCCGCCAGGCTGAATAGTTTACATTTTGTATGCCACTGATGGGTCGGATCTGAATCTGGACCTTAACCAAAATCGAATCAGCTTGTTCTTGTCACCTCACCAACTCATCCACCTCGTTTTGTCATAACTCGTCCACAACTTTGAGATCTCATGTGATACATAGTTTTTGGCCCCATCTTTCAGTGGTGAAGAATCACTTGAAAAACTCTTGGATCCGGATCCGGATTCGGATCTTCATTAAAATTGAAGCAATTCTTCCTAGTGGCACTCCCAACCTGTCCAACAAGTTTCGTGTGAATCCATCCATAACCTTTTGAGATACTATATTGTGCTAGCTATCATTTTTGGCCCTATCTCTCAATGGTGAAGAATCACTTAAAAAATCTCAGACCTGGATCTGGATTCGAATCTTCACCAAAATTAAGTGTTGCTGTCCTTGGCTGGTCAACTACACACACAAACAATTTCAGAACGATTGCTTGAAAACTGTGGCCAAAAATCACATGACAGACAGACATACAGCCAAATGCTACAGACCAACATACTTGGCAAAAAAATTTTTTTCACTAAGTAACTAGAACGGGCACTCAGTAGAGCGCATACCTTCGCCAACGCTACATTTTGCCCCCCCCCCCAGAAACCTTTGATTGTGAGGGTATTTAATCCCATACCACATCTGCCATCTCATATGTGTTATGATGGCTTAAAATATAAAATTCCTGTGTCATATCGTATATCATAAGATTGGGCATTGAATTCACAACATTTTGGCATTGGTTGCATGCAAATTGGATAAAAATCGACCGCACTATGGCAAAATGACGATTTTGACCTTTTCATGACCTCGACCTTAACCTTTGTACTCTAATTTTGTAATTGGTATTAGAGTGTGGGGAACAGAACAGTCAACATTTTGGTGTTGGTTTCATGCAAATCGGATAAGAATTGACCGTGTTATGACTAAAACCGCACATTTTGCAATGGCGTGACCCCCCTGACCTTTGACTCCCAACCGCTAATAAGGGTTATTGCGTCATTGTGTCATGTCACATATCACAAGATGGGGCATTGAATTCTGAACATTTTGGCATTAGTTGCATGCAAATTGGATACAAATTGACCGCGCTATGGTAAAAAGACGATTTTGACCTTTTCTTGACCTTGACCTTTGACCCGATCGCTCCCAAAATCTAATCAAATGGTCCTCGGATAATAACCAATCATCCCACCAAATTTGCTGCGATTCAGTTCAATACTTTTGGAGTTATGCGAATAACAAACAAACAAACACACATATTCACAAATAAATAAATAATACACAGCGATCAAAACATAACATTCGCAACAAAGTTTGCGAAGGTAATAAACAGACAAGCCGGTAGGCGGCGATGGGTCGCCGAGTATGGAAACTATAAGATATAGAGCAAAATGGATGTCATATAGCGGATAGGGAATCACCTTAAGATTATGCATTTCAAATCTCATCCAGTTCCATCTACTGATAACTACTCTGTATCCATTTGAATGAAAAGTACCGAAAATGCAGTTTGAAATCGGAAATCCCCAAAGTTCGAGGGGGTGCTGTGGGTGAACAAAGATCTAAATCGAAAATCCGGCTCGATTGTTTGTGCACAATGTATTCCAGACGATTAGTGTGAATTTTCATGACCATCCGACCATAACCCTAGGAAGAGTAACATTTGGCGCGAAGGCACCTCCAGCTCTCGCATATTATCGATTTTTGCACTAATTGACCTTTGACCCCTGACCTAAGCGAAATCGGTCAATATGTCCTGAGGCAAAGTTGTAGTACTCATTGAGTACCATGAACCTGCAAAGTTTCATTCGTATCGATGCACTCACCTGGTCGCTAGGCGGCCTTCAATTTTCGCCAATTTTTGCGCATACCCTAATTGTAGGGGGTGCTGCGGGTAAAGTATTCCATATATCACAAAAACCGGAATATATGTGATAGAGCATCACCTGTCGATCATTCGTGCCAAATTTCATAACCCTACGTGGATAATGGCTTTCGGAATTGATTTCGCGTGAACGGTACCGATTTTGAAGGTTTTTCGGTTGTTGCTGGGGAACCAAAGCATCCCTAGCAACCATCACAATTTCCAAAGCACTAGGTCATAAGATGTACCTACCACCCGAGTTTGGTCAAAATCCGCCACGTTTACTACCAATTATGCTGATGACAAACGAACAAACATCCAAACAAACATCCAAACAAACAGAAAGAATTACTGACAATAAGGGTCACCTATTTCGGCGACCCAACAGACAGTGGTGAAAGCACAACCTCTCCACCTTCGGTTGTGTAGGAATATATCATGCTATGTTTAGGGTTGGAACTGCATTTGGGCAGCAGTTTATAAAACCAAATCATCTTCAGTGTATGTCATTTATATTTTTAGCTGAAATTGTGTATTGTACTTAAAAGGGAGGATTACATGAAAAAAAAAATCTGGAAGCAGAGATAGCAGGAGAGCACATAATCATGTAGGAGAGCATAAAATCAAGTGCAGTCAAATCTAAAGAAATCTATGTCTGACTGGTGATGGGTCCAGCTTGACAGTTAAACGAGGTTAAATATTTGCTGTTCATTCCCACTTATTCCATGTAGTGAAAATGGAATGCCATTGTGTGCTGGTGACCAGCAGAGTTCTAACTTCCCTGTCCTAATGCACAGAGGCGATGCATCAGCTACACAACCATGCTTTGGTGATGCTGCAACCGGCAAATGGAATTCAGAATCAAACTGGTCACACTCGTGTGACCATGTAGGCAAAATTACAAATGATGGGTGTTTTGGTGCACCATGCACAATTTGTGATTGTTTAGCATTATGCGAGTGTTGTCGTGTGAATTGCATTATTTTGTTTGCAGTTTTGATTGGAAGTCGGTAGATGGAGATCATTGATAGCAATCCAAAAGGAGTGTGTGAAGGTAAATTGTTGGTTTGCACTGTTTTATGTGTGTGCAGTGTGCACTCGTAATCCGACAGGATGGTGCAGAGGTAGGAGCTGTCTGTTGTAGAGGTAGGAGCTGTCACTTACCTTGGTGCTGTCTATTCTGGACCTCATGCCTAACCTGACCATAAATTGTCGAATTGGTGCTTCACAGGCAGGTTGTTGTTTCAAAGAGTGCACCGTCACTCAGATGCTGGGTGTCCTATCCTGTGTTCTATCATTAGCTGGTGGATGCTAAAAATGCAACGATGTCTTTCACGAAGAGTAGACGAGTTATCTTCAGCACCACGAACAAATGACAAATTCCTTGGTCCCTCACTACAACTGGGAAGGCAAAAACAAGCCACCAAGTGTAATCTTTTGCCATTGGGATTATTGGCAGCACCGAACCTGCCTTGCGTCGGAGCACGTGTGCGTAAATGTACAAGGGACTTTTCGTTACATGAGCGAGGCTTATGGAAGATCAAAATTTTTGCACAAGTGTCATTTTGTTAGCAAATTGAACAAAAAGAAAACAGTAACTTGTGCATTTGGAATATTTAACAAGATTCTGGTGAACTGCAAACTTCATGTGACTCCAATTCGAACTAGAGCACTCTGTAGAGCACATACCTCTGCCAGGCTGAACGGTTTACGTTTTGTGTCCCATTGATAGGCCAGATCTGCATCCGTATCTTAACCAAAGTCCAATAAGCTTGATTTTCGTCACCTACCCAACTCATCCACCAAATTTTGTCATCAACTGTCCGTAACTTTTTGAAATACCATGCTGTACTGTATTATAGTTTTTGACCCTATCTCTCAATGGTGAAGGATCACTTTAAAAAATTTAACTCCCGGATCCCTATCTCACGAAAATCTAATCAATTCGTCCTTGTCCACATCTAACCTGTCCACCAATTTCGTTTGATTCCGTCCATAACTTTTTGAGATATAAAATATTATGGTTTTGGTGGGGGACAATGGTGAACAACTGAGTCGAGATGGTGAACAACTGTCTTGAAGACTTGCAAGGAAGATTAAGATTGAAGAGTGTGGGAAGTTAGTTCCACAGGTGGGGAAAAAGAGTGATGAATGAGTGGATGTGAGCATTGATTCTGGATTTTGGGAGTTTCACCAGAAGGGCGTTGATGGTGGACCATGTGCGCAATGCAGAAACCTATTGGGGGGAGGGGGGGGGGGGAGGGGAGGGGAATAGACAAAGCACGGAAAGGCAGAAGGTTGCAAGACCAGAAAGGAGGTGGTAGAAGACAGAGAGACCACTGACCTGTCTACAATGGTGAAGTGAGAAGCTCATAGCCTCAGCTTGATCTTGAAAGCCTTGGATTCCACAGTGTCAAGCTGAGCAAGATGTGAGGCAGAAGAGTCAGCCAAAAGGAGAGAGTCGTACTCCATCAAACTGTAGATGAAGGCCTTGTAGGTGGGTAAGAATTCAGATGTGCCAAGGAAGGACATTGCACAATGGAGGATGTCCAGACTGGCTTTGGAGGCCAACTTAGAAGTGTTAGTGGTAAGAATGGCATTGTTAAATAAAGGAAAATGATAAATTAATTTTACATGTGGGTACAGCACAGGCATGATGGACCAAAAAATTATGGGCTCCTCTTGTTTATAAATTTCAAAATCTTTTCACAGCACAAGAGTTTCTAATTGACAATTAAATGTTTTAACTCTGTCCATTTCAACAATTAAACTTGTGAAGGAAACACAATTGTGTATTTATTTATTTTTGCAAATTAACACGATACACATTGTCACTTTCTTGCATACCATAAGCCCTGTTATCAGTGTAATGCTGCAAACATCCTGGCTATGCCTTTTTTCAAATGGTAGCATTGAAATGATACCGATGCAATCAACAAGCTTAGAAAAGTTTTGTAAAGTGAAGATTTTCTCTGCTTTGCATCGATACTCATCTTGGTAAGTGTGAATTGAGTTTTATGCCAAAAACGTCACTCTTGTTCAGGTAAGGTTTTTGTTGGTCTTATATTGAGGAGGTGCCAAGGTCTCCAGCCAGTACTTACCTTGAGACTATTGCTGCTTTATGGAGGCCATATTATTTAACAATGCATGCAATTTTATACTGTCAATGCCATTAAAATTCACTATTTCTATTTGCAGGGCAAGCCATACATGTTTGACCGTGTTTTCCCACCAAACACCACGCAAGAGCAAGTCTATAATGCTTGTGCACGGCAGATAGTCAAAGGTATTTTGGAATTGATTTTGAGGTGCTGATGTCTTGAAATAGAAATATAATTGCGACTGGGTTGCTTATTTTGAGTGGTGTACATCGTTGTTCCATCCCATCTTCCTTTAGAAAGAGGACAGTGGTGCTAAGAAGGCAACACCAGGTTTTGGAGCATTTTTAGACCACCTTAAATTTCCAGATTTTGTGTCGGCCTTTCAATCTGATTGAAGTTCCCCTCACCCCAAACCCCTCTTACCCACCCCTCCTGGGAGGGAGCGGTGCACAATAATTGATTAATTGCAAAATTAAAATTAATAGTAATTGAAAAAGAATGAATATTGTAATTGGCTAATAGCATACCTCAACCACCAATGTTTCATCCGAGTCTGGAGCTTTTTGAAAATTAAGTAGTTGATTGAAAAATTAAAAACGAATTGCTGAATCAATAAATCAAAATACCATTTATAGCCAAATCACTTGTTCACTGTTGTGTCCAAATATCGCCTTGCTAGCTCAAAAGGTGCTTGAGATATTGCCCAGATGAGAAACAAAATAAATAAGTAATAAATAAATCGATAATAATTAAGTAATTCATCAATGAATTGATTAATCAAAAAATTAAAAAAATGCCGTTTTCGCCGAAGCACATCTTCACCTTCGTTCCCAGATTTCAGCTTACTAGCTCAAAAGATGGCTGAGATATTGCCTGGACAAACAAAGAGAATAATTAATCGAATAATTGATCAATCAGGTCAGGTATGGGAGCATGTGCGGGAGCAGCACGTCGCTGCGTCCACTTTCTACCGGTACTCCAGGGGCCTCCATCTGGCCATCCCCCAAGCAGATGCCTGGCCCATCCCCATGTCATTGAGATTCTAATCAACCTGCTGCAACCACGGACCACATGGTCGGCCCATTGGCCTCCTCCACTCACGAGGCTCCCTCGTTGAGAGAATCTGGTGAGCAGGATCAGCATCAGGAAAATGAGCCACGTGTCCATACAGCCGCAGCTGATGCTCACGGACTTTGCAGGCAACAAATCTCATTTGAGTCTCTCTCAGCAACCACTCGTTGGACACAAAGTCCGACCAGCGATAGCCAAGGAATCTCCGATAAGTCTCCATCTCAGATCCCTGGTCAGATTCCAAGTCTCACATCCGTAGAGCAAGACTAGAAGTAACAAGGATCTGAAGTCTCAAACTTTCATCCTCCTGCACAGGTACCGGCCGTGCCACACCCCATGATCCAGTGAATCCATGACTCCCCAGGCCTGACCCAGACGTCTATTGACCTCTGGCTCACATCTAGCAGAAACATGAATATCACTGCCAAGGTAAGTGAATCTCTCTGTGACCTCAACATCCTCACCACAAACAGGCACAGACAGGACAGCAGCATCCAATATGTCATTGAAAGCCTGGATATTAGTTTTGACCCAGGAAACCCATAATCCCAGCAGGTCCGACTCATTCAGCACCTCGAGGGCCCCAAAAAGGATATCTAGAGTCTCAAAGATTACTGCATCATCTGGAAATCAAGGTCAGAGATCTTGACATTCCAAAATGATGCACCGCAGCTTGATCTCTCCGACATCCTCCAAGAATCCAGTCCATACAAGCACTTTAAAATGTGGGGACCAGTTTGCACCCATGATGAACTCCAGTAACAACTGGAAATAAGTCAGAGATGGTATCACCCATCTCACAGCACTCTCAGTACCAGAGTGTAGTTCAGACATCAGATGATCATTTTGGTGGCACACCCACGAAGACCAAGAATCCTCCAGAGGGCATCCCGATTCACTGAATCGAACGCTTTGCAGACATCAACATTGGCTACAAGTAGCCCCGACCGAAACTCTTGACTGTGTTTCAGTGAGGACCGAGAGCAAGGATACGGTCAATCGTCGACCTCTTTGGTGTAAAGCATGACTGCTCTGGATGCTCTTGCTTAAGCAGATGGTGGCGAACCCTCAATAATTATCCGAGCAAAGACCATGCCCGGCACGGAGAGCAGCGTCACCCCTCGGTAGTTGTTGCAGTCCTGGC
>CM068964.1:55114982-55126928 GCA_035128595.1 Eptatretus atami
CCCTTTCCAGAGAGGGACAACAAGGCCCCTCTTCCAGTCATTTGGGATGATGCCAGTGTTCCAGGCAGAGCACAGAACTGTATGCAACAACACGAATACAGCATTTCCGCCAGCCTTGAGAAATTCAGCATGGATGCCACAGATCCCAGGAGCTTTACCCCATTTCAACCGGTTCACTGCAGCCTGTGTTTCCACAAACGAAGGTGGATCACAGTTGATTGGAGGGTCAGCAATAGGGAAAGTAACACCCCTGACATCCAACTCGACAGCTGGTGGATCAGCATGGTACAGCTGCTCAAAGCCTTCACTTTGGACTCCTCTGTCAAGAGCCCACCACCATTTGCTCTTACTGCAGTACACCAAGGGACGGACTTGGAGGAACGCAATGCACGAATTCTCCTGTAAGCAGAACGAAAATCACTTGACCACAGTGATGCTCGACCACCTCAGATTCCTCACACATAGGTCTCCTTGTCCACCCTCTTTGTCCGCATGTACAATTTTACGCCTCAGCTCCCTGAACAGCCCCGCTCTGCCAATAAGACTGGCCCTGCGACTCTGGTCAATGGTATCCAGTGTCCCTCTAGAGACAAAATTCTTCTTCGCCCAATGGTGAGTTCCAAGACATCTACCGGCAAAATCAAGGACAGTGGTCTTAAAGGCACTCCACAACTCCTCAGGATTCCTCAAAGCACACAGACCCCCCAAATCCCCATTCAGCCTGTTCACAAACTCTTCAGCTACCCTCTCGTCCTTGAGCTTGCCAACATCCACCCTAGGCTGGGATGGTACCATTCTCCTGAATTTGAGCTACAACAAGCCTGTGGTCGGTATTGTGGAACTGACCACTCCAGGAGACCCTGCAGTTCTGGATCATCCTCCAGCGACCATCAACGAGCACATGGTCAATCTCCTTTGCCACACCACCAGCGTTGGAAGAGCAAGTCTCGCGATGAGTCTGTGGGCACTGAAACCATGAACCAGCCACTCTAAGTCCATGACTTCTTGCAAAATCAAGGAAGTTGGTGCTATTCTGGTTCACAGTTGTAGACCCATGGGGACCAACACATGTGTCATAACCATCCCTATCGGTTACAGTCGATCCATTGAAATTCCCCAAAACGAGAAGAGTATCTCGCCTGTGGCACTGATCAACCACAGACCCAAGCGCGGCATAGAATGCGTCCTTCTCGGGGGGAGATCACGTGCCTCAGTTGGATCATATTCAGAAACCAGGGTAATGACACATAAGGAGTGATGAATCCTTCGTCTCATAATTCGCTCGTTAACCAGTGTTACCTCAATTATCATTGGAGCCAGCTTATTGGACACAGAAACAGCAACTCCTTGGGCATGGTAATCATCAGAGCGACCAGACCAATATTAGGTGTAACTACCCGCAATGATCTCGCCACTATCTGGTCTCCGAACCTCAGAGAGTGTTGCAATACCTATGTTCAAACACTTGAGCTCAGATGACAACAGAGACAGGTGATCATCCTCTCTTACAGATGGGACATTCCAGGCACTCACCCGATGGGACCACCTCAGGTTAACCCAAGGAGACCGCCGTCTGTGGACGACACCTCAGCACCACTCCGCCCACACACCACCGCAATCTAACCCTGGGGGTTTACCCCGTGGTTTTCCTCCGATCATCAAGGAAGTGGGGGTCCCGAAGGCTTTGCCCCAAACTGATCCAGTTAGCTGTCCTGCAGTGGGCATTAGCACAGGAGGTACTCCCACGAAGTGGATTTTCAGATTTAGCATTTTTTTGGTTTTTTGGAATGAAGTGTTTTACGGTGGCCAGAGTGAAAATCCTGCCACCAACCTCATTAAAAAAAAGTACCCCAACTGCAGGAGGATGTCCGCAGACACAGTTGGGCACGAGAAATGGATGGCCTTTTGGTCACAAAGAGCTCCTCTCCCTCTTTGCCAGGTTTTGTTTTTAATCCTGCTGTGTGTCCATATCTATACAACCTCCTCACCAGGAAACCTGGTGGGGGAGACGGTTTAGTCGCTGACAACCCAACCCAACCATAACCATGGGTTAGTCAATCAATAAATCAAAAATACCCTTTTTTTGTTTGTTTGTTTGTTTTTTGTATACAATGTTGAGGCTCGTATAAGAGCTAACACAGAGAACGTACAACAAGGGGAGCAGGAGACAAGAGGGATGAGAGGGAGGCACAAAACAGTGGGACACAGAGACATTAGGATATCTGTGGAAGGGAGAGGAGTGGGGTACACGTGGTAAATACGATAGGCACTACAGTGACTTTTAGGAAGAAAAGCAGGGAATTTGAAGGAGGTGGGTTTTAGTACTGCAGCATAGCAAACCAATTGTTCGACTTTTCATAAAATCACCAAAATTGGTACATATTGTTACGAATTCTGGCCCGCCTGGCGTGCGAGCGATTGCGTAACTCCAATCGCAACCGCGTCGCCCACTGGACGGACAGTTCAGTCGTGACCCTCCTGGAACTACCGCCAGGAGTCAGTCACGGGTGGGGGTTAACCTCACCAGATCGTGCCAATTGCCCACCCGCGCAGGATAGGGTTGCTCGCCAAATTCGACCTACCTAAGTACCTGCGCGAGTAGTCGACCGGGCGATCGTACCTCGCCGCAGGTCGGCCTAGGACACGAACCACTTAAGCGGTCCGTTACGTGCTACAGTGATAACCAAGCGGTGTTATCGCCGACCTCGACGGATCAGATTCTCTTTTTACCGGGTGGTCAAAACCCACTACTAATTTATTCCGCGATTCAAGATGGCACTTTCAAAAGGGAAAAAGACGACGAACGGGATACATTTCACACAAGGACATTTATTATAACACACACGTATTCAGAAGCAAGGCAGTCATGCAATGTACAAGAAACAAATAGAAAGCGTTACCACCGAATACGAGCAATGTACAGTCACTTACACAGGTCTACTTATAGGGACACGGCGCCACAGCAGTCATACAAAAGCAAAGAAAAACCCTCCCCATAGGCAGGGAGGTAGACGGGGTTCGTAAACCTTTGTGGCACGGGACCTGGAGGACCGAACGGGTCCCGTGAGACCGAAGGGTCTTACCCGCGCCCTCGTGGCGCGACGGTGGGCAGGTCGCGACGTCGACTCTCCACGGCCTTGCGTAGCCGCGCCTGACCTCGGGCCCCTGGCGTGGTCAGCGAGCTCTCTCCGGCGTTGCTGCTGGTGCTTTCATGACCCACGACCGAGCAAGAAAGGACTGAAGGGCAGAAGGGGCTTCAGGACCAGAGAGAGAGTGACGTCGATGACCCAGAGAGAGAGAGAGAGAGAGAGAGAGAGAGAGAGAGAGAGAGAGAGAGAGAGAGCTCGACCCTGGCCACCAAGAGAGAGAGCGAGCTCGACCCTGCCCACCAAGAGAGAAGAGCGAGCTCGACCCTGGCCACCAAGAGAGAGAGCGAGCTCGACCCTGCCCACCAAGAGAGAGGAGCACTCGACCCCGAACAGAGAGAGAGAGAGAGCGAGCTCGACCCTGGCCACCAAGAGAGAGAGCGAGCTCGACCCTGGCCACCAAGAGAGAGAGCGAGCTCGACCCTGCCCACCAAGAGAGAGGAGCACTCGACCCGACAGAGAGAGAGAGAGAGAGAGAGAGAGAGAGAGAGAGCGAGAGAGAGAGAGAGAGCGAGCTCGACCCTGGCCACCAAGAGAGAGAGCGAGCTCGACCCTGGCCACCAGAGAGAGAGCGAGCTCGACCCTGGCCACCAAGAGAGAGAGAGCGAGCTCGACCCTGGCCACCAAGAGAGAGAGCGAGCTCGACCCTGCCCACCAAGAGAGAGAGCGAGCTCGACCCTGCCCACCAAGAGAGAGGAGCACTCGACCCGGACAGAGAGAGTGAGCCCCGCGCGCGGTCGCCTTATATAGCGCGGGGCTCCACCCTTCGCTCCTCCCCGTTTTCGGTTCCACCTCCCTTCGAGAAGGTTCCCGAAAAGGGGCGTTCCTCACCCCGACCGCCTCATGCTGTTCATCCCCAATCGGCGGCGAGCTGCCCTCCCCCTTTCCTTCACACCAAGCGCGAGGAAAAATAGGCGGGAAAAATCCGACGCCCATCGGAACTCTTTTGGTTCCCTTTTTGTTCGACGGTTTTCAACGCGGCTTGTTGCTTGTGTGGAGGTTTGTTCAAAAATAACAATAGAAAAAGAAAAACGGCTATCAAAGAGTCGCAGCCCGATGAATCACATGAATTCCCTTTAAACAACGGTGGGGAACTATCTGCACATAAACTTAGCGTCATAACTGATCTAAGGACCTTTATGGTGTATTGCGAATTTCCACAGCCGTAACAATATGTTGACTAATGTATTCTGAACAATTCTGGATATGGAGCCACTCGAGATTTTGCCTTGGTCAGCTTTGGCGGCCATTTTCCAACTGGCAGTGTTTCCTACGTGTCGACGCAAACAAGGTGGAGCTCTTCACCTTCCTGTCCGATGTGCTGGTGCAGTCCTTCCATGACGAGGCAAAGGAGCTGGTAGTCACTGATGTGAAGCAGTCATCTGCATTCCAAGGCAGGAAGATGAAAGCTCTCTGGCTCCATGCGGTCAAGAAGAGGCGGACACTCGCATCATGCTACATGTGGCCCATGCTGCCAGAACATGACCACCGTCGGATTCAAGTTCGAACCGTAGACACACGACGTCGTCGTTCTTGGCGGTGATGGTAGCCCAGGCACTACCATGCGTGGATGAACTCTGGATTGCCTTTGGACGGGCAAGAACTACCGCTACATCCCTGCCCATGAAATAGCTGCCTCCCTCGGTCCACAGAAGGCACGTGCCCTCCCTGTCTTCCACGCCATGACCGGATGTGACACGGTATCAGCATTTGTGGGCATGGAAGAAATCTGCCTGGGCCACATGGAACTCGTTTCCAGAACTGACAGATTCTCTTGTGACCCTGACCACCACGCCAGTCAACTATCCAGGATGACACAATGCACTGCATTGAAAGGTTTGTGGTGCTCCTCTATGACCGCACCAGTCCATATACGGACGTCAACGAGGCCAGAAAGAAACTCTTCGCCAGAGGAACTCCGTCCAGCGCATCCCACCTACCTACGATGCTTTGGAACAGCATGTGAAGAGATCAGTCTTCCAGGGTGGCTATGTCTGGGGGCAGGTCTTGGTCCCTCAACCGTGCTTCCATCACCAACAAGCTGGGGCTGGCGGCAAACGGAGGATGGGTCCTACGAACCGCTCTGGACCACACTCCCTGAGGCTTCAAAAAGCTGCTTCGAGCTGGTGTCGTGCGGCTGCAAAAAGGGCTGTAGAAACCGCTGCAAATGCAAGAAGGCTAATCTGCAATGCACTGGACTGTGTGCTTGTGAAGGAGAATGCCAGTAGACAGACGCAGTAGACACAGACTGAGATATCATCCTAGCTTAGAATGTGCAAATGCAAAGTCGCATTGCTTGTAAAAGTGTTTTACTTCTTGATCCAGAGCCAGTACACTTAGCTCAGAAACTCATATTGTACTATAACTAGACTGATGTATGCGTGTACCATGTGTCTTGGTAAGAATGGTAGTAGACAGTAAACTGTAGCCGCTTCAAAGTGAAGTGTGCAATAATTTGACTACATTTTCTGAGTTTGTCATTATCACGATTATCAGTTCCCTTTTCAAAATAGAGTAAAGTATGTAATCTATAATGCAATTTTTGTTGATTCCAAACCCATTGAATGGATGAAAATATCATTTGACTCTTGTTCTCCAGGCAATAATGGGTACTTTTCAGCGAAAAGTTTCAGGAGAGCAGCAATTTACAAATCAAATAATGGCTTTTTTACCCAAAATACTGGCTCATAATATTTGAATACGCCTTTTCATGGTCAATTTACTGAATTTACACTTTCCTTATATCTACCACCAATACAATAAGAAAATAAGAGCATATAGCCAATTTCGCTAAAGTAGAATGGCGGCTTTTGGAAAATGGTCCCGAAGCTGACCAAAGGCCAATCTTCGGGTGGCTCCATATCTAGAATTGTTCGGAATACATTATTCTACATGTGTACCAACTTTGGTGCTTTATGCAAATTTGAACAATTGATCTGAAATATCAGACTACGCTGCAGGACTATTTAGAGTGGATTAACGGGGGTAGAAATGATCGAGGTTTTGGATGGGGGAAGAGAAGAGATGGTGGTGAACTACTCTACCTATCCTCCTTTTTTCTCTTATTTGTTTGCTAATTATTTCTTCCTATATTTTTTTTGTCTTCGTTCTATGTTGTCGTTGTTTCAGATTTTTTGGATGCCATTTTCTTTTTTTTTTTTACTTTTTCTCGGCATCCTTTTTTTCTGCTCCTTTTTTCTGGTTATATATTACTTTTTGTTCTTTTTTTTTTTTTTTTTTTTTTTCTTCTATATATTTTTAATGAATCATCTGGCTCATTTCTTTTTCGTATTTTTTATTCCTCTTTTTTTTTTATATATTGCTTTTGTGCGTTTTGGTACTATGAACTTTCCTTATTCCTCTTTCGAATTCTCTTTTCTTTCTTATTGTCTATTTGAGTTTAGTCGACTCGAGCTTTATTCTTCTTTTTCTCTCTCTTTTTTTTTTTTCCAATAAGCCTTCTGATCTATTCTATCTTTTT
Organism: Eptatretus atami; assembly: GCA_035128595.1. Classification (NCBI taxonomy): domain Eukaryota; kingdom Metazoa; phylum Chordata; class Myxini; order Myxiniformes; family Myxinidae; genus Eptatretus; species Eptatretus atami. The sequence continues at coordinate 55,121,610 of CM068964.1, forward strand.
TTTGTTTGTTTGTTTTTTTTGTTTTTGTTTCGCCTTTTAATTTTTTTTCCATTTTTTTTCTTTCTGTAAATATGTTTCCTGCATGCTGTTTTTATGTTTTCTATTTTTTAGTAGTTTCAGATTTGTCTGTATTTTGTTTTTTTTTTATTTTGCATTATATTTTTAGCTATCTTTAAAGTTGTTGGTAATTTCTATGTGTTATGAATGATTTGTTATGTAAGCTATATTTTAGAAATTTCTGTTGTTTGTATATATGTCTTTTGTTCGCATCTCTTTGTTGACCTATTTTTTTCAAATATTGCCTGTATCTACTTAGCGAAATGCTATATGCTCTTTATTTCTATTGCTGATGTGGGGTAGATTATAAGGAAAGTGTAAAATTCAGTAAATTGATCCATGAAAAGGCGTATGTCACAAGTTATAGTCCAGTGATTTTGGGTAAAAAAGCCATTATTTGATATTGTAAATTGCCTGCTCTCCCTGAAACTTTTCGCTGAGTTACCCATATTCCTGGAGAAAACGATCCAAATGATCATTCTTCACACTTCATTGGTTTGAATCAACAAAAGTTGCATATATATGATTACAATTATTACTCTATTTTGAAAAGGGAAGACTGATTAATCGTTGAATGACAAAACTCAAAAGAAAATGTAGATCAAATTATTGCACAAACTTTCACTTTGAAGCGGTCTAAGTTTACTGTCTACCTACCATTCTACAAGAACATGGTACACGCGATACAATCAGTTCTAGTTGATAGTACAATATCGAGTTTCTGAGCAAGTGTACTGCGTCTGGTCAAGGAAGTAAACACTTTATTCAAGCAATGCGACTTTGCATATTTGCAATCTCAAGCATAAGGATGATATCTCTAGTCGGTGTCTACTTGCGTCTGTCTATGGCAATTCTCCTTCACAAAGCAACACAGTCCAGTGCATTGCAGATTCTTCTTGCTTGCACTCGGTTTCTACAGCCTTTTTGCGAGGCCGAACGCAGCTGAACAGCGCAGCTTTTTGAAGCTCAGGAGTTGTGTGTCCAGAGCGGTTCGATTAGGACCCCATCTCTCCTTTGCCGCCATCCACCACGTGTGTTGGACTGATGGAAGCACGAGGTTTGAGGAGACCAAGACCTGACCCCCAGACATACACCTGAAAGACTGATCTCTTCACATGCTGTTCACAAAGGCATCGTAGTAAGTGGGATGCCTGGGAAAGTCCTCTTGCAAGAGTTTCATTTCTGGCCTCGTTGACGTCCATATATTGGACTGGTGCGGTCAAAATAAGAAGAGGAACCAGCCACAACCTTCAATGCAGTGCATTTGTGTTCGATCTGGATGCTTGCAGACTGGCGTAGCGTGGTCAGGCGTCACAAGAGAGAATCCTGTCAGTTCGTAAACGCATTCACATGGTGGCCCAGACGAAATTCTCCATGCCCCACAAATGCTGATACGTCGTCAACATCCGGTCATGGCGTCGGAGTACGACGAGGAGGGCAGTGCCTTCTTAGTGACAGAGAGAGGCACTATTTCAATGGCAGGCAGGGAGTAGCGTGAGTTCATGCATCGTCCCAAATGGCAAATCGCAGAGTCATCCCACGATGGTAAGTCTTGGGAGCTACGCAATCACGCCAAGACGGACAAACAGTCGGTAGTCTACGGTTCCAACTTGAACTCAGATCGTGTCATGTTCGTGCAGCAATGAGGCCACTAGTAGCATGAATGCGAGTGTCACGTCTCTTGACCGCAGTGGAGCCAGAGAGCTTTACAATCTCTCCTGACCTTGAAATGCAGATGATGCTTACCATCCAGTGACTACAGCATCTTTGCCTCAGTCATGGAAGGACTGCCACAGCACACTTCGGACAGGGAAGGCTGAAGAAGCTTCCACCTTGGTTGCTCGACACACGTAGGAAACACTGCAGTTGGACAAATGGCCGCCATAGACTGACCGAAGGCAAACATACTCGAGTAGCTCCCATATTCAGAATTGTGTCAACATACATTAGTCAAACATATGTTGACGGTGTGAAATCGCATACTCCTAAAGGGTCCTTAACCATTATGACGCTAGTTTATGTGCAATAGTTCCCACCGATCGGTGTTAAATGGGATCATGATATCATCGGCGTGCGACTCTTTGGCCGTTTTCTTTTTCTATTAGTTGATTCTTGAACAAACCTCCACACAAGCAACAAGCGCGTGAAAACCGATCGAACGAAAAAGGGAACCAAAGAGTTTCCGATGAGGCGCATCAGGATTTTTCGCCGACCTTTTTCCTGCGCTTGGGTGTGAAGAGAAGGGGAAGGGCATCGCCGCCGATTGGTGATGAACAGCATGAGAGCGGTCGGGGTGGAGGGAAGCCTTTTTCGGGAACCTTCCGAAGGGAGGTAGGAACGAAAACGGGAGAGAGCGAGGATGTGAGCCCCGCGCTATATAAGGGCCGCCGCGGGCATCCTCGTGCGGGCTCAGTGCTCTTTTCTTGTGGCAGTGGCTCCGCTCTCTCTTTGTGGGCAGGGTCGAGCCATGCTCTCGTCTCTTGGTGGCGGGTCTGAGCCCTCTCTCTCTCTTGGTGGCCAGGCAGAGCTCGCTCTCTCCCTTCGTGGCGCGGTCGAAGCTCGCTCATCTCTTCTGGTGGCCACAGGAAGTCGAGCTCGCTCTCTCTCTCTCTTTCTCTGACTCCTTTCCTGCTCAGGTCGGGTCGCGTCTCTCTCTCTCTCTTTGGCTCGAGTCTCAGCTCCTTACATCTCTCTCTTAGTCGGCAGGTCGAGTCGCCTCGCCTCTCATCTGGTGCAAGGACGAGCTCCTCGCTCTCTCTCTGGGTGGCAGGGTCGAGTGCAGTCTCTTCTCTTGTGGCAGGGTCACGAGCAGCTCTCTTCTGTCGGGATGTCCCTCTCTTCTGAGTGGGCAGGGCGACGCTCGCCTCTCTCTCTCTTGGATGGCGCAGTCGAGCTCAGCTCTCTACTCTTGGTGGCGCAGAAGGTCGAGCCGTCTCTCTCTGTCGGTCGATCTCTCTCTCTCTCTCTCTCTCTCTCTCCTCTTCTCTCTCTTCGTCTGGTCCATCGACCGTCACTCTCATCTCTGGTCCTGAAGCCCGTCTGCCCATTCAGTCTTTCTTCTCGTCGTGGGTCATGAAAGCACCAGCAGCAACGCCGGAGAGAGCTCGTGAACCGCACGCCAGGGGCCGAGGTCAGGCCGGCTCGCAAGCGCGTGGAGTAGTCGACTGTCGCGACCTTGCCCACCGCGCGCTACGAGGCGCTGTATAACCTCGTCTCCGGTGACACCGTTCGGTTTTCTAGCCGGGGGGGAGGTCCCCCCCCGTGCCACAAAGGTTTACGAACCCGCACCTCCTGCTATGGAGGGTTTTTCTTTGCTTTTGTATGACTGGTGGGCCGTGTCCTAAGAGTAGACCTGTGTAAGTGAGCTTACAATGCTCGTATCTGGTAACGCTTTCTATTTGTTTTCTTTTAAGTTGCATATGCCTTTAGCTTCTGAATACGTGTGTTATATAAATGTTCTCTTGGTGTGAATTACTTCGTGTCTTTTTCACTTTTGACAGTGCCATCTGAAATCGCGGAATAAATTAGTAGTGGTTGACCACCCGGTAATAGATAGAGATCTGGATCGGAGGTCGGCGATAACAGCGTTGGTTATCTACTGAGCACTAATGAAGCTAATGGTTCGTGTCTAGGCCGACCTGCGGCTGAGTTACATCGCAGACCGGTTCGACTATCCAGTACTTAGGTAGTCGAATATGGCGAGCACCCTATTTGCGCGGGTGGGCAATGGACGATCGTGGTGAAGTTTAACCCCACCGCCGTGAGCTGACTCTGGCGGAGCTTCCAGAGGTGTCACGAATGAACGTGCCGTCAGTGGGCGACGCGGTGCGATTGGTTACGAATTCGCCAGCCAGGCGGCGGGGTCAGAATTGAAAATAATGTCCAATGGTGCTTATGAAAAGTCCTAACAATTGTTTTGGCATCCTGCGTATAAACCACCCTTCAAATCCTGCTTTTCTTCCTAAAGTCACTGTATGCCTATGTATTTACATGGTGTACCATCTCTCCTTCCACAGAATCGCCTAGATGTCCTGTGTTCCCAGTTTGTGCCTCTCTCTCCTCTTGCTCCCTGCCCCTGTTGTACGTTCATCTGGTTAAGTCTTATACGGCTGCAACATTGTATACAAAAAAAACAAACAAACAAAAAAAGGGTAATTTTTATTATTGTGACAACCATGGTGTTGGTTTGTTGTCAGCGACTAGAACGTCTCGCCCACAGGTCTGTGAGGAGTTGTATAGAATGAAACAGCAGGATTAAAAAACAAAACTGGTCAGAAGAGGATAGAATCCGTTGACCAAAGCAATCCATTCTCGTGCCCACTGTGTCTGCGGACATCCTCACGCGTTGGTACTTTTTTTTTTAATGAGGTTGGGCGATGATTTCACTCTGGCCACGTAAAACACTTCATTCCAAAAAACCAAAATAAAAAAATGCTAAATCTGAAATCCTATTCGTGGATACCTCTGTGCAATCCCCAGGACGGCTAACGGATCAGTTTTGAGCAAAGCTCGGACTCCACTTTCTTGATATGGTAGGAAAACACGGGGTATAACCCCGATGGTAGATTGCGGGGTGTGTGGGCGGAGTGCTCGAGTGTGGTCACAGCGGCGGTTTCCATTGTTAACCTGAGGTTGGTCCCACGGGTGAGTGCCTAATGTCATCTGTAAGAGAGGATACACCTTCCTGTTATCACTGAGCCAATGTTTGAACATAGGTATGCAAACCCGTGAGGTTCGGAGATACCGGATAGTGGAGATATTGCGGGTTAGTTACACCTAATGGTCTGTCGCTCTGAGATTACCATGCCAAGGAGTTCGTTTTTGTTCCAAAAACGGCTCCAATGTATAATGAGTAACACGGTTAACGAGCGAATTATGTACAGGATTCATCACTCCTTAATAGTGTCATTACCTGGTTTCTGGAAGATGAATCAACTGAGCCGTATCTCCCCGCGAGAAGGACGCATCTATGCCGCGCTTGTGGGTCTGTGTTGATCAAGTGCACGGCGAGATACTCTTCTCGTTTGGGGATATTCAATGATCGAACTGTAAGATAGGATGTTAGCAACATTGCCCATGGTCTACATGGACCAAGAAACAAACTCTGATTTGCAAGAAGTCATGGAGATGGCTTGTCATGGTTTAGTGCACGCTCATCGCGAGACTTGCTCTTTGCCACGCGGTGTGTGCAAAAGGGATTCACATGGCTCGTGATGGTGCGACGATGACAAACGCAGGTCCCTGAGGTCAGTTCACAATACT
>CM068964.1:55126953-55160429 GCA_035128595.1 Eptatretus atami
CTCCAAAAAGAAAATCCCATCACAGCACCTAAATCTTGTTTGTAAAAGCTAACTTCCTTGTGGGTGAAAGAAGGCAGAATCACGTAATTATGTCTGCTGCTCACCTCCCTCAGCAAGTGCAGAAATACATTCCGCAATGCGAGAGAGATGATGTTGATGTTCTTCCTCATCGAGTTCTGAGCGCCTTCCAACCGTCTTGCTGATCTTACACAAATTATTCAAAATTAGTAACAGGGAAGCTAAAATGTCATAAATAACACACTGACCTTCACAGAACTGTCAATCACCTGTTCACTGCCTGCCAGTACCCAAATTACACACTGCCACTGAGTCTGGCTCTGCTCATTCTCCTGTTCACGATTGATGAAGAGAAAGTCGACTGCGTGAACTGTGTTCATGTCATCTGCAGCACACTTGGGGTGGAGGAGAGAATTATATTCCGTATGTAGAATGAAATAAAGTATCATGCAAAGGGTCCGCAGTCCAGGAAAAGGATGACACTGAGAGAAAAACGATAAGACCTACACTGGATGTAACGGGGGCACACGCTCATATACGACCTAACAAGGAATTGAGGAGGCCAGTGACCCATTCTTAATCGTGCACTCCTCGAGTTAATATTTTCTACAGTTTTAAAACACCAATCTTCTCGAGTATTTCACTAAAGTTTCAATTAACGTTATAGATGACAATACTTGTCTTAATACTGTATATTGTACACATTTGATGGGTGCCATATTTTCCGCATACCATCGTCACATATTGGTCTGTTGTCCGAAAGTTTTAAAATTCCTTGACCAATTTCCCAGAAATTCCTTCATACCTCGCCAGCTGAGTGGTATGAGGTTATATATTACACCTGTTAGTTTTGTCGTCTGTTTGCTCTTGAACAGGATATCTCAAAAACGTTTAGGGAGATATCGCATGAAACTTGTTGACAATTAGGTGTATACAAGGATTGATTGATTTGATTTTGAGAAGATCGGACACGAGAATTCTTTTAAGTGATTCCTTCATACCATGGAGAAATGGGGCAAAAAGAAATAATAGCAAAAATCTCAAAAGTGTGGACGAGTTGTAACAAAAACTGGTGGATAGTTGGGAGGGACAAGAACAATCCGATAGAATTTTGGTAAAGGTTAGGACTGCAGATCGCCTTTCAGTGTGGATACAAAAAACTAAACTGTTCAGCCGGAGTAGAGTGTGCAAGTCCACTGAGTGCAGATGCTAGTTTTCACATGTTGGAGAGGTCAAAATCACAAGAAAACTTTCCACTCTGACCGTATTTTCACCAAATAGACCTGCAAATCGTGGGCCCTAGCATGCAGAACAGCGAGTCGCTGATCATTTCCGCGTCCCAGGGGGCCTTCGTACTGCCATCCCCAGGCAGATGCTGGGCCATCCACATCTTCTTGAGATGCTGATCAACCTGCTGCACATTAAAGGCACCGATGCGGCCAATTGCCTCCTCCACTGACGACGCTCCTTGTGAGAGTGATCTGGTGAGCAGTGCATCAGCATCAAGTAAACTGAGCCACATGTACAACCGGCTGACACGTACGGACTTGCAGTATCAAATCTCATTTTGGTCTCTCTTTCAGCAACCGCTTTGGACACAAAGTCCGACCAGCAAAACCTAAGGATTTCTGAAGAGACCTGTACCAAGTGAATTAAGTTTCGCATCACAGATCACTGGTCAGAGTCCAATGTCTGACTCGTTAAGCAAGAGTGGAAACACCAAGGACCTGACTAGACCCAGCTTTCATCTCTGCACAGGTACCGACCAACCACACGCATGACCAGTGAATCCCTGACTCCCGAGGCCCGACCCAGAACTCGATTGAACTCTGGCTCACACCAGAATATCACTGCCAAGTAAGTGAATCTCTCCCGTGACCTCAAATCTCGCTCGCACAACAAGTTAACAGACAGGATATCAAGCATCCAAGATGTCAGCGAAAGCCTGGATCTTTCGTTTTTGACCAGGAAAACACGTTAATCCAGCAGTGTCAGGACTGCCATGTAGTACCTTGAGGGCCCCTAAAAAGGTTATCCAGTCTCGCTCATAATTCTGTGAAATCAAGTCAGAGAATCTGAGCATTCCCAACGATGTGCACCGAGCTTGATCTCTTACAGTCCCCCAGAACCACTCCAAACAAGCGTGAAAGGTGGGGCCAAGTACACACCCCTTGTCCCCGAATCCATAACGATGAAATGATTCAGAGATGTATACCACATCAAAAAGCACTCGCGAGGTACCAGAAGTATAGTTCACGAGCACAAGATTGATCGGTTTTGGTGGCACCCCCACGAAACCAAGAATCCTCCATGAGGCATCCAATTCACGATCGGAACCTTTACAGATGATAAAAGCACAGGCTGCTAGCACCCTGCCAAATCGTCTGCGTTTGGTGAGGGACCAGAAGAGCGGGTAGGGTCGAATTGTTGACCTCGTTGTGTAAAGCCTGACTGCTCTGGGTGCAGGGCTCAAGAGCAGATGGTGGCGAACCTTCAAGATATAAATCGAGCAATAAGACCTTGCCGCACTGAGAGCAGTCACCTCTCCGGTAGGTTGTTGCAATCCTGCGATCACCCTTCCTTTTCCAGAGAGGGACAACAAGGCACTCTTACAGTCAGTGGGAGAATGCTTGTGTTTCCAGGCAGAGCGCGAACTACGTTGCAACACGAAGTACAGCGCATTTCCACCAGCTTTGAGAGTTCGAGGCAATGGATGATGCCACGATCTAGGGAGCTTTACCGCCATTTCACTGGTTACCACGCCGTGTATTCACAAGATGAAGTGGATCCAGTTGATTGAGGGTCAGCAACAGGATTGTTAACCCCTGACATCAACTCAAAGCTGGTGGATCAGCCTGGTCAGCTGCCTCAAAGTACTGGCGCCAGCAGATTTTCACTTCGGCTCCTCTGTCAAAGCCACACCCTCCCTTCTACTGCGTAAGCGAGGACAGGCTTTGGAGAACGCAATGCGCGATTCCCTGTAAGAGGAGATAATCAACTGACGACAATGATGGCTTCTAACCATCATAGATTCTTGCACATAGACGTCCTTGGTCACCCTCAAACCAAACACAGTTTTAATGCTTCACATCTTGAAGCTCAGTCTTGCATTAGACCTTGGCCCTGGGACTTCTGGTCAATGGTATCCAGTGTCCCTTGAAAGATAAATTCTTCTCGCCGGATCCAATGAGTTCAAGCTATCTTCCGACAGTACTCAAGGATGGTGGTCTTGGAAGGACATCCACAACTTCTTCAGGATTCCGCCAAAGCACCTATTGCCCCAAATCTCATCGCCTGTTTGCAAATCCTAAGCTACCCTCATCACTTGAGCGTGCCAACATCCAGGCGAAGCGAGATGATAACATTCTCACCGATTTGAGCTGCATTCTAGAAGTTGCTACACAAGCCGGTGTCGAGTTATTGTAGGAACTGAAGCACTTCCGGTGCCTGCAGTTCTGGGACATCTCCAGCCACATCAATAAGCACACGTTCAATTTCCTTTGCACACACAAGAGATTGAATCCAGTCAGCGATGAGCTGTGGATGCTGAACCATGAACGCGCACCCATGACCATGCCTTCTCTGCAAAGTGAAGGAACTTAGTGCTATTCTGGTTCACAGTTCCGACCCATGGGACCACACATGTCTCATTTACCATCCCGCGATCATTTCCATCGATGCATGAAATCTCAAAGACTGAAAGAGTATCTCACTGGGGCACTGATCAACACAGGATCTGAGCGTGGCATAGAATGCCCCTCACGGTAAGATTACTCGCTCAGTTGACATATACAGAGACCAGGGAAACGACACCAAAGGGTGATTAATCCTCAGTCATATACGCTCGTTGACGTATCCTCAATTGATTATCATTGGGTCAGCTTATTGGACACTGCTACTGCAACTTTAGGTGCTAACCATCAGAGCAACCAGAGCCAATAGTCGGTGAACACCGCCATGATTTCAGAAACCATCCAGTCTCAACCTAGAGAGTGCTGCAATAACGATGTTCAAACACTTTGAGAGCTCAATGATAACAGAGAAGGGCAGCTGCCAGAGTACTCCCATAGATGGGTTTTTTAGTTTTCTTTGCATTGTTTTCTATGTTTTGCCAGATGAGGGTTATACGTTTGGCCGGGTTGCAAATTGCTGACCCAACTCTCCAAAAAAAAAAAAAAAGATAACCCAACTGCAAGGCGGACGTACAGCACACGTTGGGCACTGAAATGTATGGCCGTGGTGGGAAAAGTGGGATAAACCGCCCCTGGTGGAAAAAACGTGCCTCGCAAAATTTCAGCCACTAACCCGCACATGGGATACTCGCAGCCAGCTTTCCTCTCCACCGACGCGATTATAAGCAATCTCCATATTTCCAGCAGCCGACACAGCTTTGATGTCTACGGCCAATGAACGGCTTCTTTTCAATTACAACTGCGTAATAACCAATTGACATAAATGAACATTTGAAAAGGGGTTGTTGTTGTAATTAAAATTTACTGGTACGTTGTGATGAAAAAAGCGTGGTTTCAGGTACCAACTGACGGACACTCACCTGCATTCCATATAACTATAAATACCTGCAAGCTGTTGAATTTTATTAATTATGTGGATTTCCATCGATTACATTCCTGCTTACAATGGTCTAGCTGTCATACGTCTAAGAGAAAAGTAAAAGTTTCCGGCCGAGATCAAACTGAAAAATTGTAAGCTTCTTCAGAAGAGAATGGCAACAGAGAGGCTGGTCTTGTATTTGGACTTATGGAAGACGATTTACCGCTTCTTGAAATATCTGTGGAATTCAATGGTAACGTAAAATGTGAAAGAATTGTAAAAAATATTACAATTAAATTTCAAAAAAAAATTGCCCTTTTTGTATCTCTTGATTCATTTTAACTCGGCCCTTGTGGTTATTGTCTCGGCATTAGGGGAAAATACTGTATACCGTAATTTTGGAACTTCATCTATACGTATAGCCCACAGTGGTATTTGCATGAAATAGGTAATCAATTTGAGTGAACACAATATCCTCCCACAGAAAACTTACTCAAGAGACAGGCTGAACATGTGAACAAAGGCTTGTTATCGAAAGGAGAAGAGACTGCACCGGTGCATTCTAATGGACCGAGCGAACCAAAATACCTAGTTTCAATGATCAAATGAATGAAAAGTTGTGTTAACACCGGTCTTTTGACATACTATTTCAGCAAAATCTTCGTATGAGAGAAAATTAACTGCATGTTGGTTGAAGCTGAAGAAAGCCCTTTTTTGGTCGCTCTGAAAGCATACAGGACCCATGCTTCCAATACTAAAAGTACAAAATCACAGAAAGAACTTTATACTAAAGAAAGGGTAAAAATGTAAGGAGATTGTGTTTCGTCTTCATGTGTTGAAAGCGCGCTGTATTTAACCATCTCAGGGGTTGATGCTACCAGTTTATGGCTAATAACCCAATTTCTTGCGGAAACACCTGCACGCACAGTGAACTCTGGGTTGGTTTTGGAGAATGACTGGATTTGTTGACAGACGTGTGAACCACCATTGGCTTCTATCCTATAAATCCACCAGAATGCTGCTTACTGTGTACAACTATGCCACGGATTTTTGATCTGAGCTAACTGTTCTAGTTAATCAAAATCGATGTGCAGAGCTCAAGGTCGACTTCATGCGATCTTTGTACCTCTTTTGTTGCCTGCATGTGATTGTTTCCTTGACAACTTCGCTCATATTACTCTTTGGGTCCGCACTCTTCTGACATTCCTGACACATGACTGACCATTTTAATTGCGCTTTCATGATAGGCACTAACATGTTGGTGGGACCGTCTGGTAACTATGTGGGTACTATGCCCCTGCTGTGGACCTTGTAACAGGACATTGTCTCTGTCATCTGATTTTAGTGAGGTCGTCGACAGTTGAGATGAATATGGTTATTGTTCTTCAGATTGACAGCTTTTTGGGGGGGGTTGTCACTTAGAGGGTTGGGATTTGATCCATCTGAATCCATAACAGACGAAGAGCCTGAACTTGGGGTCCAGTACACCGTCTTTCAACGTGGCCATGGAAAACTGCTTTGGTGTGTTGCTTGTCGAGAAGGATTGGAGTCAGCAGATTCGTTCTAAAGATTAGTTGAGCTGTCTTACGGATGTTGTAATATGCCGTCTCTGTTGATCCGAATGACTGGTAATCTTATGTCAGGCTAAGTGTACGAATTATCCAGGCTAAGCAAGCCTAACCTGACAAAAGAGAGAGATAAAGACAAAGAGAAGGGAGGAAGAGTAAAATGAAAGGAAAGAAAAAAAAGGAGATAAAAAGATAGGAAGAAAGGTTTGCAAAGATGAACGTAAGTCACAATCCCTGTTCACAGCATTTGCAGATGAATGATAGATTGGAGTCAAATGTTACAAGGACTTACAAAGAATTGTGATGTTGTGCTTACTGGTGACTGCCACATTCGGTTCCTTCCCTTCGTCGTCACATCCCATAACCTCCTCAGGGACTGATACAACACGTCAGTGGCATCACTGCTGTGACAAAAGCAGTCATTCCACTTACCATTCCCGAACAGGAAGCAGGCATAAATTGGGGGATCCCAACAATTAAATATGCAGAGACCTCCACATGGGAATGTCCCAGTTTGAATCAGTGGCAGAAACGGTTTGAAATAAACTGGCTTGTTGAATAGATGTGTAGAAGGCAATGAAAAAATTTGGTTTTGGCAACAGTAAATTCATACCTTTATATGTTATAACTGAAATAAGAATCTTTTGAAAAACAAGCCTCCTCTTTAAATGTTTCAACACAAGGTAGCCCTTACAACAGATTTAAGGGTTTAATGATTTCCATAGTTAAATATGCATCTCTCAAATATCTCATGTGGTAGAGATACTAAGCTTGCAATACTGCCCAATAGGCACAAGCATATTGTTTCCTTCCTCCACACAAGCTCTTGACCAGAAAATAAACCCATAGGAAGAGCTAGTTGTTGTTGCTATACATATCTGGATTTGCACATTCTTTTTCTTTTTTTTTTTTTTTTTTTGCTTTGTTCTCCCTAAATCTCTTTCAACCTCCCTCATTTAACCGATGCCCGACGTATTGCGTCGCTGAAGCGCCAAAGCCTTTGATATTTTGCCTAAAACCGCAATTTATGTGAAAAGAGTTGTGTGAAGAGGCTGACAGAAATGTTTGAACCACACACTGAGTAACATGGCTGGCGCAATTACTTCAGCAATAAATGCAAGTTCTTTTTTATAGCATGAGCGCAAAAGTATTTACAACAAAGGCATTTAACTTGATACACTCAAGCAGACTAATTTCACATTCATACATCATTATTATGATACGCATTATGATGGTACATCCATGGTGTGTAAAGGGAGAATGCAGGGAGATATCTACTTAACATAGGGAGACACGATTCTTGGTCTTTCATGACAGAGAGGTTGGTTTTAGACACTGCATCAACAAAGAAGAGGGGAAAAAAGAAGATCTATAACAGTTATTGATATAAATTATATAACTAGAAAGCATCTCAAAGATGCGAAAGCTCTGTCGCTTTGTACTCAAACGAAACTTGACGAGAAACGACAGTAAAAAAAAAACATATTGTACATCTCATAATATCTTGTGTTCTCTACATCTCATAATAAGGTTGTTGAAGATTTAATGAAAAAAAGCTCAATTGATAAAAATGGTTAAGCCTGGGACATACACACTAGTCTCATCGAAAACAAGGATTTTGATTTACCGTTAAAAATTGTAGCACTTGTCCGAACTTATCAATGATGTCATCCTTACAATCCTTTATTCCCATTTGGAGTCAATTGAGATGTGCCAAGGTTGCAAATTTTCCGATTCAGCAAGTTCAGATATTAGTTTTTCCGATCAAGCAGTTTCAGAGATATATTTTTAAATTTTTTGCATGTAATCCAAGATGGCTTGGCAATACACGTTGACCTATGACATCACAAATATAATCAAATGATTCTGCCATGGGGGGTTGTTTCCGTACACTGAAAAGTTGTGTTAGGCAAAGTCAATTTGGCACGGGGCCGTGGGTCTACAAATCTACGGCCACTAGCAAATTATAGGGCGGCCGCAGTATTTCCACGTCACACAATTGTAGCAGTCACATATGCTTTTATTTTTTCGGGTAGCGCACGTGCGGTATTAATAAATTGTGGAACCGGAAAACGTGGGCGGTGCGTCGGTCTTTGATTGATTCTGCAGCGTGACGTTAGGGCGTTCTGCGCGGCATAGAATTTTCACAGGCAGACGCAAGGTGCCCGCAAGCAGACCGCAAGGCGACCGCAGGGGGGCCCTAAGGCGAACGTGCGGCCAGACAGACGGTAAGAGTGGTTTTTTTTATTTTTTACCAAGTTTTTGTTCGCGTCTGTCGAATTGCTACGGACAAATGTAGAAATGAAATAAGTATAACTCCGCGGTATAATTCACGTTCAGACCTTCTACGGCTTGTAAAATATGGCCTAGCGGCGGAGGGCCACCCTGAGGCCACCTCCAGAAACTCTGCGGCGCGCATCGTATCTGTCAATTCAGAGGGCGTTAGGCCGCCAATAGAGCAAATGTGACTTAAGGCTTAACGTCGACATGGTTGTCAAGTTGTGTGTTAAAAAAAAAATGTTTAAAAAACATAGAACAAAAAAAGGGTCGAACAACAAACATAAATAAAATAATTATAATGAAATATTTCAAAAAAATTATTGATTAATTTCTCTATATTTCATATAAACGCTTTTTGAAATTAGATTGACAAAAGCAATTGTGTAAAAACGTTACGAACCCGAACAGGACACAGAACAGCACCGACCCACAGAAGGGATGCCAGAGACCCCGTTTTTCCTCTGCATGGGGGGTTGGGCTAAAATTAACAGAGGAAAATGAATGAAGATTAAACTTCATAAGGAAGTGGGGTTGAGAACTGTATCAAAACGACTTGTAATTAAGTGACAAGGAAGTTAGACTTGTGAGGACGACGGAGGTTCATATCAAAGAACGTTGTCGTGGAAACACCTATACGTCAGAAGGTCTAGAATCTTATCCAAACGTAGATCTCAAAGTAGGATCTGCAGCCAGACCAACATCGAATTTACAAAACATAAAGCATACCTGGGGTTCTTCATTTTCCAAGTCGATCAAGCTACCGAAATGCGCTCATCATTCACATTCTCACTCGTTGATGTGAAATTCCAGTTTCACTCCATGGGAGTAGATATGTAGTTGAAATATCTTGCACAAATTCGTTGGAAATGATTCCATGAGTTAGGATCATGAAGTTTCCTGCAAGCCATCACCATTACATTCTCAATCTACAGAGTTGTTCTTCTTACTTTGCGGTTTAAAAATTATTCTGTCAAGTTTCAGTTTTGGGAGAGGAGAGGGAGAGGGCACACGTTGACGCTTAACTTTCTCAATTCCTCCCGCCATCCCCAAAAGAGAGATTAAATCTGCATACTTCCTCTCTCCAACATGACTTCTATTTCTACTTGGCAGTCATGGAGCCAGTGGACTGCGTGGATGAAAGGTGTTGCCTCATTCAGGTTGTTCTCTTCCGTTCTAGGTGGTCGCGAGATCGAGTTCCACTACGTCACTTAACAAAGAGCTATCTCCAAGCTTGTCAAGGAAGAAGCAGTTGCCAAGCTTTTAATGCATTCCTTGTTCATATTAAACCAATCCTCAGTGGCTAGATGGTCTAGAGCAGGGGAAGTGAAGGGACCCCCCTCACATAACACAAAGCTGCCGTCCTCCCTGCGCCTCTCTCTTCAATTTCGATCACTCCACCTCTCTCAGTCCGCTATGAATCTGGGAGGTACAGGCGGCTCGACCAGGTCCGAGTCATTGCAAAACTTTAAAAATGTACAGCAATGCTTCTCTGTGCTGGATGCTCAGCTTTAAAGGATGGAGTTGGACAAACAACCATAGGTTTGTTAAACCCAAATTGTGCAGATTTCTTTGGCCCAATGCCTCCTCTGCGTTGGAGAGTTCTTTAAGGCAACTCTGTTATATTTGTTGATCAGGCGTATTAAGTGCACTGCCCAAGTTAATCTCATCATCCTTGGAAAACTGCAGTCAGTCAGAACGTTGTTCCCAGAATTTTTTTGTTAAGATGTAAGAGGAGCAAAGCAGCAGTGCAGTACCCTATTACTTTTGGGAATTAATTGTCCGAGCGACGACATTGAATGATTGATCCAGGTGTGGATGGGAACCTGGTTTGGTTTACAGACTGGAAGAACACATGATGAAGCATTCTCTGCAAGAGAATGTTAACGTTGATCAAGTGTGAACATAATTTGTGCTTGCCAATATTTTCTGAACACTCGAGCTGGGAATGGTGGTTTCTCACACAATTCTCAGCTAGGTTTTGGCCTGTAACAGGTCGCTCCTTTCTTCAGGTCAAAGTTAAGACTCGGTGACGCGACGACCTGAAAATCTCAGTGCACACACGACTAAATGGAACTACAGCAGTGGCACGGCAGACAAACTGCATTGCTGAGAAAAAGAATCGTTATCAGTATAGAATTATAGCACGTGAAGCGACACACAATACCCTTCCATGGTGTGAGTTTTTCCAGAGAGTTTGCCCGTAGGCGAAGATTGTCCATTGTACTCCCAGCTACATCTGTCAAGAATGTCACGAGTCAGGAAAAAAATTGAAACAAAACAATCTAAACAATAACTAGAACTGCCACGTGTTGGTGGCACGCATCATAGCCCATGTAATACCCTATGCTTCAAAGTTGAAAATGGCAAAAAGTGGTCACAAGGAATGACACATATCAAATTTTGTACACCATCCTTTCCAATTCCACAACCCAGGCAAGCTGCTTGACGCATCGCCCGAACCGAAGGAGAAGGGAAGTTAACTCAATAGTAAAACTGTTTGTTTTCTTGCTTTCTGTTTATGCCGCGCTCAATTGTGGGGACAAAAGCGAAGATTGCTTTGGCAACAACGTTATTTTTATTATTTTTATATTAATCAATTTCATTATTTAATATTAAATATTATCGATTAATTAATTCTCATTTATTTTTCTCATCTGACCAGATATCTCAGGCAGTTTTGAGCTACGAAGACTATATATTGGACACGACGGTGAACAATGATTGGCTATGAAGGGTGTTTTTGTGGAATCTGTTGACCCCCCTAGCGCCGCGTCCTTCTTTCACCATGCCCACCACAACAAGTTCTCATCCTTCCCCTCAACCACCATCCATGTCCCTCTGCACTTGGCCCGTCCTGCTCTCATTCGTCTCCCTCCTCTCAAAGCAATATTCACACTCTTCTCTCTCTTAATCCCCATTCTCAAAACACTGCCCCCCCCCACCTTCTCCCTCAACTCGTCCCTCACTCCTTCTCAAAGTTGCCCCCCTCCTCACATACCAAAGCTGCTCTTCCCTGCCTCTCTCTTCAATCTCTATCACTCCACCTCCCTCAATCTTTCAACGCCCTCTGCCCCACTCTCTTATTACTACGCACCTGTGCCTCATCCAATCACCACCGATGCCTTATTCTCCTCCCTCATCTGGCCTCTCTCCTGGCTTCTTCTGCAATCCTCTCCACGATGCCTTTCAACAACTCTCCTACATCCCCCCTTTATCCCTCATCTTACTTCCCTCCCTCCCTGCAGCACCAAAGCTCTCCCGCTCCCATCTTGCTTAACAGTGATGGACCTCAACATCTGGGGCCTTCGCTCAACCCTGACAGATCTTCTACAGTTTGCACTGGCAAACCGACATGCACTGCTTGAACAAACTTTCCTCCTCAAAACAATCCGACCTCGATATTTCTCCCTGGTTACTCCTCTTCCGGTATGAGACCTGATCCTCGCCTGGTGGAGGAGTTCTCTCTCTCATCAAGAGACATCTCACTCTCCATGCACGCGTCTCACTTCGCCAAACCATCCAAGATACCTCTTGAGCTACGGCTTCCCCTCCACTCCCACCGTCATGTTTAAATATAGCGTTGTCCCATCCACCAAACAGTGATGATGTCCATTTATACCTGCTCGCAAAAACATCGACCAATTATATTCCTCTCATTCCAACCCTCTCTCTCATTGTGGTGACTTCAATTGTCATCAGCAGTTGGTGGGTGTGGTACCCCTCACCTGCTGATGGCACTATCAGCAAAAGACATCTGCGACCATTGGACTGACACCAATCTGTCAACTTCCCGACCGGATCTCATCCAATGGTACTCCATCTCTTATGGATCAGGTTTTGACCAATTTCCCTGAAGATATCTGCTGTTCTTCCTCCGCTCCAATCGTTCATCTGGCCACATGCTTGTCAAAGGATATCTGGCTGTTATTAGAGAAACCAGGCTCAGTGCTAGTTTGTCTGGCATTTCACTCAGGTCAACTGGCAGGGACTTAAAGCACCAGCAAACTTTTAGACTGGTCTCCCATCACTTTCTCTGACATCAACTCATCTGGGAATTCTTTCAAGAATTTGCTCTCCCTATGCACAATTTATCACATTCATCTTCAGTTGTCAACCCTTCTTCCCACCATGTGTACATGAGCTTGTGGTGAGGCAGGTGTCCCTGAAACAACTTGCCTTCGCCTCATGGAAGGCAAATTCAACTGAAGGCATCTCAGTTCCTTCCACCAAGCTCAGAACAAGATGTATGATCTACTCAGGGGAGCCAGGAACATCATCAATCTATTCACCATCTTGAACTCTCAAACCTGTCTCCCTTCTCAAAATCTGGTAGCATCAAGTTAAGTCTGTTTCTGGTGTATGTTCCCTCAATCCCGCTTCCTTACTCAAATGATTGCACAGCTGACACTGCACCTGAAAAGCTGAATGCCTAAAACTCTGTTTGCTTCTAATCTTGTGTCCCCAATCCATCGCTTTTTGTACTACCTTATCCAGCCACACCACTGTTCTGGACCTATGTCCTTTTCTGCTGACAAGGTGGAGATTTTGCCTCTCACACCTGGACCGACTTCTGCAACTGGTCCAGACGCAACAGCCACGTGTCCTAAAAAACCTGCTCCTCTTTCTATTCACCTCTTATTGCTCAAGGTCATCTGCCATTTGCTTGGAATATCAGCAAACATGACAGCTCTGCAAACAAAAGGTGCAAAAACAGATCGTGCAACTACAGACCAATCAGCCTCTTCCAATCATCAGAGCGCTATATAATCCATCATCGCTTCAGACATTAAATTCCTTCCTCTCCTCCAATGCTTATTTCCGATCATCAATTTGGATTCAGACCAGGTCACTCTACCCTGGATTGCTGCTTTGCTATCCCAACAATGGGATGGAGATCCTCCATAGCCAGACATGAAATCAGAGCCATATCCTAGACATATCGTGTGCTTTCAATAGTGTGTGGCACCATGCCCTGCTCACAAACTCTCTTCCTATGGTATCAAGGCCATCTCATCATTGGCTCGCAGACTTTCCTTCCTGCCGCAACAACGTTGGCCTAATGGAGTTCTCTCATCCCATCTTCCCGTCCAGGGCTGGTGTCCTCAAGACAGCGTTCTCGGCCTGTGCTTTTTCTGGTTTTATCAATGATCTTCTGTCCCTCACCTTCTCGGCTTCACGCTGTGTAAACCAGGCATTTAGGATCATTGTATCTCCCGTTGATAGGGCTGACTCTTTGGGTCTCTCACTCTTCACCGCAGGCAGATCGGTGTCTTTCTGTCTTTCCGCCGTTCCTTTCAGCCTCACTCCCCCCCACTGTCTGCAATATGTTCCATACTTCCGCAGGCGCTCACAGGACACCAGCAACCCCCTTCTGGTAAAACTCCCAAAATCAAGAATCACTGCTCACTTCATTTTTTCATTCTCTTTTTAACGCCTTTGGAACAAACTCCACACTCTTCAATCCCACTCTCCTCCAGGTCTTCAATGGAGGGAAAGGAGACGGCGGAAGACAGAAAGACCACCGATCTGCCTGCGGTGAAAGAGTGAGAGACCCAAAGAGTCAGCCTCATCACGGGAGATACCAATGATCCTAAATGCCTTGGTTTACACAGCGTGAAGCCGAGAAAGGTGAGGGACAGGAGATCATTGATGAAAACCAGAAAAAGCACAGGGCCGAGAACGCTGTCTTGAGGAACACCAGCCTGGACGGGAAGATGGGATGAGAGAACTCCATTAAGGGCCACACGTTGGCTGCGGCAGGAGAGGAAGTCTGCGAGCCATGAGTGGAGATGGCCTTGGATACCATAGGAAGAGAGTTTGGTGAGCAGGGCATGGTGCCACACACTATTGAAAGCACACGATATGTCTAGGGATATGGCTCTGATTTCATGTCTGGCATTGAGGATCTCCATCCATTGTTGGGATAGCAGAAGCAGCATATCCAGGGTAGAGTGACCTGGTCTGAATCCAAATTGATGATCGGAAATCAAGCCATTGGAGGAGAGGAAGGATTTAATGTCTGAAGCGATGATGGATTATATAGCCTTGCTGATGATTGGAAGAAGGCTGATTGGTCTGTAGTTGCACGGATCTGTTTTTGCACCTTTTGTTTGCAGAGCGGTCATGTTTGCTGATTTCCAAGCAAATGGCAGATGACCTTGAGCAAATAAGAGGGTGAATAGAACAGAGGAGCAGGTTTTTAGGACACGTGGGCTGATGCCGTCTGGACCAGTTGCAGAATCGGTCCAGGTGTGAGAGCAAAATCTCCACCTTATCAGCAGAAAAGGACATAGAGTCCAGGAACAGCTGGGTGTGGCTGGATAAGGTAGGTACAAAAAGCGATGGGATTGGGACACAAGATTTAGAAGCAAACAGAGTTTAGGCATTCAGCCTTTTCAGGTGCAGTGTCAGCTGTGCAATCATTTGAGGTAAGGAAGCGGATTGAGGGGGAACATACACCAGAAACAGACTTAACTTGATGCTACCAGGATTTGGAGAAGGGAGACAGGTTTGAGAGTTCAGATGTGTGAATAGATTGATGATGTTTCCTGGCTCCCCTCGAGGTAGACATACACTTGTTCTGAGCTTTGTGGAAGGAACTGAGATTGCCTTCAGTTGAATTTGCCTTCCATGAGGCGAAGGCAAGTTGTTGCCTCACCACAAGCTTCAGTGTACCATGGGTGGGAAGAAGGGTTTGACAATGAAGATGAATGTGATAAATCTGTGCATGAGGGAGAGCAAATTTCTTTGAAAGATTCCCAGGAGAGTTGATGTCAGAGAAAGTGATGGGAGACCAGTCTAAAGTTTGCTGGCTGCTTTAAGTCCCTGCCAGTTGACCTGAGTGAAATGCCAGACACACTGAGCTGGTTCTCTAATAACAGCCAGATATCCCCTTTGACAAGCATGTGGTCAGATGAACCGATTGGAGCGGAGGAAGAACAGCAGATATCTTCAGGGAAATTGGTCAAAATCTGATCCATAAGAGATGGAGTACCATTGGATGAGATCCGGGTCGGGAAGTTGACAGATTGTGTCAGTCCCAATGAGTCGCAGATGTCTTTTGCTGAAGTGCCATCGCAGGTGAGGGAGGTACCCACACCCAGCCAACTGGCATGATGACAATTGAAGTCACCACATATGAGGAAGAGAGAGTTGGAATGAGAGGATATAAATTGGTCGATGTTTTTGGCGAGCGAGGTATAAATGGAATCATCACTGTTTGGTGGATGGGACAACGCATATTTTAACATGAGGTGGGAGTGGAGGGGAAGCCGTAGCCAGAGGTATTCTTGGGGGTTTGGCGAAGTGAGGGCCGTGCATGGAGAGTGAGGAATCGTCTTTGATGAAGAGAGCAACTCCTCCACCAGGACGAGGATCAGGTCTGTCATACCGGAAGAGGGAGTAACCAGGGAGAGATACTCGGGAGTCGGAGATGTTTTGAAGGAGGAAAGTTTGTCAAGCAGATGATGTCTGGTTTGCCAGTGGCAACCTGTATGGAAAGATCTGTCAGGTTTGAGCGAAGGCCCCAGATGTTTGAGGTCCACACTGTTAAGGAAGAGGGAGGGGAGGAGCTTTGGGTGCAGGGGAGAGGAGGGGAAGGTAAGATGAGGGATAAAGGGGGGAGGTAGGGAGAGTTGTTGAAAGAGTGTGGGGATTGCAGAAGAGCCAGGGAGAGGGCCAGATGAGGAGAGAAAAAGGCTCGGTGGATGGGATGAGGCACAGTGCGTAGTAATAAGAGAGGGGGCAGAGGCAGTTGAAGATTGGAGGAGTGGAGTGATGAGATGAAGAGAGAGGCAGGGGAAGGAGGCAGCTTTGTGTATGTGAGGAGGGGCAACTTTGAGAAGGGGGAGTGAGGGAGAGTTGAGGGAGAAGGGTGGGGGGGGGATTGTTTGAGAATGGGGAGTTAAGAGAGAGAAGAGTGTGAATATTGCTTTGAGAGGAGGGGGAGACGATGAGAGCAGGTACGGCCAAGTGGCAAGAGGGCGATGGGATAGGTGGGTTGAGGGGAAGGATGAGACTTTGTGGTGGCATGGTGAAGAAGGGAGCGGGCAGGGGGAGGTACAAGCAGATCCACAAAAACACCCTTCATAGCCAAATCACTTGTTCACCGTCGTGTCCAAATATAAGCTTCGTAGCTCAAAACATGCCTGAGATATTGGTCAGATGAGAGAAAATAAATGAGGAATTAATAAATCGATAATAATTAAGTATTTAATGAATGAATTGATTACTTAAAAAATAAAAAATAACGTTGTTGCCAAAGCACATCTTCACTTTTGTCCCCAAATTTGAGCCCGGATAAACAAGAAAGCAAGAAAACAAACAGTTTTTACTTTGAGTACTCCCTTCCTTCGGTGTCCGGCGATGACGTCAAGCATTGCCTGGATATGGAATTGGAAAGGAGTGGTGTACAAAATTTGATATTGTGGCATTCCTGGTGGAACTTTTTGCCATTTTTCAACTTTGGGAAGCATAGGGATTTACAATGGCATGCGTGCCACCAAACACGTGGCAGTTCTAGTTATTTGTTTAGATTGTTTGTTTACAATTTTTTCCTGACTGTGACATTCCTTGACAGATGTACTGGGAGGATACAATGGGACAATCTTCGCCTACGGGCAAACTTCCTCTGGAAAAACTCACACCATGGAGGTATCTGTGTGTCGCTCACGTGCTATAATACTATACTGATAACGATTCTCTGTTCTCAGCAATGCATTTGTGCTGCCGTTCCACTGCTGTGAGTTCCATTAGTTTCGTGTGTGCACTGGAGATTTTCAGGTCGTTCGCGTCACGAGTCTAACCTTATTGACCTGAAGGAAAGAGGATCCTGTTTACCAAGCCCAAAACCTAGCTTGAGCACTGTTTGTGAGAAACCACATTCCCAGCTGAGTGTCAGAAATATTGGCAAGCACAAATTTATTTCACACTTGGAATCAAGTTAACATTCTCTGCCAGAGAATGCTTCATCATGTGTTCTTCCAGTCTGTAAAACCATAACCAGGTGTCCCATCCACACCTGGATCCAACATTCAATGTCTGTCGTGACACATTAATTCTCCAAAGTAATAAGGTACTGCACTGCTGCTTCTGCTCCTCTTAGCAATTAACAAAAAAAATTCTGGGAACAACGTTCTTGACTGACTGCAGTTATTCCAAGGGATGTAGATTAACTTGGGCAGTGCATGTAATACGCGTGATCAAACAAATATAACACGAGTTGCCTTAAAAGGAACTTCAACGCAGGAGGAGGCCATTAGGCCAAAGAAATCTGCACAATGGTTACAAACCTATGGTTGTTTGTCCATACTCCATCCTTTTAAATGCTGAGCATCAAGCAAGGAAGCAGCATGTACCATTTTTAAAGTCTTTGCAATGACTCGGCCTGGGTTCGAGCCGCTGACCTCCCAGACTCATAGCGGATGGAGGAGGTGGAGTGATGAAATTGAAGAGAGAGGGCAGGGGAAGGAGGCAGCTTTGTGTATGTGAGGGGGGGTCCCCTTCACTTCCCCCTGCTCTAACCATTATGCCACTGAGGATTGTTTAATATGAACAAGGCAATTGCATTAAAATGCTTGGCAACTGGCTTCTTCCTTGAAAGCTTTGGAGATAGCTCTTTGTTGTGAACGTAGGTGGAACTGATCTCGGACCCATGAACGGAAGAGAACACCTGGAAATGAGGCAACACCTTTCATCCACCAGTCCACTGGCTCCATGATGCCAGTAGAAATAGAAGTCATGTTGGGAGAGAGGAAGATGCAGTTTATCTCTCTTTTGGGGGGTGGGGGGGGGGAGATAAGTAAGTGTCCAACGTGTGCCCCTCCCCTCCTCCTTCCCCCAAAAACGAAAACTTGACAGATAATTTTTATAAACCCCAAAGTAAGTAAGAAAACTCTGTAATTGAGAATGTATGGTGATGGCTGCAGGGAAAACTTCATGATCCTCACATCATGGGAATCATTCCACGAATTGTGCAAGATATTTTCAACTACATATACTCCATGGATGAAAACCTGGAATTTCACATCAAGGTGAGACTGATGATGATAGCATTTCGGGTAGCTGATCGATTGGAAAGATGAAACCCCAGATATGCTTTATGATTTTGTAAATTCGAGTTTTCTGGCTGCAGGTATCTTACTTTGAGATCTACTTGGATAAGATTCGTGACCTTCTTGACGGTAGGTGTTTCCACGACACGTTCTTTGATATGAACCTCGTCCGTCCTTCACAAGTCTAACTTCCTTGGTCACTGTAATTACAAGTGTTTGTACCAGTTCCCTCAACCCCACTTCCTTATGGAAAGTTTAATCTTCATTCCATTTTCCTCTGTTATTTTAGCCCAACCCCCCATGCAGACGAAAACGGGGTCTTGCAATCCCTTCTGTGGGTCGGTGTGTCTGTGTCTGTTCGGGTTGTAACGTTTTTACCATTTGAGCTTTTGTCATCCAATTTTCAAGAAAGCTTTATTATGATAATATAGAGAAGATTAATTCATAATTTTTTTGAAATATTTTTCATTATTATTATTATTATTATTATTATTGTTGTTCGACCCTTTTTTTGTTCTATTGTTTTTTTAAACATTTTTTTTTTTAACACAAACTTGACAACCACTTGTCCGATTAAGGCCTAAGTCACATTTGCTCTATGGCGGCCGTAACCCTCTCTCTCGATCTGCACAGAGAACGTGAGGCGTCTCAGAATATTCATGGCGCGCGAATTGTGGGCTTCAATCAGGGGGCCCTGATCATTCGCCGCCGCACACGTGGCATAATATTAACCAAGACGTAAAGGTACGCCCGTGATATATAACCCCGAGCGGAGTTATACACGATTTTCATCATTCTACATTTGCCCGTAGCAATTCGACCAAGACCCGAACAAAACAAAAGAATGGTAAAAATAAAAAAACCCACTCGTTACCGTCGTCTGTCTGGCCGCACGTTCGCCTAGGGCCCCCCTGCGGTCGCCTTGCGGTTGCCTTGCGGGCACCTTGCGTCTGCCTTGAAAATTCTATGCCGCGCAGGAACGCCCTAAGGTCACCGTGCGACATCAAATCAGAAGACCGCGAGCAGCGCCCCACGTTTCGGTTTCCACAATTTATAAATACGCCGTGCGGCTACCCGAAAAATAAAGCATATGTGACTGCTACATTGTGTGACCGTGGAAATTACATCCTGCTACGGCTGGAACACCACGGCCCTATTAAATGCAGCTGGCCGTAGATTTTGTAGACCCTACGGCCGCCGTGCCAAATGTGACTTTGGCCTAACACTAACTTTTCAGGGTAGGAACAACCCCCATGGAGAATATTTGAATTATAATTGTGATGTCATAGGTCACGTGGTATGCCAGCCATCTTGGATTAAATGCAAAAAAATTAAAAACTATATCTCTGAAACTGCTGATCGGAAAAAAAACTATATCTGAAACTGCTGATCGGAAAAATTTGAACCTTGGCACATCTCATTGAACTCCAAATGGGGAATAAAGGATTGTAAGGATGACATCATTGATGAAGTGGTCGACGAGGCACAAATGTTTTACCGGTAATCAAAATCCTTGTTTTCGATTGAGATTCAGTGTGTATGTCCAGGCCTTAACATTTTTATCAATTGAGCTTTTTTTCATTAAATCTTCAACAAACCATTATTATGAGATTGTGGAGAACACAAATTAATAGAATGTACAATATGTTTTTTTTTACTGTCGTTTTCGTCAAGTTTCGTTTGAGTACAAAGCGGACAGGCTTTGCATTTTGAGATGCTTTCTAGTTATTAAATTTATATCACTACCTGCTTATAGATCTTCTATTTTTTCCCCCTTCTTTTGTTGATGCAGTGTCTAAAACCAACCTCTCTGTCCATGAAGACAAGAATCGTGTTCCCTATGTTAAGGTAGATATCTCACCCTGATCTCCCTTTACACACCAATGGAGTACACATGAGATGTCAACATAATATGATGATGAATGGAGAAAGTTAGTCTGCTTGAGTGTTTCAAGTTGAAATGCCTTTGTTGTAATACTTTTGCGCTCATGCTATAAAAATGAACTTTGCATTTATGCTGAATGTACATTGCGCCAGCCATGTTACTCAGTAGTGTGGTTCAACATTTTCTGCAGCCTTTCAACAAATTCCTTTCACATAAATTGCGGGTTTTAGGCAAAATATCAAAGGCTTTGGCAGCTTCAGTCGAAGCAATGCGTCGGGCTCGGTTAAATGAGGGAGGTTGAAAGAGATTTAGGGAGCAACGAAAAGAAGTGCAAATCCAATATTGGTATAGCAACACAACTACTCTTCCTATGGGGTTTATTGTCTGGTCAAAGCTTGTGGTGAGGAAGCAAAACAAATGCATTGTGCCTATTGGCAGTATTGCAAGCTTGGTAATCTCTCACCACATGAGATTTGAGAGATGCATATTTAAATATGGAAACATTAAACCCTTAATCTGTGTAAAGGGCTACCTTGTGTGACATTTACAAAGAGGAGGGGCTTTGTTTTCAAAAATGATTCTTTATTTTCAGTTTATAACAATAAATGTACGTAATGTTACTGTTGCCAAACCAAATTTTTTCATTGCCTTCTACACATCTATTCAAAAAGCAGTTTATTTCAAACGTTTCTGCCACTGATCAAACTGGGGACATGTCCATGTGGAGGTCTCTGCATTATTTTAATTGCTTGGGATCCCCCAATTTGCTGGCTTCCTGTTGGGAATGGAAGTGAATGACTGCTTTTGTCACATGCAGGGATGCACTGAGCGGTTTGTATCCAGTCCTGAGGAGGTTATGGATGTGATCGACGAAGGGAAGGCAAACCGACATGTGGCAGTCACCAGTAAGGCACAAGACATCAACACTCTTTTTAGTCCTTGTTTAACATCTTTGATCCTAATCTATCCATTCATTCTGCAATGCTGTGAAAGGATTGTGACTTACGTTCATCTTTGCAAACCTTTTTTCCTCATCTTTTATCTCTCTTTTTTTTCTTTTTCCTTTCATTTTACCTTTCTCCCTTCTCTTTGTCTTTATCTCTCATCTCTTTTGTCAGGTTAGGCCTTGCTTAGCCTGGATAAATCGCTCACACTTAGCCTGCATAAATGACCAGTCATTGTCATCAAAGAGACAGGCTATATTATAACATCCGTAAAACAGCTCAAAACTAAGAATCTTAAACAGATGACAATTTGCTGAACTCCAATCCTTCTCGACAGCAACAACACAAAGAGTTCATGCACGTTGAAGACGGTGTATGGACCAATGTTCAGGCTCTTCGTCTGTTATGGATCAGATGGATCAACCTCTTAAGTGACAACCCCCCCCCCAAAAAAAGCTGTCATCTGAAGAAACATAACCATTTCATCTCAACTGTCAGAGACTCACAAAAATGAGATGCAAGACAATGTCCCTGTTACAGAGGTCCCACGCAGGCAGATACAAGTGTTAGTGCCATAGTCATGAAAGCGCAATTAAAATGGTCAGGTCATGTCGTCAGGATGTCAGAAGAGTGCGGACCAAAGAAGATATTGAGCGGAGAGTTCGTCAAAGGAAACAATCACAATGCAGGCAACATAAGAGGTACAAAGACGGCATGAAGTCGACCTTGAAGCTCTGCAACATCGATTTTGATAACTGAGAACAGGTAGCTCGAGATCAAAAATCGTGGCATAAGTTAGTACACAGTAGAGCATCTGGTGGAATATGTGATGAGGAAGCCAAGTGGTGCCTTCACACGTCTCATCAACAAGATCTCCAGTCATTTGCTCCAAAAACCAAACCCAGAGTTCACCTGTGCTCGGTGGGCAAGGTTTTTTCACGCAAGAATATGGCTTATTAGCCATAAACTGGCGCATCAAAACCCCTGAGATGTAAATTACAGCTGCCGTCTTCACACATGATAGACGAACACAATCTCGTTACCATTTTTACCCTTTCTTTATGAGTAAAGGTTTCTTTCTGTGATTTTTACTTCTTAGTATTGGAAGCATGGGGGTCCTGTATGCTTTCAGAGCGACCAGAAAAAGGGCTTTTATTCAGCTTTCAACCAGCATGCAGTTAATTGTTCTGCTCATGAAGATTTTATGCTGAAATGGTACTGTCAAAGACCGGTGTTTACACAAACGTTTTTCAGTTCATTTGATCATTGAACTGCTTATTTTGGTTCGTAGTCCATAAGAATGCACGGTGCAGGTCTCTTCTCCTTTGATAAACAAGCCTTTGTTCACTGTTCAGCTGTCTCTTTGGAGTAAGTTTTTGTGGGGTGAATATTTGTGTCATCAAATTGATTACCATATTTTCATGCAAATACCCTGTGGGCTATACGTTTAGTTCCCAAATTACGGGGTATACAGTATTTCACCATATGGCACGAGACAATAACCACAAGGGGCCGAGTTAAATGATCAAGGAGATACAAAAAGAGGCAATTTTTTTTTTGCAAGTTTAATTGTAATATTTTTACAATTCTTTCACATATTTTACGTACACATATCGAATTCCACAGATATTTAAGGAAGCGGTAAATCGTCTTCCATAATTCAAACACAAGACCAGCCTCTCTGTTGCTATGCTCTTCTGCAAGCTGACAATTTTTCAGTTTGAATTCGGCCGTGAAACTTTTACTTTTTCTCTTAGACGTATTGACAGCAGACATTGTACAGCAGGGAATTGTAATCGTATGGACAATTTCACATAATTATATAAAATTCAACAGCCTGCAGGGTATTTATATGTTTGTAATGGATGAGCAGAGTGGTTTCCGTCACGTTGGTACCGGAAACCACGCTTGTTTTCATCACAACGGTACAGTAAATTTTAATTACAACAACAACCCTTTCTCAAGATGTTCATTTTAATGTCAATTGGTTATTTATCGCAGTTGTATTTGAAAAGAGCCGTTCATTGGCCGTAGACATCAAAGCTGTGTCGGCTGCTGGAAATATGGAGATTGCATATATCGCGGTCGTGTGGAGAGGAAAGCTGGCTTGCGGGGTATCCCCATGTGCGGGTTATGTGTGCCTGAAATTTTGCGAGAGCACGTTTTTCCCACCAGGGGGCAGGTTTATCCCACATTTTTCCCACCACGGCCATACATTTCTAGTGCCCAACTGTGTCTGTAGACGTCCGCCTGCAGTTGGGTTATCTTTTTTTTTTTTTTTGGAGGTTGGTGGCAGAATTTGCACTCCGGCCAACGTAAAACCCTTCATTCTGCAAAACATAGAAAAATGCAAAGAAAACTAAAAACCCACTCTATGGGAGTACCTTCTGTGCAGCTGCCCTTCTCTGTTATCATCTGAGCTCAAGTGTTTGAACATCGGTATTGCAGCACTCTCTGAGGTTTGGAGACTGGATGGTGCTGAAATCATGGCGGGTGGTTACACCGACTATTGGTCTGGTTGCTCTGATGGTTAGCATGCCCTAGAAGTTGCAGTAGCTGTGTCCAATAAGCTGACTCCAATGATAATAATTGAGGTAACACCGGTCAACGAGCGTATTATGAGACTGAGGATTAATCACTCCTTGAGTGTCGTTTCCCTGGTCTCTGTATATGTTTCAACTGAGGCGAGTAATCTTACCGTGAAGGAGGCATTCTATGCCACGCTCGAGTCTGGTTGATCAGTGCCCCAGGTGAGATACTCTTTCAGTCTTTGGAGATTTCAATGCATCGACTGGAAATGATGGGGATGGTTATGAGACATGTGTTGGTCCCCATGGGTCTGGAACTGTGAACCAGAATAGCACTAAGTTCCTTCACTTTGCAAGAAGGCATGGTCATTGGGTGGCTGGTTCATGGTTTCAGCATCCACAGGCTCATCGCTGGACTTGGTATTCCAATGCTCTTGGTGTGGCAAAGGAAATTGAACGTGTGCTTATTGATGGTCACTGGAGGATGATCCAGAACTGCAGGGTCTACCGGAGTGCTCAGTTCCTCAATACTGACCACCGGCTTGTTGTAGCAACTCTGAAGTTGCAGCTCAAATCCGGGAGAATGTTATCATCTCAGCTTCGGCTGGATGTTGGCACGCTCAAGGATGAGAGGGTAGCTTAGGAGTTTGCGAACAGGCTGAGTGGAGATTTGGGGGGCATAGGTGCTTTGGGGAATCCTGAAGAGTTGTGGAGTGCCTTCAAGACCACCATCCTTGATGTTGTCGGAAGATAGCTTGGAACTCATTGTCGGGCGAAGAAGAATTTTATCTTTCAAGGGACACTGGATACCATTGACGAGAGTCCCAGGGCCAGGCTTAATGGCAGAGCTGAGCTGTTCAAGAAGTTGAAGCATAAAACTGTGTGTGTGTTGAGTGTGGACAAGGAGGTCTATGTGCAAGGAATCTATGAGTGGTTAGAGCATCACTTGTCGTCAGGTGATTATCGTCCTGCTTACAGGGGAAATCGCGCATTGCGGTCCTCCAAGCCTGTCCCTCGGTGTACTGCAGTAGAAGGGAGGGTGATGGGCTCTTGACAGAGGAGTCCGAAGTGAAGATCTGCTAGGCCAGTTACTTTGAGCAGCTGTACCAGGCTGATCCACCAGCTCTTGAGTTGGATGTCAGGGGTGTTACAATCCCTGTTGCTGACCCTCCAATCAACTGTGATCCACCTTAATTTGTGGATACACAGGCTGTGGTGAACCAGTTGAAATGGGGTGAAGCTCTTAGGATCTGTGGCATCCATGCTGAACTTCTCAAAGCTGGTGGAAATGCTGTACTCTCGTCGTTGCACGTAGTTCTGCGCTCTGCCTGGAACACAGGCATCATCCCAACTGACTGTAAGAGTGGCCTTGTTGTCCCTCTCTGGAAAGGGAAGGGTGATCGCCAGGATTGCAACAACTACCGAGAGGTGACGCTGCTCTCAGTGCCGGGCAAGGTCTTTGCTCGGATAATTCTTGATAGGGTTCGCCACCATCTGCTTGAGCCCCTGCACCCAGAGCAGTCAGGCTTTACACCAAAGAGGTCAACAATTGACCCTATCCCTGCTCTTCAGGTCCTCACCAAACGCAGACGAGAGTTTTGGCAGGGGCTGCTAGCAGCCTGTGTTTATCTCTGTAAAGTGTCCGATTCAGTGAATTGGGATGCCCTCTGGAGGATTCTTGGTTTTCGTGGGGTGCCACCAAAACCGATCAATCTGATGTCTGAACTATACTCTGGTACTGCGAGTGCTTTTTGATGTGGTGATACCATCTCTGAATTATTTTCAGTTGTTACTGGAGTTCGACAGGGGTGTGTACTGGCCCCCACACTTTTCAGCGCTTGTTTGGAGTGGATTCTTGGGAGGATGTCAGAGAGATCAAGCTGCGGTGCATCGTTTGGGAATGTCAAGATCTCTGATCTTGATTTCACAGATTATGTAGCGGAGACTGGATATCCTTTTTAGGGCCCTCAAGGTACTGAATGAGCAGTCTGACCTGCTGGGATTACGGGTTTCCTGGGTCAAAACGAAGATCCAGGCTTTCGCTGACATCTTGGATGCTGCTATCCTGTCTGTACTTGTTTGTGGCGAGGATGTTGAGGTCACGGAGAGATTCACTTACCTTGGCAGTGATATTCATGGCTGTGAGCCAGAGTTCAATCGATGTCTGGGTCGGGCCTGGGGAGTCAGGGATTCACTGGATCATGGGGTGTGGTGCTGTCGGTACCTGTGCAGGATGAAAGTCTGGGTCTTCAGGTCCTTGGTGTTTCCACTCTTGCTCTACGGATGTGAGACTTGGACTCTGACCAGTGATCTGTGATGGAAACTTAATTCCTTTGGTACCAGGTCTCTTCAGAGAATCCTTGGCTTTTGCTGGTCGGACTTTGTGTCCAACGAGCGGTTGCTGAGAGAGACTCAAATGAGATTTGATACCTGCATAGTCCGTGAGTGTCAGCGGTTGTAGACATGTGGCTCGTTTACCTGATGCTGATCCTGCTCACCAGATCCTCTCAGCAAGGGAGCGTCGTCAGTGGAGGAGGCCAATTGGCCGACCATGTGCCTTATGGTTGCAGCAGGTTGATCAGCATCTCAAGGAGATGGGGATGGGCCAGGCATCTGCCTGGGGGATGGCCAGACGAAGGCCCCTGGAGTACCGGCGGAAAGTGGATGCAGCGACTCGCTGTTCCGGCGCATGCCTAGCCCACGACTTTGGCAGGTTATTTGTGTGAAAATACGGTCAGAGTGGAAAGTTTTTCTTGTGATTTTGACCTTCCACATGTGAAAACTAGATCTGCACTCAGTGGATTGCACACCTCCTCCAGGCTGAACAGTTTAAGTTTTGTATCCCACTGATAGGCTGGATCTGCATCCTAACCTTTACCAAAATCTAATCGGATTGTTCTTGTCACCTACCCAACTCATCCACCAAGTTTTGTTACAACTCGTCCACAACCTTTTGAGATTTTTGCTATTTTTCGTTTTTGGCCCCATTTCTCCATGGTGAAGAATCACTTAAAGAATTCTCGTGTCCAGATCTTCATCAAAATCAAATCAATTCATCCTTGTCATACACCTAATCTGTCCACCAAGTTTCATGCGAATCTCCATAACGTTTTGAGATATCCTGTTCACAGACAAACAGACAGACAAACTAACAGGTGTGAATATATAACCTCCATCCACCTTCAGTGGCGGAGGTGGTAATGCGGAAATTTTCTGGGGAAATTGGCTCAGGGATTTTAAAACTTTTCGGGAACAAACAGACTCCATATGTGGAGATGGTATGGGAAAAAATATGGCCACCCCATCAAATGTGTACAAATATACAGTATAGACAAGTTTGGTCATCTGATCATGATCGGATTATTGAAACTTTAGTGAAATATCGAGAAGATTGGTGTTTTTAAACTGTAGAAAATATTAATTCGAGAGTGCAACATTACAAGAATGGGTCACATGGCCTCCTCAATTCCTTGTTTAAGGTCGTATATGAGCGTGTGACCCCTCGCTACACTCAGTGTCGGTCTTCGTTTTTCTCTCAGTGTCATCCTTTGTCCTGCGACTGCGGACCCTTTGTATATTACTTTATTTCCATTCTACATACGGAATATAATTCTCTCCTCCACCCCAATGTGTGCTGCAGACATGAATGAACACAGTTCACGCAGTCATTCCATCTTCCTCATCAATGTGAAACAGGAGAACATTGAGACAGAGCAGAAACTCAGTGGCAAGTTGTACTTGGTAGACTTGGCAGGCAGTGAAAAGGTGATTGACAGTGTGTGAAGGTCAGTTAGTTATTATTGAACATTTTAGCCTCTGCCTGTTACTAATTTGATAATTTGGTGTTCACAGGTCAGCAAGACTGGTGTGGAAGGCGCTCAGCTCGATGAGGCGAAGAACATCAACAGGTCTCTCTCTGCATTGGGGAATGTCATTTCTGCACTTGCTGAGGGCACGGTGAGCAGCAGACATTAATTGACAGTGAATGCTGCCTTTCTTCTTCACCCACAAGGAAGTTAGCTGTTAACAACACAAGATTAGGTGCATGTGATTGGAATTTTTTCTTTTTGGAGGTGGTCATTACTTGACACTCGTATGATGTGAATTAAGCATGTCGAGCTCAAATGTTGATATTGTTACTCTCACACTGCATCATTTGTTATGGAGGTTGTAAGAAATGATGAACACAGTGAATAGCACAGGAGTATCTGGCAGGAACGAAACCAGCAGGTCACTCATCCTCACATCTTGTTGATAACTCTTCTGATTCTGCTGATAGTTTTAACAAAATTGGCCTAACGCTGGTTAGGAAAGTGCTTTTATTCACAAATATAAGATTAATTAAAGAGCAAAATCAAGGTTAAAATAAATGAATGATAATAAAAAGGCTAAACTCGGTGTTTGCATCGAAATCTTGTGTCCAAAACACATCGCTTTCTACACACATTACCCAGTCGCACCCAACTGTCCCTGGACTCTGTGTCCTTTTCTCCTGACAAGGTGGAGAGCTTGCTTTCAAACCTCGACTCAGATTCTGCAACCGGTCCAGACGGCATCAGCCCACGTGTCCTAAAAACCTGCTTCTCTGCTCTTGCTCACCCTCTCTCTGTTCTATTCACCCTCTCATTTGCTCAAGGTCATCTGCCATCTGCTTGGAAATCAGCAAATATTACTGTCCTGCATAAAACGGTGCAAAAACAGATCCCTGCAACTACAGACCAATCAGCCTTCTCCCAATCATCAGCAAGGTAGCAAGTTATGGAATCATCATCGCTTCAGACATTAAATCCTTCCTCTTCTCCAATGGCTTGATTCCGATCATCAATTTGGTTTCAGACCAGGTCACTCCACCCTGGATATGCTGCTTCTGCTCTCCCAACAATGGATGGAGGTACTCAATGCCAGACATGAAATCAGAGCCCTATCCCTAGACATATCACGTGCTTTTGACATGGTCTGGCACCCTGCCTGCTCACCAAACTCTCTTCCTATGGTGTCCAAGGCCATCTCCACTCATGCCTCGCAGACTTCCTCTCCTGTCGCAGTCAACGTGTGGCCCTAAATGGAGTTCTCTCATCCCTCTTCCTGTCCAGGCTGGAGTTCCTCAAGGCAGCATTCTGGCCCTGTTCTTTTTCTGGTTTCATCAATGATCTCTCCGACTCTCTGGAAAATCCTCTTCATCTCTTTGCTGATGACTCCACCCTCTGCCATGCCATATGTCATCCCAGACGCAAGCAACAGCTTCTTTCGCTCACTGCAGATCTGGGTGAAATCACAAACTGGTCCAACACGTGGAACATGTCTTTGAATCGGGACAAATCTCACACTCTCACTATGTCTCTCTGAAAGGACCGTTGGAAAACTCCCCAATCTACTTTCTCAACAATCCTCTGGAAGAAGTCTTTTCTTTCAAGCTTCTGGGTCTCACTATCTGCCATGATCTTTCCTGGGAAAGCCACATTTACAACCTCGCCTCCAAAGCAGTCGCTGACTGGGAATCCTCCGTCGTGCAAAGTCCTTCCTCGCCCACCTGAGCTCCTGACCACATACAAAGCTTTCGTCCACAGCCTGATGAAGTATTGTTTTCCCCTCTGGGCTGGTGCTCCTGCCCCCACCTTTCTCGGCTTCACGCTGTAGAAACCAAGGCATTTTCGGATCATTGGTATCTCCCACGATGAGGCTGAGTCTTTGGGCCTCTCACTCTCTCACCGCAGGCAGGTCGGTGGTCTTTCGGTCTTCTACCGTCTCCTCTCCGGTTCGCCCCTCCCCCCCCCCCCCCCGCTGTGTCTGCGATTTGTCCCCTCCATATTTCCGCAGGGCGCTCAAGGTCCGCCAACACCCCCTTCTGGTAAAACTGCCAAAATCATGAATCACTGCTCACCTTCACTCTTTCATTCCTCATTTTTTCCTGCCTTTGGAATAAACTTCCTCACTCTGTTAAATCCCATTCTTCCCCTCCAGGCCTTCAAAACAGCTGTTCACCACACCCTCTTATCGTCCCCAATCGAAATCCTCGATCTTTTCTACCCCCGTTAATCCACCACCGAACCTACCTCCTTCAAATTCCCTGCTTTCCTTCCTGAAAGTCCTGTAATGTCCATCTTGTTACCCCATGTTCCCCACCCCATCCCTCTCCCTTCCACAGATCTCCTAAAGTCTCTGTTCCCACTGTTTTGTCCTTCCACTCCCCGCCCCTCTTGTCTCATGCCCCCTTGCTGTGCGTTGTGTTTTAGCTCTCATACGACCCTCGACAAGGTATACAAAAAAGAAAAGGCAAACTCTGCTGACCTGAATTGAAGGTGCAATACTCACAGATTCCTGTGCCACTTTCACTTTGAGCGATAAACAAATTGCAGGAAGAGGCCATAAGGCCCATCAAGCCTGCAGTTTTATTTCCAACTAGTGGTGTATCCTTTCAAATGCATAGCGTCAAGCAAGGAAGCAGCACATACCATTTCAAAGTCTTGTATGACTTGACTGTAGTTCAAACATCTGACCTCTCAGACTCAGAGCGGATGCTCCAACCATGACACTACGAAGTTGCTTAAATCAAGCAGCATCTTACTATAATTCACCGTCCGCCCGTCCGTCTGTTCCCAGGTACCGCAAAAACAAGCTGACCGATCGCAACCATTTTTGGGGGTGTGTAATTCTGGGACCCCTTGGAGTAAAATAGGCATAAATATAATAACATGATGGCTCCCGTAGGGAGCGGGTGCTGCTAGTATAAATAAATGTTAAACAGTGAGGAAAACAAATACGATGGGACAAAAATAATCAGAGAGAATGGAAACTCAGTGTGAATGTTGGAATCTTCTTTGTCTTCTTCTTCAAGCGGCCACAATTATTCCCTTGTTATTGTGGGATTGATCGGGGAAAGCTTGGCCAAGTCTTTTATTAACTGGCTGGCCAGTCTGATGTTTGATGTTTGAATAAAGTTAGGGCAGGAATTTGTAATTTGTTCACGGTGCTGACAATAGAGCTCACCTATTCTTTGCGAACGAGACCGTGGATCTTTAACGCCTATCAACTAATGCTGAGGATGAGATGCCCAGTTTAACGTCCATCCAAGGGATGGCACACACATTGATGTATCACTCTGCTTGTCGAACACAAGGATGACAGTTTATAGCTGGGTCGGGATTCAATTCAAACCCAGGCTAAACCTCTCGTGGCAGGCGAGTCTGCATTCCTCTAGCCATAAGGAAGGCTAGAGGCCATAAGGCCTCTTGCTGGCCTGTCTTAAAACATACAATTAAGGGTCATCTGCAACACAAAAGTCTTCAAGACCTCGCTTTGTGTTCTGTGAAAGGTAACCAAACCAGAAAATGTATTCATGTTCCGAGCAGAAAATCATTAACATGACAACTATTTGGGGGGGGGGTTTGACATTGAGCACAGTCACATGACAGACCGAATGAACTTGTTCTCTATTGTTTTGTTTCTGCGGTTGTTGTTTAATGTTTTTTTTTTGTTTTGTTTTTTTGTGATTCAGTTCATTGTGAAATGAGAGCAGAAGTACCCCAGATTTCCCCCCCCCCCCATTGTGGTAGATTAACTGAAACCCATACAACGATGTATGCCTGGTGTTGGTCTAATGGCGAGAGTGGTGGGTTTAGAATCCTAGGTCCTGAGTTCAAATCCTGCTTGGCTGTTGAATTAATACCAGGTGGGGTTGACTCAGCTATCATCCTTCGTAGGTCAGCAAAATGAGTACCAGCATGCTGGTATCTGCGTCAGAGTGGCGACCTGTCCAGGATTGTACCAATAGCCAAGGAGACGTCTTCGGCAGCACCAACACTCTGCACAGTATGGTCCCAATGGATAGATGGATGGATACACTGATGTATGCCATCCACAGCCATACTAGTAATTGTAAAAGATCAAGCATCAAATGAAATGACAGCACGACCACATTGGCAAGCATGATTCCACTGCACCAAGGCTGAACTTGGAATAACGTGATTCAACTGTCATAGATGTTTTCCAGAAATTACTTTACGCGGCACTACAAATGTTTAATTGATGTTGAGGTGTTTGCAAAAGTTACGATGAAATAAGAGGAAGCCTGTTTTTAAACGTGGTCAAACATTCGTACCATCTCGCATTTCTTTTCATTTAGAAAACACATGTGCCTTATCGAGACAGCAAAATGACAAGGATCCTGCAGGATTCGCTTGTGGGAACTGCGGACCACTATAATCATTTGCTGCTCACCATCACTGTTCAACGAGGCAGAGACAAAGTCGACGCTTATGTTTGGACAGAGGTTTGTTCAGAGTTGAGCAATTTTTAGATGTGTAGAGATGCATGGATGAATGATCTGCTAAAGTCATGGGACCTGATGAGCTTTGGAAATAGAGTTGTTGGGATAGTTGGAATGTACTTTGCTATGTATCCTATTCTGTTCTGGAGCAATATCTTCTCCAGTATGAAAAAGTAGTTTTGATGATCGAGTAAGATTTATTTTATTTTTTCAAAATTTGGATGTGGATTGTCTGGACGTAAAACCAACTTGAGCCTTCTTCCTGTAATTGCTTGTGGTTTAACGGCTGCATGCTATGCGCAGAGCCAGAACCATCAAGACAGTGAGTGTGAACTTGGAGCTCACTGCAGAGGAATGGAAGAAGAATATGAGAAGGAGAAAGAAAAGGGAAGAACCTGAAACTGGCATTGCAGCGCCTCGAGGCTGAGCTTGCACGTTGGGAAAGGTGAGAATTCTAGTGCACAATTAAGGGCAGAACCTTTGTTTTTTGTTTTTTCAGAATAAAAGTTTATATTTAAGCCATTGTTACTGATGCAGCACCCAGAACACAGTGGAATCCTATTTATTTATTGCTTCCACTCTCTCCTTGCCTATCCGACTGCTGGGTCACTTAAGGGGTCTTGGGGGTGAACTCGCATGGATTGACAATCATGTCCATTGTTTTCCACCAGAAAAAAAAAAAATTCTAAACGTGGGTTCTCTCTCTTTTCTCTCTCTCTCGCGTCGTCTCTCTTTTCTCTCCTTTCTCTCTTTCTCTCTTTCTCGTTCTTTCTCTCTTTCTCTCTCTTTCTCTCTCTTTCTCTCTCTTTCTCTCTCTTCTCTCCCTTTCTTTCTCTCCTCTCTCCTTTCTCTCCTTTATCTCTTTCTCTCTCTTCTTCTCTCTCTCTCCCTTTCTCTTCTCTCTCTCCTCTTTCTCTCTCTTTCTCTCTCTTCTCTCTCCCCTCTCTTCCTCCTTCTTTCCTCTCCTTCTCTCCTCTCTTCTTCCTCTCTCTTGCTCTCTCTTTCTCTCTCTTTCTCTCTTTCTCTCTCTTTCTCCCTCTCTTTCTCTCCTCTCTTTTCCCTCCTCCTTCTCTCTTCTTCTCTCCTCCTCTTCTCTTTCCTCTTCCTCCTCTCTTCTTTCTCTCTCTCCTTTTCTCTCCCTCTCCACGTCTTCTTTTCTCTCCTTTTCTTCCTCGTGTTCCTTCTCTCTTCTCTCTCCCGCTTCTGCTTCATCGTCTTCTGCCAATTGCATCCATTTTGACGATGTAATTTTGCTGCACTGTGGTACAAAACTGTTCATTTGTTAAAATTTAAGTGTCACACAAATTTTTTTGTCAATTTAAAGTTTGTTTTGTTTAACCTCCCTGAGTATGTAGTTTGTGAATGGCCTCCAGGGTTGGTCTAC
>CM068964.1:55160993-55176582 GCA_035128595.1 Eptatretus atami
AAGAGAGAGATAGTTTATCCCACATTTTTCCCACCACGGCCATACATTTCTAGTGCCCAACTGTGTCTGTAGACGTCCGCCTGCAGTTGGGTTATCTTTTTTTTTTTTTTTGGAGGTTGGTGGCAGAATTTGCACTCCGGCCAACGTAAAACCCTTCATTCTGCAAAACATAGAAAAATGCAAAGAAAACTAAAACCCACTCTATGGGAGTACCTTCTGTGCAGCTGCCCTTCTCTGTATCATCTGAGCTCAAAGTGTTTGAACATCGTATTGCAGCACTCTCTGAGGTTTGGAGACTGGATGGTCTGAAATCATGCGGGTGGTTACACCGACTATTGGTCTGGTTGCTCTGATGGTTAGCATGCCCTAGAAGTTGCAGTAGCTGTGTCCAATAAGCTGACTCCAATGATAATAATTGAGGTAACACCGGTCAACGAGCGTATTATGAGACTGAGGATTAATCACTCCTTGAGTGTCGTTTCCTGGTCTCTGTATATGTTTCAACTGAGGCGAGTAATCTTACCGTGAAGGAGGCATTCTATGCCACGCTCGAGTCTGGTTGATCAGTGCCCCAGGTGAGATACTCTTTCAGTCTTTGGAGATTTCAATGCATCGACTGGAAATGATGGGATGGTTATGAGACATGTGTTGGTCCCATGGGTCTGGAACTGTGAACCAGAATAGCACTAAGTTCCTTCACTTTGCAAGAAGGCATGGTCATTGGGTGGCTGGTTCATGGTTTCAGCATCCACAGGCTCATCGCTGGACTTGGTATTCCAATGCTCTTGGTGTGGCAAAGGAAATTGAACGTGTGCTTATTGATGGTCACTGGAGGATGATCCAGAACTGCAGGGTCTACCGGAGTGCTCAGTTCCTCAATACTGACCACCGGCTTGTTGTAGCAACTCTGAAGTTGCAGCTCAAATCCGGGAGAATGTTATCATCTCAGCTTCGGCTGGATGTTGGCACGCTCAAGGATGAGAGGGTAGCTTAGGAGTTTGCGAACAGGCTGAGTGAGATTTGGGGGCATAGGTGCTTTGGGGAATCCTGAAGAGTTGTGGAGTGCCTTCAAGACCACCATCCTTGATGTTGTCGGAAGATAGCTTGGAACTCATTGTCGGGCGAAGAAGAATTTTATCTTTCAAGGGACACTGGATACCATTGACGAGAGTCCCAGGGCCAGGCTTAATGGCAGAGCTGAGCTGTTCAAGAAGTTGAAGCATAAAACTGTGTGTGTGTTGAGTGTGGACAAGGAGGTCTATGTGCAAGGAATCTATGAGTGGTTAGAGCATCACTTGTCGTCAGGTGATTATCGTCCTGCTTACAGGGGAAATCGCGCATTGCGGTCCTCCAAGCCTGTCCTCGGTGTACTGCAGTAGAAGGGAGGGTGATGGGCTCTTGACAGAGGAGTCCGAAGTGAAGATCTGCTAGGCCAGTTACTTTGAGCAGCTGTACCAGGCTGATCCACCAGCTTTGAGTTGGATGTCAGGGTGTTACAATCCCTGTTGCTGACCCTCCAATCAACTGTGATCCACCTTAATTTGTGGATACACAGGCTGTGGTGAACCAGTTGAAATGGGGTGAAGCTCTAGGATCTGTGGCATCCATGCTGAACTTCTCAAGCTGGTGGAAATGCGTACTCTCGTCGTTGCACGTAGTTCTGCGCTCTGCCTGGAACACAGGCATCATCCCAACTGACTGTAAGAGTGGCTTGTTGTCCCTCTCTGGAAAGGGAAGGGTGATCGCCAGGATTGCAACAACTACCGAGAGGTGACGCTGCTCTCAGTGCCGGGCAAGGTCTTTGCTCGATAATTCTTGATAGGGTTCGCCACCATCTGCTTGAGCCCCTGCACCCAGAGCAGTCAGGCTTTACACCAAAGAGGTCAACAATTGACCCTATCCCTGCTCTTCAGGTCCTCACCAAACGCAGACGAGAGTTTTGGCAGGGGCTGCTAGCAGCCTGTGTTTATCTCTGTAAAGTGTCCGATTCAGTGAATTGGGATGCCCTCTGGAGGATTCTTGGTTTTCGTGGGTGCCACCAAAACCGATCAATCTGATGTCTGAACTATACTCTGGTACTGCGAGTGCTTTTTGATGTGGTGATACCATCTCTGATTATTTTCAGTTGTTACTGGAGTTCGACAGGGGTGTGTACTGGCCCCCACACTTTTCAGGCTTTGTTGGAGTGGATTCTTGGGAGGATGTCAGAGAGATCAAGCTGCGGTGCATCGTTTGGGAATGTCAAGATCTCTGATCTTGATTTCACAGATTATGTAGCGGAGACTGGATATCCTTTTTAGGGCCCTCAAGGTACTGAATGAGCAGTCTGACCTGCTGGGATTACGGGTTTCCTGGGTCAAAACGAAGATCCAGGCTTTCGCTGACATCTTGGATGCTGCTATCCTGTCTGTCTTGTTTGTGGCGAGGATGTTGAGGTCACGGAGAGATTCACTTACCTTGGCAGTGATATTCATGGCTGTGAGCCAGAGTTCAATCGATGTCTGGTCGGGCCTGGGAGTCAGGGATTCACTGGATCATGGGGTGTGGTGCTGTCGGTACTGTGCAGGATGAAAGTCTGGGTCTTCAGGTCCTTGGTGTTTCCACCTTTGCTCTACGGATGTGAGACTTGGACTCTGACAGTGATCTGTGATGGAAACTTAATTCCTTTGGTACCAGGTCTCTTCAGAGAATCCTTGGCTTTTGCTGGTCGGACTTTGTGTCCAACGAGCGGTTGCTGAGAGAGACTCAAATGAGATTTGATACCTGCATAGTCCGTGAGTGTCAGCGGTTGTAGACATGTGGCTCGTTTACCTGATGCTGATCCTGCTCACCAGATCCTCTCAGCAAGGGAGCGTCGTCAGTGGAGGAGGCCAATTGGCCGACCATGTGCCTATATGGTTGCAGCAGGTTGATCAGCATCTCAAGGAGATGGGGATGGGCCAGGCATCTGCCTGGGGGATGGCCAGACGAAGGCCCTGGAGTACCGGCGGAAAGTGGATGCAGCGACTCGCTGTTCCGGCGCATGCCTAGCCCACGACTTTGGCAGGTTATTTGTGTGAAAATACGGTCAGAGTGGAAAGTTTTTCTTGTGATTTTGACCTTCCACATGTGAAAACTAGATCTGCACTCAGTGGATTGCACACCTCCTCCAGGCTGAACAGTTTAAGTTTTGTATCCACTGATAGGCTGGATCTGCATCCTAACCTTTACCAAAATCTAATCGGATTGTTCTTGTCACCTACCCAACTCATCCACCAAGTTTTGTTACAACTCGTCCACAACCTTTTGAGATTTTTGCTATTTTTCGTTTTGGCCCCATTTCTCCATGGTGAAGAATCACTTAAAGAATTCTCGTGTCCAGA
This sequence comes from Eptatretus atami, assembly GCA_035128595.1. NCBI lineage: Eukaryota > Metazoa > Chordata > Myxini > Myxiniformes > Myxinidae > Eptatretus > Eptatretus atami. The sequence continues at coordinate 55,164,356 of CM068964.1, forward strand.
TCTTCATCAAAATCAAATCAATTCATCCTTGTCATACACCTAATCTGTCCACCAAGTTTCATGCGAATCTCATAACGTTTTGAGATATCCTGTTCACAGACAAACAGACAGACAACTAACAGGTGTGAATATATAACCTCCATCCACCTTCAGTGGCGGAGGTGGTAATGCGGAAATTTTCTGGGGAAATTGGCTCAGGGATTTTAAACTTTTCGGGAACAAACAGACTCCATATGTGGAGATGGTATGGGAAAAAATATGGCCACCCCATCAAATGTGTACAAATATACAGTATAGACAAGTTTGGTCATCTGATCATGATCGGATTATTGAAACTTTAGTGAAATATCGAGAAGATTGGTGTTTTTAAACTGTAGAAAATATTAATTCGAGAGTGCAACATTACAAGAATGGGTCACATGGCCTCCTCATTTCCTTGTTTAAGGTCGTATATGAGCGTGTGACCCCTCGTACACTCAGTGTGTCTTCGTTTTTCTCTCAGTGTCATCCTTTGTCCTGCGACTGCGGACCCTTTGTATATTACTTTATTTCCATTCTACATACGGAATATAATTCTCTCCTCCACCCAATGTGTGCTGCAGACATGAATGAACACAGTTCACGCAGTCATTCCATCTTCCTCATCAATGTGAAACAGGAGAACATTGAGACAGAGCAGAAACTCAGTGGCAAGTTGTACTTGGTAGACTTGGCAGGCAGTGAAAAGGTGATTGACAGTGTGTGAAGGTCAGTTAGTTATTATTGAACATTTTAGCCTCTGCCTGTTACTAATTTGATAATTTGGTGTTCACAGGTCAGCAAGACTGGTGTGGAAGGCGCTCAGCTCGATGAGGCGAAGAACATCAACAGGTCTCTCTCTGCATTGGGGAATGTCATTTCTGCACTTGCTGAGGGCACGGTGAGCAGCGACATTAATTGACAGGAATGCTGCTTCTTCTCATCCACAAGGAAGTTAGTTGTTAACAACACAAGATTAGGTGCATGTGATTGGAATTTTTTCTTTTGGAGGTGGTCATTACTTGACACTCGTATGATGTGAATTAAGCATGTCGAGCTCAAATGTTGATATTGTTACTCTCACACCTGCATCATTTGTTATGGAGGTTGTAAGAAATGATGAACACAGTGAATAGCACAGGAGTATCTGGCAGGAACGAAACCAGCAGGTCACTCATCCTCACATCTTGTTGATAACTCTTCTGATTCTGCTGATAGTTTTAACAAAATTGGCCTAACGCTGGTTAGGAAAGTGCTTTTATTCACAAATATAAGATTAATTAAAGAGCAAAATCAAGGTTAAAATAAATGAATGATAATAAAAAGGCTAAACTCGGTTTTGCATCGAAATCTTGTGTCCAAAACACATCGCTTTCTACACACATTACCCAGTCGCACCCAACTGTCCCTGGACTCTGTGTCCTTTTCTCCTGACAAGGTGGAGAGCTTGCTTTCAAACCTCGACTCAGATTCTGCAACCGGTCCAGACGGCTCAGCCCACGTGTCCTAAAAACCTGCTTCTCTGCTCTTGCTCACCCTCTCTCTGTTCTATTCACCTCTCATTTGCTCAAGGTCATCTGCCATCTGCTTGGAAATCAGCAAATATTACTGTCCTGCATAAACGGTGCAAAAACAGATCCCTGCAACTACAGACCAATCAGCCTTCTCCCAATCATCAGCAAGGTTATGGAATCATCATCGCTTCAGACATTAAATCCTTCCTCTTCTCCAATGGCTTGATTTCCGATCATCAATTTGGTTTCAGACCAGGTCACTCCACCCTGGATATGCTGCTTCTGCTCTCCCAACAATGGATGGAGGTACTCAATGCCAGACATGAAATCAGAGCCCTATCCCTAGACATATCACGTGCTTTTGACATGGTCTGGCACCCTGCCTGCTCACCAAACTCTCTTCCTATGGTGTCCAAGGCCATCTCCACTCATGCTCGCAGACTTCCTCTCCTGTCGCAGTCAACGTGTGGCCCTAAATGGAGTTCTCTCATCCCTCTTCCTGTCCAGGCTGGAGTTCCTCAAGGCAGCATTCTGGGCCCTGTTCTTTTTCTGGTTTTCATCAATGATCTCTCCGACTCTCTGGAAAATCCTCTTCATCTCTTTGCTGATGACTCCACCCTCTGCCATGCCATATGTCATCCCTAGACCGGCAAGCAACAGCTTCTTCGCTCACTGCAGATCTGGGTGAAATCACAAACTGGTCCAACACGTGGAACATGTCTTTGAATCGGGACAAATCTCACACTCTCACTATGTCTCTCTGAAAGGACCGTTGGAAAACTCCCCAATCTACTTTCTCAACAATCCTCTGGAAGAAGTCTTTTCTTTCAAGCTTCTGGGTCTCACTATCTGCCATGATCTTTCCTGGGAAAGCCACATTTACAACCTCGCCTCCAAAGCCAGTCGCTGACTGGGAATCCTCCGTCGTGCAAAGTCCTTCCTCGCCCACCTGAGCTCCTGACCACATACAAAGCTTTCGTCCACAGCCTGATGAAGTATTGTTTTCCCCTCTGGGCTGGTGCTCCTGCCCCCACCTTTCTCGGCTTCACGCTGTAGAAACCAAGGCATTTCGGATCATTGGTATCTCCCACGATGAGGCTGAGTCTTTGGGCCTCTCACTCTCTCACCGCAGGCAGGTCGGTGGTCTTTCGGTCTTCTACCGTCTCCTCTCCGGTTTCGCCCCTCCCCCCCCCCCCCCCGCTGTGTCTGCGATTTGTCCCCTCCATATTTCCGCAGGGCGCTCAAGGTCCGCCACACACCCCCTTCTGGTAAAACTGCCAAAATCATGAATCACTGCTCACCTTCACTCTTTCATTCCTCATTTTTTCCTGCCTTTGGAATAAACTTCCTCACTCTGTTAAATCCCATTCTTCCCTCCAGGCCTTCAAAACAGCTGTTCACCACACCCTCTTATCGTCCCCAATCGAAAATCCTCGATCTTTTCTACCCCCGTTAATCCACCCCGAACCTACCTCCTTCAAATTCCCTGCTTTCCTTCCTGAAAGTCCCTGTAATGTCCATCTTGTTTACCCCATGTTCCCCACCCCATCCCTCTCCCTTCCACAGATCTCCTAAAGTCTCTGTTCCCACTGTTTTGTCCTTCCACTCCCGCCCCTCTTGTCTCAATGCCCCCCTTGCTGTGCGTTGTGTGTTAGCTCTCATACGAGCCTCGACAAGGTATACAAAAAAGAAAAGGCAAACTCTGCTGACCTGAATTGAAGGTGCCATACTCACAGATTCCTGTGCCACTTTCACTTTGAGCGATAAACAAAATTGCAGGAAGAGGCCATAAGGCCCATCAAAGCCTGCAGTTTTATTTCCAACTAGTGGTGTATCCTTTCAAATGCATAGCGTCAAGCAAGGAAGCAGCACATACCATTTCAAAGTCTTTCGTATGACTTGACTGTAGTTCAAACATCTGACCTCTCAGACTCAGAGCGGATGCTCCAACCATGACACTACCGAAGTTGCTTAAATCAAGCAGCATCTTACTATAATTCACCGTCCGCCCGTCCGTCTGTTCCCAGGTACCGCAAAAACAGCTGAACCGATCGCAACCATTTTTGGGGGTGTGTAATTCTGGGACCCCTTGGAGTAAAATAGGCATAAATATAATAACATGATGGCTCCCGTAGGGAGCGGGTGCTGCTAGTATAAATAAATGTTAAACAGTGAGGAAAACAAATACGATGGGACAAAATAATCAGAGAGAATTGGAAACTCAGTGTGAATGTTGGAATCTTCTTTGTCTTCTTCTTCAACGGCCACAATTATTCCCTTGTTATTGTGGGATTGATCGGGGAAAGCTTGGCCCAAGTCTTTTATTAACTGGCTGGCCATGTCTGATGTTTGATGTTTGAATAAAGTTAGGGCAGGAATTTGTAATTTGTTCACGGTGCTGACAATAGAGCTCACCTATTCTTTGCGAACGAGACCGTGGGATCTTTAACGCCTATCAACTAATGCTGACGGATGAGATGCCCAGTTTAACGTCCATCCAAGGGATGGCACACACATTGATGTATCACTCTGCTTGTCGAACACAAGGATGACAGTTTATAGCTGGGTCGGGATTCAATTCAAACCCAGGCTAAACATCCTCGTGGCAGGCGAGTCTGCATTCCTCTAGCCATAAGGAAGGCTAGAGGCCATAAGGCCTCTTGCTGGCCTGTCTTAAACATACAATTAAGGGTCATCTGCAACACAAAAGTCTTCAAGAACCTTCGCTTTGTGTTCTGTGAAAGGTAACCAAACCAGAAAATGTATTCATGTTCCGAGCAGAAAATCATTACACATGACAACTATTTTGGGGGGGGGGGGGTTTGACATTGAGCACAGTCACATGACAGACCGAATGAACTTGTTCTCTATTGTTTTGTTTCTGCGGTTGTTGTTTAATGTTTTTTTTTTGTTTTGTTTTTTTGTGATTCAGTTCATTGTGAAATGAGAGCAGAAGTACCCAGATTTCCCCCCCCCCCCCATTGTGTAGATTAACTGAAACCCATACAACGATGTATGCCTGGTGTTGGCTTAATGGCGAGAGTGGTGGGTTTAGGATCCTAGGGTCCTGAGTTCAAATCCTGCTTGGCTGTTGAATTAATACCAGGTGGGGTTGACTCAGCCTATCATCCTTCGTAGGTCAGCAAAAATGAGTACCAGCATGCTGGTATCCTGCGTCAGAGTGGCGACCTGTCCAGGATTGTACCCAATAGCCAAGGAGACGTCTTCGGCAGCACCAACACTCTGCACAGTATGGTCCCAATGGATAGATGGATGGATACACTGATGTATGCCATCCACAGCCATACTAGTAAATTGTAAAAGATCAAGCATCAAATAGAAATGACAGCACGACCACATTGGCAAGCAATGATTCCACTGCACCAAGGCTGAACTTGGAATAACGTGATTCAACTGTCATAGATGTTTTCCAGAAATTACTTTACGCGGCACTACAAATGTTTAATTGATGTTGAGGTGTTTGCAAAAGTTACGATGAATAAAGAGGAAGCCTGTTTTTAAACGTGGTCAAACATTCGTACCATCTCGCATTTCCTTTTCATTTAGAAAACACATGTGCCTTATCGAGACAGCAAAATGACAAGGATCCTGCAGGATTCGCTTGGTGGGAACTGCCGGACCACTATAATCATTTGCTGCTCACCATCACTGTTCAACGAGGCAGAGACAAAGTCGACGCTTATGTTTGGACAGAGGTTTGTTCAGAGTTGAGCAATTTTTAGATGTGTAGAGATGCATGGATGAATGGATCTGCTAAAGTCATGGGACCTGATGAGCTTTGGAAATAGAGTTGTTGGGATAGTTGGAATGTACTTTGCTATGTATCCTATTCTGTTCTGGAGCAATATCTTCTCCAGTATGAAAAGTAGTTTTGATGATCGAGTAAGATTTATTTTATTTTTTTCAAATTTGGATGTGGATTGTCTGGACGTAAAACCAACTTGAGCCTTCTTCCTGTAATTGCTTGTGGTTTAACGGGCTGCATGCTATGCGCAGAGCCAAGACCATCAAGAACCAGGTGAGTGTGAACTTGGAGCTCACTGCAGAGGAATGGAAGAAGAAATATGAGAAGGAGAAAGAAAAGGGTAAGAACCTGAAACTGGCATTGCAGCGCCTCGAGGCTGAGCTTGCACGTTGGAGGAAAGGTGAGAATTCTAGTGCACAATTAAGTGCAGAACCTTTGTTTTTGTTTTTTCAGAATAAAAGTTTATATTTAAACCATTTGTTACTGATGCAGCACCCAGAACACAGTGGAATCCTATTTATTTATTGCTTCCACTCTCTCCTTGCCTATCCCGACTGCTGGGTCACTTTGAGGGTCTTGGGGGTGAACTCGCATGGATTGACAACCCATTGTTTTCCACCAGAAAAAAAAAACATCTCTCTCTCTTCTCTTCTTCCTCTTCTCTCTCTCCTCTCTCTCTCTCTCTCTCTCTCTCGTCTCTCTCTCTTTCTCTCTCTCTCGTCGTCTTCTGCCATTGCACCATTTGACGATGTAATTTTGCTGCACTGTGGTCAAAACTTGTTCATTGTTAAAATTTAAGTCACACAATTTTTGTCAATTTAAGTTTGTTTTGTTTAACCTCCTGAGTATGTAGTTTGTGAATGGCCTCCAGGGTGGCTACCCTGTTTTCATCAAGTGTGTTCTACCCTTTTGATACACCCATTGCCACTTCTTTAGGGGACAATGTTCCAGAAAGTGAGCAATGCGACCTCAAGGACAGGCGAATTCCAGAGGCAATGGTGGTTGACAACGCACCCAGTGCGGAGAACACTAATGCTCAACTACAGCTGTCAGACAGCGACCAACGACAACTAGAGCAAGAACTCAGCTGCTTTTACAAGCAGCTTGATGACAAGGTGCTCATTTTATTTGATATTTGCCTTTTCAATTCATTCCTCGTTCACGTTTGTCTAAGGTGCGTTTACTTGTGTACATTTTTTTTTTCTTGTTACGTTGTCTGAGCATTGATGTCATGTGACGTAATTTTACTGTTTCCATGAATATGGCACATTGATTCGAAAAAATAATTCACTGGGCCCTGCTGTAAGCAAGGATCACCATGTTGAGTCTGGCTCTTCACAAACTGCAAACAAGTAACCATGATGCTTTTTGTACATTGTCAAAGCTTTGTAAAAAATATATATTGTCACTCACATCTGCTTATGGTGACATGTAAATTGAGGAATACCAGGCTCTTTGTTGTACATACACTTCTCTTAAAAATTTACTCTGGTATTATCTACACACGAATGTGTTGTGTGTGTGTGTGTGTGTGTGTGTGTGTGTGTGTGTGTGTGTGTGTGTGTGTGTGTGTGTGTGTGCCGTGTATGCGTGCGTGTCCTCCATAACACCAAAATCTTAAATCCTAACAGCCTGAAACTTTGCAAGCATACTAAGAAAACTTTGCACGCATACTAAAACACCCTTTGATAGATAATTCACAGCCTTATTTAATTATATCCTTCATCAGGTGCATCCTCGGCCACCTTGTTCTCTGGGGTCTTAAGGCATTTCCTGGGTAACCTCGCTGGGTTCTGAAGCCACCATGTTTTTTGGCCTGCTCGACCGAGCCTTAACTTGGAACAGGCCATAACGATTTCTTAACGATAAAGTTTTTGTTTTTTTGTTTTTAACTTTCCTCACTCACATTATCAAATGCCTGTTCATCATAGCTACGAATCCCTGCATACATTGCAGTTCTTATAAATGCCTGGAGACATCAGCGTTCGTTGTTATATTTCATTTCTGCACATGCGATCACCAAGAGTATCTCTTAAACTAAGGAGAATTACAAAATTTAAGCTCCAGAATCGAACGTACAAGCAGTTCCGACTCTTAGGAAAGTGTTCATTTGTCCAGTTCAGACATACGTGACACTTGGGCCGTCTCTGGGAGGTGTATGTTTAATATGACGGACCGGTGATTGCCAATTGCGTGCCAAGGGAGCCGTTTCATATCGACCGTTTCATTGGAGTGCTTAAGCCAGCGCTCTACAATATTCACACCGTCACCGACTTGAACAAAGTTCAGGGATACTCACCTGTGTTGGTCACGTGTTGTTCTGCAGTGCAACAGGCGGTGGCTGCCTTGCTGGAAATGTGAAATTTTATTTTCCACGACGTCACTTCGCCATCGATAAATACAAATAAAAATTAAACGTTTCACTTTTAAAAGTTTCTTTAAACATTCCGTGCATTGCGTGTTAAAGCCACTTGACGTGTTCTTCAACTTTCAATTGCGATACCATGGTTCTACACTGGACGTAGAAGGCAAAATAAATTATATGATCACAATGGAAAAAAAATTTCAGTTCTGAAGTAAGGAATCGCCACATCACGGCAGGAAAGCCGAGAGGTATGCATGCTCACTCTGTGTAGCCTGGATTCGAATCCCAACCCAGCTCGAAACTGTCCTCCCGGTGTTTCACAGGCCCGGTGATTCATCACTGTGCATGTTGTCTCTTGGATGGACGATAAACTGGGCATCACATATGCCGGAATCCCTCACCTCTCTCCCTCCCAACCCTACCCCCTCTCTCCCACCCCATTACTCTTTCCGACCCCTTTCTCTCTCTCTCCGACCCCTCTCAACCCCCCCCTCTCCACTCCTCTATCTCTCTCCCAACCCTCCCCTGGTCCCCCATCTTTCACCCCTGTTGAGGGACTGCAGCATGTATGAATCAGATTCAGAGCGCACCAGTGCGGTACAAAGGTCGCCGCTGTATGAGCTGTGGTTTTGAATGCTCCCGCCCAAGTTCTCAAAGTGTGTGTGTGTTGTGTGTGTGTGTGTGTGTGTGTTGTCGATCGGTTATCTACATATGTGGAATGGAGTCTCCCTGGGTTGGCTCAAAGTATCCACCTTATTTCAGTGGGTCACGATTTATGGACCAAGCTGTGAAGTTTTCTATTCTCAAAGTTTTGTCTTCAAGATTGTTGCTGAGCTCTGGACAGCTTCCAAATGTAGTTCGTTTGTAATAATATTCCAAGGGATGTTTTTTTTTAGCTCACCTGTAAAGTAGTTCCGGGGAGCTTATGGGATGGCGCGTCATCCGTCCGTCCGGAAAAAAAAAAAAACGGGGTTTGAAGGTGTCTACAGAGGGAGTTTACCAGGGGTGCGGGGGGTTGCCCCTCCCTCCCAAAGAGTATTTGCTTTCTTCTCAGAACGATACACAATGAAACGACTACAACCTTCATCATCATGAGGTACCAAAGTTTGTTCATGACATGAGAAAAATTTGGCTTTAAGGGGGTTGCCCACCAAATAAGTATTTTCTTTCTTCTCCAAAACTACATATACAATTCCGATGAAACTTGACCACCATCTTCACCACCCGTGATGTACTAAAGTTTGTTCACGGCAATAAAAAAAATTGGGGTCGAAGGGGTTCGACTGGAGAGAGGGGGGGATTGCCCCCCAAAATATGTATTTGCTTTCTCTTCTGAAACCACACACACAATTTTGATGAAACTTGACCACAACCTTTATCATCCGTGATGTACCAAGGTTTGTTCATGGCATTAAAAAGAAATTCATAGGTATTTACTTTCTTCTCTGTTATATATTTTGTGGGTTATTCATGCCAACCAGTGGTTGCCTGGTTATCTTTTCCAGCCACTACCAGGTGAGCAGGGTATTACCCCTATATTTAATATCTCTGTGAGGTTCTTTGTCATCATTCCTGTATGTTCAGCTATCACTGGTACAACTTTGACATTCTTCAGCTTCCAGGATCTTCTCACTTCTTTCTTGAAGTCTTGGTGTTTGGTCATTTTCTTGATTTCTGCACTGTTTAGTCCAAAATCACTGGTATTAACACCTCAAGTTAGTATTGTCTTCTTTTCTTTTGTTGTACCCAAGTATGATATCTGGTCACAATGATTTGTTTTCGATGTTCACGCTTGATGGGATCATTAGGTTGTACGTGAGCGGTAGGTACTTCCATGTTTTCAGTATTTGCTTTTAGTTCATGTTCAAAGTTTTTACAGATGTGCCAGCTGATTACTTTACAAACTTTGTTGTGTCATCATGTGTACAGCTGTTCTGACATGAGTTTGTTTTTGTGTGTGTGTTCGGTCTTTAAGCATAACATATCATTCTCTTTACTAATCCCACCTCCACTCCTCACCTTCTCCTCTCTCTCTCTCTCTCTCTCTCTCCTCTCTCTCTCTCTCTCTCTCTCTCTCTCTCTCTCTCTTCTCTCTCCCTTCTCCCTCTCTCCTCTCTCTCCCCCCTCACCCCTCCCTCCAGTATATAGCAACATTTGAGGCATTGCCTTCCCACCTCCTGCCCCTATTCCTCACTCTTTCCCCCTTCCTAGCTTCTCTGCCTCCTCCTCTCTCCCCCTCTTCCCCCCCCCCCCCTTAATACCCCGTCAGCGAAGCGACGGGTTGTATTTGCTAGTCTTTAATAAGCCTGGTGTTGGCTTAAACAGTCAATGTGGCTGGTTTGAGATCTTAGGTCCTGAGTTTGAGCCCCTGTTTTTCTGTTAAACTAAACAAACATATGGGTTGACTCAGCCTGTTGTCCTTCAGAGGTCGGCAAAATGAGTGCCAGCTTACTGGTAAGAATGAGTCATTCAAGTATCTTGCGTTGGATTGGCGACCCATCCAGAATTGGGCCCCTCGCAAAGGAAAAACTAACCCGGCATCCCAAAGTGTCTGAAGATGCGAAAGGAGTGGTTCTTATTTTTCATTATCTTTGTATACTCTGCAGTCCTGGTGTCATAAAGCCAAGGTATATTTAACACTGACTTGATTAACTTTCTGCACAATGGTTTGTTATCTACTGTGAACCTGCATTGAGCATTTTGGAGACTTTTCAATCCTTTTGGGGAATGCCAAAACTATATTCACACACAAAACGCTTTCTGCAAACTTTGGTGGGTGGGAGGAGGGCGTAGTCCCTTATTGTCTTTTCATTTTTAATTGATTGCTCGTTTAGTTATTTATTGCCATGTGATGCTGTCAGTTTTGGACATGCCAAAAATCGTACTCATGGAAACACATTTTTATTTCATTACATGCTCAATTCTTTCTCTGGGTGTCGTTTAGATTTTATTTTTACCCTCGTCAGGGGAGAGGGTATTGCATTTGAGTCTGTTTTGTTTGTCTGTTTGTCCGCACAGAAATTTAAGGTTTTTCTTCACAACCGCTTGTCGGATTGAGACAAAATTTTCTCCAATGGAGCGACTATTCATGTAGAATGTTTGAATAATTATGACGTCATAGGTCACATGATGTGGCAGCCATGTTGGAAAAACGGAAAAATTTTGGACCTCTATCTCTGAAACCACTCCATGGGAAAAATTGAAACTTGCCACATGGCAAGTACTCCTCATGGGGAATATGTGTGATTTTTTTTTTATGACGTCATAGGTGCCGTCGTTATGATGTCATAATTGCATATGTAGAATGCTACATCTGATCAGTCTGAACATTTTTGAGGGTCATCAAGGGATACATTGGTCCACAGAAAAGAAAAAAATTGATGACGTCATCGGTTACGTGATTCGGCAGCCATATTGTTTTGTTTGTTTGTTTGTTTTTTATTTTGTTTTTTGAACCTTCAAAAATCTTCTCCGAAATGGCTGAACAGATCGAGGCAAAACTTTACACATATGACTGCCTATCCATGAGGAATAAAATGTTCACACATATGACATCATAGGTCACATGGTTTGGCAGCCATATTGGATTTACCCTAAAACCTATAAACATCTTTAGAATGGCTGGACAGATCGAGGGGAAACTTCACACAAATGTTCCCCAAGCCTTGAGGATACCAGGGTATTCACGAACCATTGATAAGTCGCATGGTCTGGCAGCCATATTGGATTGAGCAAAAATCTTTTTAAAATTCTTTCTCTTGAACCGCTTCATCCATCGATGTGAAGCTTCACAATTATGATCTCGTAGTCATGGGGAATGTATTTTTTTTAATTTCAACCTGATCGGATGCATGGTCTGGCAGCCAGAATTATTTAATTTTGATGTGGGTTATTTTTGATGTTTTAAATTTTTTTTAACAAGGCTCACTTGGCTGTGCCTAGATGGGTTTGAGGGTAGATGAGTAGCAGCTGAAACCTGAGTCATATCCAAGTTCCTCCTTATGACTTCATCTTTGCTTTTTGTTTGTTCGGGTTCCTTCTGATTACTCAAATGTTGTCCTGTACCTATTTGGTCTTCCATTTGATTTGAATTGAATTTATTTTAATCCCATTCTGAATTCAATTGAATAATAATAAACACCATGGGTCAGGGTCAGGGTCAGGTGTCCGATCAAAGCGGGGTTACATTAAAACGGGACATGTTGGTACCCGGTCATCACTGCCCACAGTTATAAAGTGGCAGTTCTAATTATGTCTATTATTAATTACATAGCACGCCATACAAAACTGCACAAACACCACACAAAACAAGTCCTGGTGAGGGTCTGCAATCTATGATTGCTCTTTCTTGTTTTTCTTTTATCTGCATGACATTTTATTTGATTTCCAATAGCTGCAGCTCTGCAGAAGCATGGGTTTTCAATTATGTTCTGATATCGATAAGCAATCTCAGGTATATCCTTGCAGTACAATGTTGTCTGTTGTGATTGCATAAATATCTCAGTTTCTAAGATTTTTTTTGATTTGTACAGCCAGCTGCAGAAGATGAAGCCTATAACTATGG
>CM068964.1:55176592-55188414 GCA_035128595.1 Eptatretus atami
TATATATATGCTACATGTCTCAAACATCGTATTCTCTGTGTAGCACAAGGCTGTGGGTTTGCATCATTGGCCGAGAGCATGGTTGTACCGCTGATGCAATGCCCTATGTAGGTTAGGGCAGGATTTTGGAATTTGGCCATGATTACGGCAATAGTTCGCCTACTTTTCACGAAGGACAACACGGGATCTTTAACATCCACCAACAAATGCTGGCAGACAGGACACCAGTTTAACGTCCATTCAAGGGACGGCATATACACACATTGATGTATCCACCCTGCTTGTGAAACACCGAGATGACAGTTTCTAGCTGATTGAAACCCAGGCTAGACAGCTTAGAAGCGAGTGTGCATACCTGAAGGCTAGGCCATCCTGTCAGTCCCTCTCAAACATGTAATACTGTGTATTATTGGCTAATTGTGTGCAATGAACACGTTACTTTGCCAAATTTGTACAATGGATGAAATGACTCAATTACCAATTGTTGATTTATTTATTTATTTTCCTCCAGCCTTTCCCCTGGTGTGCACATATGTGAGGATGGCTGTCTCCCTATTCTCTCCTCTTATAGATGCTGCAGAAGTCAACAGAATCTGGGCTGAATGTCACCCTGAACAATATAACTTGAACGCAGTGTACACCTTGCATTTAGAAAGTATTTACCTTCACCTTTATGCCCCAAATTAGCCCCATCCCAAAATGTAAAGCTAGCTTTTCCTTCTGCATTTAGGTCGTGCTATTAGTTCCTTGCAGTATCTCAAAAGGAATTGGCTTTAAAGTGTAGGCAACCTCGATTAAATTCCCTGCCTTGAGATTAAATTAGATATGCTAGCTCTAAAGTGGTGTGGATGTTAAGTTAATGGTTATAATAGGGTTAGTACTTTGAAGATAAGTAATCATACACTTCCTCAATTTCCTACCAGGCCATGCATGCTTACGAATCCACCACCCATTACAGGCTCATGCCCAACAACACCATGCTTACTCGCTTACAAGTCACACGACTAGCTTGCCGTAATAATTTATCCATACACCGATCAGGGTCTCTCAAGATAGCCAGGCATTGATGGGGCCCTCGCACAGAAGTTCTAGAGCAAGGCGTTCTCACAACCACACATGTACATCCAGCAGATAATGTTACAAACCCAGATCAAGATGTAGTAGCAGAATGCCAATCAAGATGTAAAGCAAAATGCCTCTAAGGAAGAAAAGGTTTACATGTCTGTCAGTTTATCAGTCCATCTCAATTCCCTCCCTACCCAACTAACTACCCTTTCTCGTTTGGACTTTCCTCTCGATCTAACATTTTATGTTGATTCGTTTTTTGCTGGGCAGTAATAAGCTTTGCCTAGCAGTGCAATGTTTTGCTTTCATGGTCTTTTAATACTCTTTGGGACTTACAGGTTAAAGTGACTCGTGTGCTGCATCACTAGTAATGAGATTGTATTTTGCTATCTAATTTAAATTGATTGACTAGTCATAGTCCTGTTCATTAATACCTGCAGGATGAAGAGATAAACCAACAGAGCCAACTTACAGAGAAGCTGAAGCAGCAGATGCTGGACCAGGAGGAGGCAAGTTATTTTATTTATTACCACACGCACGCTAAGTGAAAAGTGGGGTGAAGTAATTGGTTCACTTTGTCTGGCTGTATATCTCCAGGTGTCACTGTATGATCAATAACAACTTGATTTCAATTGATTGTTATATTTTGAACACGGATTGCAAAAAATAACCTGCAGTTTAACAGTACTTTGGCTTTGAATCTGGCAAATTGTACAGAATCTCGTCCCGATCACGCATGCACATAGAGTAAGGTAATTTCTTTCATCTGTATGCTTGTTTTGCAGTCAAACAAAATTGAAAATCATTCCAAACAGGAAACTTACTGATTTAGGGATGTCATAAAGGACATCAACAACAGACATGAAAAAAGGAATTTAATATGTTAAATAAGGTGGTGTAAAAGATGCTGCGTCAATGGAGAATTTTTTTTTCTACGTCTTTAACATCTTTATTTTATTTAAATTTAATTATATACTTGAACATTAGAACAAAAAATTGCCTTATTGTCACTTTCAAAAACCTCCCGTTTAGCAATACTTGGACAAAATTTTACACCATCACGAACAATCAAATTTGCTGCTCACGCTCTCAGTGTTGAGGAATATGGAGATTCTGACAAAATTGCGGCTCGTAGGAAATATAGATCGTGCTCAGACACGCAAAACGAGTTGAAAAGACCCATCTCATGTCCTTTTGTTCCACACTGCGCTGGGTAAGTGTTCGATGAACTCTTTCATTATCTCTTATCATTAAGAGAATCACCTCTTATTATTAAGAATAATATCTCTTATCATTAAGAAGAAGTTTCTGTCAATCACCTCCAGGTCACAATTTCAAACCAATCTTCATGAAACTTCACCACCTGGTAGAGTTCGTCATAAGCAAGAAGCCTAATTTTTGAGGTCAAAAGGTCAACATAGGCCAAAGGTCAACAACTTTGTCAAATTTCTAAAATCCTCAATTTTCATCCGCTTGACTAGAAATTTCAACAGGATTTGCATTTCAGTCCACTGAATTCAACCACCAATTATTTATGAGGCAAATGTAAGCCAAAAGGTCAACATAGGCCAAAGGTCAGCAACTTAGGTGAGGTTTCTAAAATCCTCAATTTTCATCCGATTGACTTGAAATTTGGAGAGTAGTTATATTTCAGGTCATGAAATTCAACTAGCCAATTATTTTTGAGGTCAACATAGTCCAAAGGTCAACAACTTGGGTGGAATTTCTAAAATCCTCAATATTCATCCCATTGACTTGAACTTTGAAGATGATTTACATAACAGGTCACTGAATTCAATGAACAAGTATTTTTGAGGTCAACATAGGGCAAGTTTCTAAAATTGTCAATTTTCATCCGATTGATTTGGAATTTGAAGAGGAATTGCATATTTGGTCATTTAATTCAACCACTAATTATTTTTAAGGTCAAATTTGTTTTATGGATTTTTGAAGTATCGTGCTATGCATGACATCATTGTTTCTTGGTGAAATTTTTTTTGCCAAGTATGTTGGTCTGTCGCATCTGTTTGTCTGTTTGTCACGCAATTTTTGCCACAGTTTTCAAGCAATCGTTCTGAAATTTTTGTGTATGTAGATGACCGGCCAAGGACAGCAATGTTTAATTTTGCTGAACATCTGGATCCAGATCCAGATGCTTGAATTTTTTATAGTGATTCTTCAACATTGAGCTATAGGGCCAAAAAACATTCACTGTATAGCACAATGTCTCAAAAGGTTGTGGATGGATTCGGACCAAACTTGGTGGACGGGTTGGGTGTGTGATAAGGACTGACCGAGGTAACCAATGGATTCCGTTGTGAATTGTAATTGAGATGTTGCATAACCTGGATAGTTTGAGTTACAGCAAAACAATGGGGGAAAAAAAAATCAGCAACACCCAATCCTTGATTTCCATGCACAATTATACCGACGTTCTTGTGGGGTTGGCCAGGGGAGGTTTTTGGCTCAAGCCTTTCACGAACCAGCTGGCCAGGCTTGTTGGTCGACCAAGTAGTTATGGCAGGAATTTTGAATTTGGCCAGGGTGTTGGCGATAGCTCACCTACTCTTCGTGAAGTACACCGTAGAATCGTTGATGTCCACCAACTTTAACGTAAAGGATCTTTAACGTTTCATGTCCAGCCAAGGGGTGGCAACCACGTTGATGAATCACCCTGCATGTGAAGCACCGGGATGACAGTTTATAACTGGGTTGGGATTCAAAACCAGGCTGGACTGCTTCGAGGCGAGGGCCATCCTGTCAGCCCCTAGACAGCTTAGCGTTTACAATTACTACTCTAATGTGTACCTTTTATTCAAGAAATGCTTACCAAACTGGTGTGTGTGGTATATGTTTCACACAGCTGATTGCTTCAACTCGTAGAGAGTATGAAAATGTGCAAGAGGAACTGACACGACTACAGGTTGAGAATGAAGCAGCCAAAGAGGAAGTGAAGGAGGTCTTGCAGGCTCTTGAAGAACTCGCTGTGAACTACGACCAGAAGAGTCAAGAGGCCGAAGATAAGAGCAAAGAAAACATAAACCTCAATGAAGAGGTCACCCAAAAGTCGGTAAGATGGAGAGGGCAATAGAAAATTCAGTGTTTTATTATGTAAATGAGTTTAAAACAAGAATATTTTCTTCAATGTTTAATTCACTAATGTCACATTGATTTTGATCAATTCCCCTAAAATCCCTTCTCACCCTATAACCTTCAGACCTTGCTCACAAGCACAGAGGCTGAAGTGCAGAGATTGCAAGAGATGGGGAATCATCAGCGGAAGCGTGTTGCTAACATGCTGGTCTCCCTGCTCAAAGACTTGGGAGAGATTGGTGCCACCGTGGGGGCCAGTGATCTTAAGGCAAGTATTTCTGTACACCATTGTAATATTTTGGCTCATCAAATTTGGAAGACATTGCCATTCCAGGAAGGCTGGTTGGTGCAGCAACCTTAGCATTTGCTTCATGATATTGGGAATCTGGGTTCAGATCCCATATACAGTATTGTTTTGTCCATCTGCAAGAAAAATTGTGTGTGAAGCTCTTCTTTCAGCCTTAGATATTGTGTTTGAAAGAGAGCCTTGTTGAGTCATTTAGAGAGTACCAAGTCGTTAATTTTATGTATAATGTGCAACATTATTATGGTTAGATGTGTTTGCATATTAATCAAGCTGAATACACACTCATTTGGCAATTAAAGACCATTTTCTTGTATATGTAATCTCAGCTCATGGAAGAGCTAAAAATGGAAGAGTACAGTGAAAACAGAGTACAAAGGGGTGAGGTGGTTGTGGTTGTGGTTACCAGAGGAGGAGATGAACAGCCATCTTCAAGCCTCAGAGGGAAGACTGAGGAAGTTGGTTTCATAGGCAAGAGAAAGGAGGAATAAATGAGTTAAGGTGAGCAGTGAGTCTGGATTTTGGGAGTTTCACTCGAAAAGGCAGACTTTATACGTGCTGCAGAAACCTAAGAGCGGACAGGGCATCGAAAGGACAGAGGGTGCAAGACCTAAAAGGAGGTGGTAAAGGAAAAATCTTGGCACAATGAACAATGCCCAGTCAGGAGGTAACTTTGGAGGCAAACTTGGATCTGTGGTTTGCCTAAAGGAACAGTGGCTGATGGTGAGGCCCAAACCTTTGGGAACTGAACTTCTTTTCGTATTTTATCAAGAAAGGAGATGGTAGCGTTTACGAGACAGTTATTTTGGAGAGACAGAGTGAATGTGTGACATTTTCCAGGATTTAAGGACATCATGCAAGTAATCCTGATTCTATAAAGGCCTATAGAAAGAGACGAGGTTCTGCCTGCCTTTCTGAATGATTAGTCATTCGCAAAAAGATAAGGATTTTTCAGAGAATAAGAAATATCATTGATGAAGTTGAAGAACAGAACTGGGCCCAAGACACTGCATTGGGGTACTCCAGCCAAGACAAGGAGAGCAGATGAGAGGATCTTGTTGAGAGCCACACACTGACTGAGTGTAGAGGAAGCCATGATGACATGAGGTGGCCTGTATGCCATAGGTTGAGAGTTTGGAGAGCATGGCGAGATGCTAGACTGTGTCCACTGAGATTGCTCTTTTTTGTATCCCTTGTCGGGGCTCGTATGAGAGCTAACACACAACGCACAGCAAGGGGGGCATGAGACAAGATGCGTGGGAGTGGGAAGGACAAAACAGTGGGAACAGAGACATTAGGAGATCTGTAGAAGGGAGAAGGATGGGGCGAGGAACATGGGGATACAAGATGGACATTACAGGGACTTTCAGGAAGGAAAGCAGGGAATTTGAAGGAAGTGGGCTTGGGTGGATTATCGGGGAAAGAAAAGATCAAGGATTTGGATGGGGGATGATAAGAGGTGGTGGTGAACAGCTGTTTGAAGGCCTGGAGGGAAGAATGGGATTGAATAGAGTGAGGAGTTTATTCAAAGGTGGGAAAAAGAGGAATGAAAGAGTGAAGGTGAGCAGTGATTCGTGTTTTTTTGGTAGTTTTACCAGAAGGGGGTTGTTGGCGGACCTTGAGCGCCCTGCGGAAATGTGGGGACAAATCGCAGAGAGAGCAGGGGGGGGGGGCGAGGCTGGAGGGAGACGGTAGAGACAGAAAGACCACTGACACAGCCTGCGGTGAGCGAGTGAGAGGCCCAAAGACTCAGCCTCATTGCGGGAGATGCCAATGATCCGAAATGACTTGGTTTCCACATCGTGAAGCCGAGAAAGGTGGGAGGCAGGAGCACCAGCCCAGCGGGGAGAACAGTACTCTATCGGCTGCGGCGAAAGCTTTGTTTGTGGTCAGGAGCTCAGGTTGGCCGAGAAGGACTTTGCACGATGGAGGATTCCCAGTCAGCGACTGGCTTTGGAGGCGAGCTTTGAAATGTGGCTTTCCCAGGAAAGGTCATGGCAGATAGTGAGACCCAGAAGCTTGAAAGAAAGGACTTCTTCCAGAGGATTGTTGAGAAAGTGGATGGGGGGGGGTTCTAACGGTCCTTTCGGAGAGACATAGTGAGAGTGTGAGATTTGTCCAGATTTAAAGACATATTCCATGTGTTGGACCAGTTTGTGATTCTACCCAGATCTGCAGTGAGCGAAGAAGCTGCTGCATGCCGATCTGAGGGATGACAGATGGTACGGTAGAGGGTGGAGTCATCAGCAAAAGATGAAGAGGATTTTCCAGAGAGTCGGAGAGATCATTGATGAAAACCAGAAAAAGAACAGGGCCCAGAACGCTACCTTGAGAAACTCCAGCCTGGACAGGAAGAGGGATGAAAGAACTCCATTTAGGGCCATATGTTGACTGTGACAGGAGAGGAAGTCTGCAGCCATGAGTGGAGATGGCCTTGGATACCATGGAAGAGAGTTTGGTGAGCAGGGCAGGGTGCCAGACCGTATCGAAAGCACGCGATATATCCGGGATACGGCTCGGATTTCATGTCCGGCATTGAGGACTCCATCCATTTTGGGAGAGCAGAAGTATCATATCCAGGGTAGAGTGACCTGGTCTGAAACCAAATTGAATCGGAAATCAGCCATTGGAGAAGAGGAAGGATTTAATATCTGAAGCGATGATGGATTCCATAACCTTGCTGATGATTGGCAGAAGGCTGATTGGTCTGTAGTTGCAGGGATCTGTTTTTGCACCTTTTTGTGCAGGACAGTAATGTTTGCTGATTTCCAAGCAGATGGCGGATGACTTGGGCAAATGAGAGGGTGAATAGAACAGAGAGAGGGTGAGCAAGAGCAGAAGAGCAGGTTTTTGGACATGTGGGCTGATGCCGTCTGGACCGGTTGCAGAATCTGAGTCGAGGTTTGACAGCAAGCTCTCCACCTTGTCGGAGAAAAGGACACAAAGTCCAGGGACAGTTGGGTGCGATTAGGTAAGGTGGGTAGAGAAAGCGATGTGTTTGGACACAAGATTTAGCTGCAAATACCGAATTTAGGCATTCAGCCTTTTCACGTGTGGTATCAGCAGTGCGGCCATTTGAAGTAAGGGAGGGGAAGGAGAGGGAACACCACACGAGAAACAGATTTGATTAGACGCCAAGGATTTTGAGGAGGGAGAGAGGTTTGAAAGTTCGGACTTGAGCTTCGAAAGATGGTGTTTTCTGGCTCTCCTGAGGGTAGATACACACTTGTTCCGAGCTTTATGGAAGGAACTGAGTTACCCTCTGTTGGGTTTGCTTTCCATGAGGCAAAGGCAAGTTGTTTCAGGACAACTGCCTCGCCACAAGCTTCAGTGAGCCAAGGGGAGGGAGGAAGGGTAGCACAACTGAAGACGAGAGGGGATAAATCTGTGCATGACGGAGAGCAAGTTTCTTTGAAATAATTCCCAGGATGAGTTGATGTTGGAGAAAGTATTGATAAAGACCAGTCTATAAGTTTGATGTGCTTTGAGACCCTGCCAGTCGGCTTGAGTGAAATGCCAGACTCGACGGCGGTAAGGTGGTTCTCTGATAATAGCCAGAGGGATGTCCACTTTGACAAGGACGTGGTCAGAAGAAGGATTGGAGCGGTGGAAGAGCAGCAGTATTGTCATGGAAATTTGTCAAAATCACATCCAGAAGAGATGGAGTACCATTGGTTGAGATCCGGGTCGGGAAGTTGACCGATTGAGTCAGTGCCAATAGATCGCAGAAAGCTTTTGCTGAAGTGCCATGACAGATGAGAGAGGTACCCCACACTAGCCAACTGGCATGATGACAATTGAAGTTGCCACATATGAGGAGAGAAAGTTTGGATGAGAAGATAGAAGTTGGTCATGTTTTCGGATAGTGAGGTGTAGATGGAGTCATCACTGTTTGGTGGACGGTGCAGTACACATATTGCTACGAATCTAGAACCCATCGCACACAACAGCCAGAGTCCTTATGATTAGTTATATCGGTAACTATGTTGTTCTAGGTAGGGTCCCGTCCTATTGTTTAATGGGTGATTAATTGTACGTGCGCTGTGAATTATTTTATAGTTAGGATTTTACATACAACACAACTTGCTCGCGGCATTGTCCGCGCTCTTCGTGCGCTCGCCGGCATGCGGGCGTGTGCGGAATTCCATGCCCCAGTGGTGTGGATTTTGCACCAAATATGGTTACGAAGCTTTTCGTTCTGGCCTGGCCCCAAATATGGGCACAGAGCGCGTTGTTCTGGTTCGCGGCAAATAAGGTTATGCGTCATTTTCCGCCAATGGGCGACGCGCGGACCAAAGCCGGGGCGGTCCTTCTCAAGAAGGCGGAGCCGCGACACGCCGTCCCCCAATGGGAGCAGGCGACGGGGGAGCGGACCGCCCCAAAAACGACGGAAAAAGGATTGAGGATTGCGTCCCGTCTGCTCGAGCGCGCTTCTGTCTGGGTCTGCGGCTGACTGCATCTCGCGCATCCGAGGCGTCTCGTCTGGCGCATTACAACAAAGCGGTCGACCATCTCATCACGGGAGATCCACTCGTCTCGCCTCCTCTGGGTTCGGCTGCCCTGGTCCGCTCTTTGGCGACTGGTGCTCCGGGAAGGTGCGGTCGTCCAGCTGTGTGAACGCGGCCATGTAGCCAACACGTCTCTTCCCTCGCTTGTCGTCCTCCCGAGCTGAAGGGGCAATAAAGACCTCGAGGTCCATCTCTTTCTGGTGTGTGTGTGTGTGTGTGTGTGTGTGTGTGTGTGTGTGTGTGTGTGTGTGGTGTGTGTGTGTGTCCGTGGGCCCTGTCTCCAAGTAGAATTGTTAAGGAATTGCTGGTACATTTGATTCCCTTCTTTATTCGATAACTCTGCCCTTACGTGCTGCCCTCGTCCCCCGATTATTGTAAATAAATTCCCCTCTTGTTGAATGTCCAAGCTCGTTCCCTGTCAATTCTTTTATTGGCTTAGCACGGTGCGTGTTGAGAAATAGCGAAGCAATAAATTGTTCATTTGGACCGACGGCCTTGGTAACCATCCACTCGGTTACACACGGTTCGAGCACGGTAAACGGTTCGTTCCGCTCGAGGTCTGTGAGGGTGTGAATTCCCGGTAGCTTTGCCGCTTGGGTACTTAGGTATATTGAAGTTGGCAATTAACCCTACTCACGCGGTCGAATTATTGGCTATTCATGGTCCTGTAAGGGACCCGTGCCTTCCGGACTTATCCGAGGGTCACGACCTAAAGTGTGTTCGGTGGAGCCGACTCTACTGCTCCTCTAGTGGTAGTGCTCACCACCATACCGGCCCACAACAAATATAAACATGAGGTGGGAGTGGAGGGAAGCCATAGCCAGAGGTATTCCTGGGGGTGTGGGGGAGTGAGGGCAGTGCATGGAGAGTGAGGAATAGAGTCTTTGATGAGAGCAACTCCTCCACCAGACGAGGCTCAGGTCTGTCATAACCGGAGGAGGAAGTGACCAGGGAGAGATACTTGGGAGTCAGACACGTCTTGGGGGAGGAATGTTTCTGTTAGGCAGATTATGTCTGGTTTGTCAGTGGCAACCTGTATGGAAAGATCTGAAAGGTTTGAGCGAAGGCCAGGATATTTGAGGTCCATACTGTTAATGAAGAGGGAGGGAGGATTCTTTGGGTGCAAGGGGTGGGAGGGGAGGGGGAGGGTAGGACAAGGGATGAGGAGGGGAAGTAAGGAGGGTTGTTGAAAAAGTGTGGGGGTTGCAGAATAGCTCGGGGAGGGGCCGGATGAGGAGGAGAAAAGGCTCTGTGGTGCTGGGGAGAGGGTGGACAAGAGAGTGGGCAGAAGGCGGTTGAGGATTTGAGGAGGTGGAGTGAAGAGATGGAGGTGAGAGGACAGTGGAATGAGGCAGCTCTGTGATGAGACGGGGGGGCAACTTTGAGAAGGGTGAGTGAGGGGTGAATGGTGGGAGATGGGTGAGTGGGGAGAGTTGAGGGAGAAACGTAGGGGGAGATTTTGAGAGAGGTGAGAGGAGGCTTGGAGGTAGAAGAGTGTGATGGTTGCTTTGAGAGGGAGGGGTTAGAGGGTGAGTTGGCACTGAAAATGGAAAAAGAGAATGGTTGATGGAAAGCGAACATTCATAGCAAACTGGGGTTTTTAAGTTTTAGGTCGGAGATGCGATTAAACACGTTTATTGATGGATGCAGTAAAGCAAATTCAAAAGAATGGAGAGAAGAAACGCTGTAACAGTTGGATTTTTTAGGCAAGGTATGAAGGAAAGGTCGAATTGAGAGCAGTCTGTTTTCAATAGCAGAAGAGTAGTGCATTATGATACAGTAAAGAGTACCACACATGTGAAAGAGGAAGATGAAGCATTATAAGAGATCGTTTTCATTATTATATATTATTGTTTGAGAGAGTTTTCATCGATTAGGTCATGGAAGTGTTGTCGAAAAAATCGTGAGGTGAATGGTGAAATAGGATCGGTAACGCAGGGGGTGTAAACAGATCACGTGGTTACAGGAGAAGTTCTTGGCTCTGGGAGGTGTATAGTCAAAAGTGAAATGACTTATTTTAAATAAGGATTGCGTAACATTCGAAAAGGGAAGGTTGAAGTAAAACTGTGGAAGTGTGTGGTGAATTTGGAGGTAAAGGCAGTGTGAAGCTGCTGGGTCGAGTAGAGTACCGGAAGAGTAGAGAGAAGACATGTGGTACAGGAGGTGTAGAGATCGAAGGATACAAGGAAGATTATTATTTTTTGATGTATCTTTGAAGAACAGGTAAGATTCGGGAATGGAAGGTTGTAGGAAGAATTGTGAAGGTAATGGCGAGAGAGGGTCAGCTCAGTAGAATAAAGATGGTGTGCCAGCAGGAGGAAGAAGAAGAATAAGGACCGAGACTCGTGAGTGTGCAAGGAGAAAGGTGTTTTTCTTTTTTAATCTTTTTTGGATTTAAGACAAGAAATAGAGTGTTTAGTTGGGAGGGATGGGGACGTTGGGAAAGTGGGGAAGATATTAATTGAAGGTAATGGGGAGAAAATACAATAAACACGATCGTACATCGAGGGGAGGGATAGGTAGGCCTCAACACCCTCAAGCACTCTGATTTCTTATCTGAGATTGAGGGCCTCCATCCATTATTTGGAGATTAACAGCAGCATGACCAGGGTGGAGTGACTAGGTCGAAATCAAACGGATGGTTTGAGATCAGATCTATGGAGAAAGGGAGGGACTTAATTAGTCTCGCCCCGAAGGAGAAGATGCACAACACTATTGTGTGTGTGTGTGTGTGTGTCCATATATTTTTGCTAAAAAAACATTTTCTCTGCAACCGCTTGTCTGATCGATGCGAAGCTTTAAACATAGGAGGGACTCATCCTGGATAATATTTTATTGATAACACTGAGTCA